>VZRU01003867.1:87160-142138 GCA_013398155.1 Pedionomus torquatus | reverse complement strand
TTTTTTTTTTTTTTTTTTTTTTAATTCTTATATCCATATATATAAATGTTTTGCCTTTGAGCAGAGGGAGAGAGTTATGCAGAGGAAAGTATAGCATTTCTTTTTGGGAAGTCTCTCTTTACCTCTTCTGCTAGCAGAACTGTGTACTCTGGAATTATTAGCTTTGCTAATGAGAAAATATTTTCCCCACTTTGGAGTAGTGTCCAGTTTCTTTTCCAGTTTTCATAAACTTCATCGATAACCTTAGGAGCACCTTAGTATGTCACTTTTAAAATCCATGGTACTAAACCAATTTAGTTGTCAAAAACATCTTTGCTCCTCAGAAGCTGTGAGTATTTTTGGTATAAATGGCAATTCTGGAGTTGTAACACTAAAATCAATATCACTTTAAACTGTTTTCTTAGAATGTGGCTCTCTGCTAATGAGGTTGAGTCATGGTCCTAGACAGTGCATGATTTTAAGACTGATGCCATGTTCAGTTTTGTGGTGCTTCTGGCTGTGTCTAGGAGAGGCATTTGACAAACAACAGTTTGAGACTGACCAAGCTTTTCCTTCTGAAATCACAAAAACTTTTATTGACCCATTAGATATTTGGTTTTGTGTGTTTAGTTCAAATTTCACTGCTTCAGTTCAGTATGGAAATCAAATAAAAACCTTTTATTTGCATAATTTTATTGCATTGAAATTTTAGCCAAGTTCCTTGAGCAAGAAACCAAACTAAACACCCCATGCAGTTTACAGGGACTAAAGAAATGCACCTTATGCATACAGCCAGGATATTTTTTCATATTGTAATTAAAAATGAGCCATCAAATCAGACTTATTTGTCCAGTTAGTATACTCCACACAGACACTCACATGTATATCCCTAATTATCTAATTTTTGCTAATTACAAGTATCAATATGGTTAAAACTGATCTGCACAAGCTGTTTAGTATCTATTTCTTTCCCTGGTTTTGGGCTCAACTTTTCTAGGCTCCTTAGGTCCTAGGGTCAGTGGTGGTAATTTATCTTTTAGAAGGATGGTGAAGGATTATGTCTGCATCTTGATGGAGAAAGTATGATATTTATATTGAGTGTATTCTTGAGTATATTCTTCTATGCTGCTCTTGGATCTGCTTTATTTATTTTTTATCTGTATTTATTGTTTTGTGTTTGGTATCAGAGTTGTCTTGCTTGCTCTTTCTTCGTTGCTCCCCAAGTTCCACTTTATATCTGAGTTTTCCTATATATAGAGTGTTTTACCCAGCTCCCAAGGTTGCATTCCTTTACCGGGAATTTGATGATATGTATTTTAAGCCCTGAAGCCCTGGTATCATCCTTTGCAAGTACTGTCAAAAGTCTCTTCTATCATCTGTTGCTTGAACTTTTGGGGGCTTCCGTTACAGACTTCTATCTTTCTTCAACAGCCTTCAAGCTTCTTTAACATAAGTAATATTTTATCAGCGCATCCTTGTCATCCCCTGGTATTAGGATCACTGAATTGTTTGCAGTACAAAACCAATGATCCAGAAGAAAAATCTGTGCATCTGCAGATACATATAGATAGCGTGTTTTGATAATTATTTGCTGTTAATTGTGCTAGTGCGTTACCAAAATTACCTTATAGCAGTTTTCACTTATAAAGACAAGTAGATATGAAGGACTTAATTTAAAGTTTTTGACTTTTGTGTTTTCTAAAGTAAATAAAGAGACACAAGATTTGTTTTATAAATCTTACATAGTCTACAATCTGTGAACCACAACAAACAAGCAAAAAGGAGGTAAGTGTAACAGGTCAAATCTGTTGAATAAGGAATTCTGTCCGTGGCTGTTATCCAAAAATAGTCACTTGTACAGAGTGAGACTGTTAACGAGTGTAATCTAAAAGACCCCATTAAAAACCATGACCTTTAGCAAACAAGTGATTATTACCTCTGTCTTCTACTCAAATCTTATAACTGATGCCTGACTTTGCAGCAGTTTGAACTTTGCAATCATCTTAAATGAATGCAGATGAAAGACCTTATTAAAGAAAAAGCAGAATGATTTTGGACATAATTTGAACATCCTCTTGGATTAATAACATTTACAATATTAATCAGAGACCCTGAAAATCACAGTTGTTGATGCTCAGAATAATTGAAGCATCTCAGCTGACAGTCTGGATGCTCTTGAATTGTGATATAAATGAAAGGCAGTTTACTTGCACATAACTTTCCTGTGTTATCAAGTTCAGTATGTCATCAGTGGCTATTTTAAAAAAGGTAAAGAAGAGGGGCCCAAGAAAGCTAGTTTATATCCAAGGATCATCTTCTCTAAGCTCATCCCATCAAAGAGGAAGCTGGGCAGAAATGCCAGGAGGCCTGCATGGATGAACAAGGAACTCTTGGATAAACTCAAACACAAAAAGGAAGCCTACAGGACGTGGAAGCAAGAGCAGGTACCCCAGGAGGAATACAGAGAAATTGTTTGAGCAGCCAGGGGTCAGGTTAAAAAAACTGAAACCCAGACAGAATTAAATCTGGCTGGGGACATCCAAGGCAACAAGAAGAGCTTCTACAGGTATGTCAGTGATAAAAGGAAGACTAGGGAACTTGTGGGCCCAATCTGGAAGGAAGCAGGAGATGTGGTTACCTAGTAACCAGACTCAGTAAAGACTGAGGTACTCCGTGACTTTTTTTTTTTGCCGCCATCTTCACTGGCAAGGTCTCTAGCCACACTGCCCAAGTCACAGGAGGCAGAGGCAGGGTATGGGAGAATGAAGAACCACCCACTGTAGGAGAAGATCAGGCTCAAGATTGACTGAGGAACCTGAAGGTGTACCAATCCATAGGACCTGAGGAGATGCATCAACTGGCAGAGGAAGCTGCTAAGTCACTGTTCATCATATTTGAGAAGTTGTGGCAGTGTGGTGAAGTTTTCCAACTGGAAAAGAGAAAACATAACCCCCATTTTTAAAGAGGAAAAAATGGAAGACTGAGGGAACGACAAGCTAGTCAGTCTCACCTCTGTGCCCAGCAAGATCATGGAACAGATCCTCCTGGAAACTCTGCTAAGGCACATGGAAAATAGTGATGACAGCCAATGTGACTTCACTAAGGGGAAATTGTGCCTGACAAAATTGGTGGCCTTCTACACTGGGGTTGCAGCATTGGTGGATAAGGGCAGAACAATTGACATCATCTACCTGGACTTGTGAGCAAAGCATTTGATACTGTTCCGCATTACGTTCTTGTCTCTAAATTGTAGAGACATGGAATTGATGGATGGACAACTCAGTGGATAAGGAATTGGCTGAATGGTTGCACTCTAAAAGTTGCAACAAGTTGTCGCTGGTCTCCACTTGGATATCAAACAAGTGGCTTTCCTCAGAGGTTGGTATTTGGGTGGGTACTATTTAACATCTTTGGTGGCATGGACAGTGGGATTGAGTGCACCCTCAGCAAGTTTGTTGATGATACCAAGCTGTGTGGTGCAGTCAACGCACTGGAGGGAAGGGATGCTCTCCAGAGGGACCTGTACAAACTTGTGAAGTGGGCCCATGCAAGCTTCATGAAGTTCAACAAGGCCAAGTGCAAGGTCCTGCATGTGGGTTGGGGCAGTCCCAAGCACAAATACAGGTTGAGTGGAGAATGGCTGGAGAGCAGCCCTGAAGAGAAGGACTTGATGAGAAGCTCCACGTGACCCAGCTTATGCCCAGGGTTGCATTGAAAGTAGTGTGGCCAGCAGATTAAGGGAGATGATTCTGCCCCTCTACTCCTCTCTGGTGAGAGACGCCACCTGGAGTACTGTGTCCAGCTCCGGAGTCCTCAGTAAAGCAAGGATATGGACCTGTTGGTGCAACTTCAGAGGAAGGCCACAAAGATGATCAGAGGGCTTGGAGCACCTCTCCTCTGAGGACAGATTGAGAGTGTTGGGGCTGTTCAGCCTGGAGAAGAGAAGGCTCTGGAGAGAACTTACAGCAGCCTTCCAGTACCAAAGGGAGTCTATAGGACAGATGGAGAGAGACTCTTAATCTTGGAGTGTGGTGATAGGACAAGGGGTAACAGTTTTAAACTGAAAGAGGGGAGATTTAGACTAGATATTGGGAAGAAATTCTCTACTGTGAGGGTGGTGAGACACTGGAACAGGTTGCCCAGAGAAGTTGTGGATGCCCCATCCCTGGAAGTGTTCAAGACCGGGCTGGATGGGGCTTTGAGCAACCTGGTCTAGTGGGAGGTGTCCCTGCCCATGGCAGGGGGGTTGGAACTGGATGGTCTTTAAGGTCGCTTTCAACCCAAATGATTCTATGGTATTTACAGAAGCTCTGTTGGAACCAAGCGTCCCCTTAACCACTCCAATCACTGCCTTCTGTTTGTTAGTTTTAGGCAATAGAAATGGAAATTCTAAACAAGAAGAACTCTCTCAGTTTATTTTAATAATAATCTACGAGGGCCTTTTTCAATTTTGACTATCCATATTTTTTAATATCTTGAAGTGCTCACCAGACTGTAGTTCAGATTAGCACAGTCTTTGATTGTCTGTGCTTCACTAAAAAGGCAAGAGAAAGCACTTTTTATCTCACAGTGTGACAAATTGATTTTTTTTTTTTTTTTTTTTTTGGTACAGACTACTGTTGGATCTTGCAGCTTAAAGTGGTGTGGTAATGTCCTAGATCTATTTCTATTTGCTGTCCTTCAAATGGAATTTGCAGTTTCTGAATTTTGTCTTTTTGGGAGCTTTTTGAAATGAAGTAGGCTTTTTTTTTTCTTAATATGTATAAAGGTAAGGAGAATGTTTGATACATTATTTCATGTCTACCTATACTTCCTCAAAGGACGTATGTTTATTTTCTTTCACTTTTGATGTATTTTGAAATCCAGTTTTTAAATTGTGTTACAGTAT
The DNA here is from genome assembly GCA_013398155.1 of Pedionomus torquatus. NCBI lineage: Eukaryota > Metazoa > Chordata > Aves > Charadriiformes > Pedionomidae > Pedionomus > Pedionomus torquatus. Next base: position 137,271 of record VZRU01003867.1, on the reverse strand, counting down.
TATTATATAAGTTTTTGAAATGATTTCGATTACTTTTTTAAAAAATGTTTTTGTGTTAGAGGAACTTTGTGGGTGATTGAAATCAAAGCTGTAGATCCTTGATTTTGCTTGATATACATGCTCAAAATGTGGGTCTCATCAGTGCAGGTGTCCTCAAAAAATGACATAATTTTTGCAAGCGCTAATCTGGTGGATGCATTGATGAATTTCCATGTGCAGGCTAGAGCATGTCAAGCTGCAAGAAAAAACTTTATATGGCAGTGTTATAATATTTTATTACGTGAAATTATCTTGCTGGAGAAGGAACAAATTACCAAAAGAGCTTTGGCTTTTATTACACAGATTTATGGGATTGAATTTATGAACTAGTTGTTATTCTTATTTGCAGTTGCCATAAAGATCTTGGCTGCTGTTCTGTTTGGACGGCTCTTAAGTTTGAAAATTACATTCTTTCTTAAGTGACGCCCCTATACACCAGAGGTCTTACAGGCCTTACATATTACAGGAAAGTGATTAGAAGCCCAAAAATTTAGTCACTTCCTAGAAACATACTGATAGCTTTTACTAACATGGATTTTTCAGTAGCATCACAAACATTGGAGTAGTAAGTTATCTCTGGGCCTACAAATTAAATCATCTAATTAAAAAGCATTTTATTCTCCTCTTGCCCCCCGCAGACAGGTTTGCTGAAGAACTATTTCCAAGTTTGCAAAACGATACCATCAGTCCTCCAGCAATGTACCCCCTACCTCAGACAGATATCAAAAGCTCTCAATTTCCATTAATTTTCAGCTGCTGTTGAGGAAATTACTCTGCTTTTCAACGTTGAATAATGCTGGGTGGCTGAACAAAGCGTAAACCAATTTGACAAGTTACCACGAAACAGAAAAACAGACTTTGAAGGAATGATGTTATGAGTGAGAGAATGCTGCAAATTGAGTGGCACAATACCAAAAGTCTATGGGAACTACTGCACAGTAAATCAAAGGCTGTGGGTAGCTTCCACGTAAGCCCTCTGAAATTTGAATGTAAGGGTAAAGCACCATAAAGAGAAATAACTAATTTCATAAGAGCCTGGGATTTGACCGCTTTTTGACATACCACAAAACAGACTACCTAGACTAAGTTCACAAATTTAGAAAATTTAGACATAATCCCATATCCCCAAAGGAATACCCAAAAAGAATTCTCATAATAATTTGTCACTTAAAAAAATGCAACACAAGAACCCCCAAAACCTACCGAAAAAACTACCCAGAGATGTTTACAGAAACAGGGCATAAAAACTGTTCATTACCCCTCTAAATAAATATAAAGCTCATCTCTTCAAATGCATCTCTTTAGCTGCAGCTAGATTTTAATCATGTACCTCACAGAGTTATATAAATTAATGACAAAACTATCATCTGTATAATCTTCCTGCTCTGTGTTTAAATGACTTGAAAAGTACTCTGTGTCCTTGGAATAAATTGACTCAAATACAAGAGTACAAGATAAGAGAGATCAACAGAGTAATGTGCAGGTAAGCAGGCAAGCCAATAGATACTTATCAGTGATAAAGCAGGCAGTTAAATATAAATACAACACAGCCTGAGATGAGTATAATGACAAATTAGAATGGTATCACCCACTAATTTAACATTAATGAGCACACCTGCAAGAAAGTCATGAAACGACAAGTGCTGCCGCATGAAAGTAGCATTAATGGAAATCACTGTCAATGAAATTGGTTTTATATCCAATAAACAAAGCACAATTTTATTAAAATTCCTTTAAAAAGTCAATTTGAAAACATCAGTTCAGAATATAACATTGACTTTTGTATAGATCAGATCTTTTTAGTATAAGGAGTTTTAGAATTGCTTTTCTTCGCAACATTTCACCTTTTAGATGCTTCAGCAGATGACATTTCTTTATTCAGGCAGAGTGTTGGAATTCCGTTTGGAGGCAAATGCAATGTGTTAACCTGCAATGAGTGAAATTGGATTTTATAAAACATGTTTTGCTTCAGGCAAGGTCCTCTAAGAAAAGCCATTCCGGTGTAGAGTAGAAAGCTGTATTTTGCAGCCCCAACTATGAGATATTTAGGGATAATTGCTTATTCTGCAGAGTCTTTCTATTTAAGCAGGGGAAAGTCTTAACAGTCTGTGTCTTAGATCCCGACCAGCAAAGTAGGAGTAACGTGATGTGTTTTATTATTCTGCTGTCTTACTGCACTCCGAGATTTTTTAGAAACTACTTTGTCAGAATGACTAAATATATAAAAATGATAATACTTCCATTTAGAATATATCTATGATGTAAAATTAAAGGAAAAGCAGCTAACAATTTTGCAATACTAGAGTGGTTTATATTTGAAAGAATAGTATGGATTTTCTTGTGTTTTACAACCATTGATACTATATTCATCTTAGAAATCATGTCTGTAAATTCAAATCTAAATCTAATGTGAAAAGCCTAATTCTTCTATTATTGAAGAATTTATGTGTATGTTTGTCTCCACATAATTGTGAATTATAATGTTAATACAACTATTAGTACAACTTTAATTACTCTTTCTCCCCCTGCTTAACTTTGCTTAAAGTAATCTGAAACCAGTTGAGTTTAACAGCTTCCTTTTTCTGGTTATTCACAAGAGTCAATGAAGTGACTCATTAAGCACCTGTCCCTTGTGGGTCTGGTGTTCTAAAAAATTGGTGCAATGGTCTTGTCACCTGAGTGAAGTGGGAAGCTCCAGCCAAATTTCATATTTGAACCAACAGAGTTACGCCTGGATAAATCTGTAGAAGATTAATAGCAGCTTCTATTACTTTGTCCTCACCAGTTTCTGGGTGATGTAAGAAAGAGTCTTTCAGAGCTCCACAAGAATTGGTTGTCCGCTCTCATAACAAAAGACTGTTAGTATAGAACTTCCTCTGTTGTAAAAAATGAAGATTCAAGAAATTTGAAGTAGCAGACCTCTCCCACTCACTCTCTCCAAATATGCATTATATCTAATGGTAAGATTGCAGGAAAAACTGCAGCTAGTTACTTACAGAACTAACTTGGTAAATAACGCTTTAGAAACTCAAAATCTCTCTTCTCTTAGGGAAGACAAGCATTAATTTATTGTCTGTTAGGTTAGTTAATATTCTCTTGCAGAATGTCGCATGCTTGTCTTTGGCTTGTGGAGCTTGTTTGTGTCTGCTCCAGCTGATGGAATTGTTTCTGGTACAGGTCCTGTGGAATACACTTTAAAGAGCGCTGTAGTACTGCATGCAGATTATCCATGTCCTTTACCTTTTGGCACATTCTCTACTTTGCACTAAGGTACTGGCAAGGCTTGGTTTGCTTATTCCCCTGGTGTCTTTCATTGGTGAAAGAATCCTTGGGAAAACTAATGCCAACTATTTCATAAGCTGGGAAAATTTCTGCTGTATTTCCTGTTTTGTACAAAGTAGTATGAGGCTGCTCTGCTGTCACAGGGCTTCTGACAGCTTTGTTTCCAGCATTGCTGTTGGGAGCCATCTGTAGAAATTGGGCATGGAGTGTGCCAATCACTTCCTAATCTGTGTTCTACTTAGGGATGCTGTGTGAATGCATTTCACTTGGCAACACCACTTGTGCTTTGCTTTTATCCAACAATGGGACTGTGCCTTGTGAAACACCCCATAATAGACACTTTTTAAGTCCAACCTTTGTATATGGTGAAATTTTTGTAATTGGAGTTCTCCCATCACTGTAGTATCTTCACTTTGGAGGTACTGTCATGGTTCTAAGTTGACAATGAGCTCTCTTATTAGCTGGTCAGATAGAAACTAATGTTCTGAGTTAATATAGATATGCCATGGAGCACTGAATTAAAAAAAGCACACCAAACAACAGATTCTATAAACAACTCTGAAATTTAATCTCTTGGCCAAGTCATATGCAGTATACTAAACACTTATTAAGGATAAGCTGTTTCTACTTTTAGAACAAACATTAAATGGCAGATGCCCACAATTCTAATACCAGATGCCAGTGATGGAAAGGATTTGTGACCTAAATACTCCTGAACAATTTCTTCCATAAATGCACATTCACAGTGGCACATGACTTAACTGATCTAGGTAACTGAAATGTTTTTTTTATCTCTGCTCGTATTAGGACAGATATATTGGCAATTGATAATGTGCTGTTTAACTAGAATATGCCCTGCTCTTTTGAGAGGGAAAAAAAGTTTAATTGGTATGGAGTTTCTCTGTTTAGTAAAATCAGATAAAACAGTCGACTTCAGTGTAAACGGATACTTTAACTAGGATCTGAAAGTGCTAACCAAAACTGTATATTGCTCGCCCTCCCCAAAGGGGAAACTCCTGGATATTTTGGATTCCTTTGTATTGGACAGTGAAAGGGATCTGTGTGTGCTGATGTGTGTAGAAAGATTAGATTCTTTGGGGGAGAGAAGGGTTTGTGAAGACAAAGTGGATACAGGAGGATTGTTTTTTCATTTTCAATGCAAACAGAAGTTCTAAGCTTGCTTCAGAGATAATTAAAGGAGGTTCTTTTGTACTATGTTGTGTATAAATTCAGATTAGGCTGCCATCATTGTCTCTTGGAGTTTTGTATTAAAGAAGTCAAATAAAAAAACACTCTTCTGTGAAATTCTAAGACCTAGGTTGTCCAAGGTACAGAAAGTTCCTTTTGTTTCAGAATTACTTGGCAGTTTTGCTAGTCTAACAGCCTGTTTTTTCTTTTATATATATATATGTACACACACATATATGTATATATATGATATTTTTTAAAAAATTATTTCTTTTTAACTTAAGCAGAAATAAATATTTTTTAACAGTCTTCACTTCTCCCTGTCTGGAGCTGTGCTTGCAAATGGCACTTGATACAAGGACCAAGATGTCCCAGTCTGGGGAGGATTCTAGCATTGTTCTAAAGGCTAGTGATAACCAGCTTTAGCTGATGGGATGGCTGTGCACTTGTCACTGACCATTGTGGCACACATTTTAGGTGAAGTTGCACCTACCTCCATTCCACTGTTGGCTGCCTTTGCAGTTTTTAAAGTGAATAAAGGCTGCTTGTACCACTCCAGCTTCACAAATTTTAATATCCACCTCCTCATCTAGATCCTAGCTGACAGGGCAAGTTTTATGTGCCTCCATAGTCTCCTTTGAGGTGAATGGGAAATGATTTGTTGTCCCGTGTACAAATGTTTCTTCTGGGTTGGTGGTTGAATAGCTTGTCACAGATATTATCCAGTCTAAAGTTTTAGCATTGAGAACCATTTAAAATATTTATCTCCATAAACTCCCCTTTCTTTTTTTCCAGGAATATTATGTTTGTATCTGTTTAAAAAAACAAAACAAAACAAAAAACCACAGAGTAAGCAGTGGCCTTGTTTTGCAGTTAATGTCTGTCTGTATATTTTGAGGTTAAAATTAGTACTTGGATCAAAATGCGCTTACTGTTGTCACTTTTTTTTTTTTTTCTCTAAACAATCACTTTTTGATTTGATGTTTCTGTTGCCTCCTTTCAAGTGTTTTCATCTTTTCTGTGTTTGCTTTTTCTTTCCCATCAATTCTGTTTGTCCTGTCCATACTGGTAGGCCATTCAATTGTGACGTGTGGTAATGCTTTGTTGGAAATGTTCCGATTTTGCAGATGGATTAACCTAGAAATATGAAACTGTAATGCTTTGGTTCCGGTTTGTTTACAGTGCCTTTCAACAGATAAAGTGGAAGTTTGATCTGTAATTGTAATAAACCTTACTCCTAATTCTAGTTGTTTGCCAGAAGTTCATATAGACAGTTGGCAGTGAAGGAGAAGGGATGTTACTGATACCAAATGTTGAGTCAGAGCTGTAATGAAAATTCTAACTAGAGGCAGAAATTTTTAAAAGAATATGAACTGTAGAAGAAAATCATAATGAATCACCAGCCCTCTTGTTAGAGTTGATGATATCACTAAACAAGTTCTTACATTACGTGATATTTGAATTTTTGTGCCACATATAGAGATTAGGAGTCTAACGCAGATGAAACTGTAGTTGGTTGAACTTGAGAAGATACTTCTGCATTTATTCTTGACAGCAAAACTAAATTACTTTCTAAAGACATCACGATACAAAGAAGGTATGCAAACAAGGCTGAAACAAATTAATTTGAAACATCTAGTCACTGATAGAATTTAAATTTTTTTTTCCTTTCTTTGGACACATATTCCAAAATGCTAGTATGCCAGATTACCTGATGTAGTGGAAAAAAGAAATTACTGGAAAATGTCAATAAGAAAAAACAACAAAACACGGTGGTTTGGGTATAGTAACAAGTTAAATGCACTCTCTCCTCTTTGTAGCTTCCTACAAATGAGGAAAAAGTACTTGAAAGCTGTAGTAAGTAGTAACTGTATTGCAGTCTGTGGTCAATCAAATAATTCTGCTACTAAAACTAAACTAAGTTCTGTATCTCAGAAGACAATGATGCCTTATGATGAGAAGAAAAACATTCCCCTTCGTTTTGTTAACAGTATATAATAGAAAATTTTGACAGCATTATTGGACAATATTCTTTTGAACAAAAGTGTAATTAATTGACAGGACAATAAGGTTGTTTTGTTTTTTTTTAAAGTGAGGGTGAGGGTTTGTAGGAAAGTGTGTTAGACCAATAGAAGTTAACTTTAGTGTCTTCCAAATGTGTGTTTTAGGAAGGTCAGCTTCCATTGGCAGTGATTCCTGTAAAGATAGTGAATCTTGGGAAAGCTGAAATCAAAATGGAAGACAAGGGTTGGAGGTATTCAGTTCCCCTTGGAGATACTCACCAGTGCCAGAAATTTCCATGCATATTTAATAATATATCCTTAAAAGCACTGCAATGTAGTTTTTAGTTAAATTCCTGTTTAGAAAAAGGTCTGCATGAGAGCTGTATCATCCAGGAACAGACAGGGACAGAATTATGTGAAACTAGCCTGCGTGATTACATGTGAACATCACGTGTCTGACGTTGAGAGTCCTTATTACAAACTATGATAACTCGTATTGTATATCAGCTGCACAGCCTACTCTTGGAAAATTCTAATATACAATAATACCTCTTAATTATGAACTGATTTTTCACAAGTTAAGGGCATAACTTTTATAGAAAGGTGGATGAACAACCAGAAATAGAGGTGTATAATGCATGCATCCTTTCAGAGCATGATGTATATTTTAGATTTTTTCATGTGCAGTTCTACAGTATATGACAGAACTTATACAAATAGTTTATATTATCTATAGCTGTGTAAGTGGTACTCTGCAGTATTTAAATTAATAAAATTTTGTCTTGAAGTATAGTTTTGGCTTACACAGTATTTTTAAGAATGAATTAATACAGTTCATTGCTTGTACCACCTTGTGAAGGTGTATAGGTGGGAAGAGGAGAAATGTGGCTAGCTCTTTCATTGCATTTCTAGCTAACCCAAAAGACTATTGTCAAGACTGTTGTAGACAACAGGATATTATTTAATAGTATCAGTTTATACTAGTGCTACAGCAGGTGAGCAAACACTGATACGGCTGGTTTTAGAGTCATGTGTACGCACATCAATATTACTTTTGAAAATAAATATAAAAGGCTCAGTGATGTAATGGTAAATTTGAGAAAAGCACTTATGCTGTTATTATTGCAAATAATCACACCTTGAAAGAAATGCAGAATGCCTTTGACAGAGTACATGATGATAAGCAGGGAAATGAGTCTCTTCTGAATTGCATGGATGTAGCTGCTGTAACAATGTCTAGGAACAAGTTCTGTTACTTGTTTATTTATGTGAAGTACACTTGATGGAATAAAAACAATGAAGGCATGCGTATCGAAATTCAGCTCATGTCAGTGTAGCAAATAAGGAAGAACTTAGAAAATTATGGTCTGCTATAGTTGACATTGCTTGTAGAAACTGTTAAAATTTCTTGATGTTCACTGTTGCAGTATTTGTACTTATAATAGCACATTTCTCTCAACCTTCCTATAATTTTCTTTTCCAGTAAGAATAAAGCTATATTTTATGTTTGACATGGGGTGGCTGGGTGGGGGAGCCTGTCTATGCCGGAATCTAGCTGTGGAATCTGGACAGATTTTTTAGTTGGATCCTTCTGATGGGATTTGATTCCAACCTGTACAGCCTACGTGAGCTCAGTGGGGCTTGCAGCTAGGGATAAAGTACTCACTTCACACAAAAGTTTTTCTCTTAAGAAAAAAAACGCAAGAAGTTTTCCTCTCTTCTCCAAGGATAATCACAATACTTAGCTTGGCCTCCACTTCAAGTGTAAATCTTTTGTCTTTGAAGATGGTAAAGGTAGAAATCTTTGTATGTCTGTTCTGCATTCAGTGGTGAGTCACACAGATTTGTACTTCATACAGATATTATCTGTTTATATAAATATGATGTAGTTTGGCCTTTATGTTTTCTTTCATGTCCTTGGTTTGACTTGGATATTCATATCTTCTTTAGAAATTTATTTTTATTCTCCTGCTGTTAGTTAACAAGCTAGGAGGCCTGTTAATGAATTCAATAATTCTCCCCTCTTTCCCCTCTTTGGAAGCTAGCATCTGTGCTATCACGTAAGCTTCCTGAAAGGAATGGATGGATGGATGAGAATCATAACAGCTGGCAACTTTCTGACCTAAATAATAGAGGAGCAAATGAAGAGAAGTGGTCTGCTGGACCACCCCAAACAATAAGGGGCTCATTGAGAATGTGAAGCTAAGAAAGTAAAACTGTAAAACAGAAAATTGGTTTGTTTTACCTCAAACCAGGACGCCAAGGCAGCCTTGGCTGCAGTGACTATGAGGTGGTGGTCTTCAGGATCCTGAGAAGAGGTAGCTCTGCAAAAAGCAAGATCATAATGCTGGACTTCAGTAGAGCAGACTTTGGCTTTCTGACTTCAAAGGTCTGCTTGGTAGAGTCTTGTGTGTTAAGGATATGGAAGGGTTAATATGCAAGGATTGCTGCATTTAAGATCAAGAGCAGTCCATCTGAATGAATCGGAAGTCTATTAAAAATGCTAGGAGGCCTGTGTGAATGAACAAGGAGCTCTTATCAAAATTCAGACACAAAAAGGAAGCATGCAGAAGGTGAAAGCAGGGACAGGTATCCTGGGAAGAACACTGTTTGGCACAGAGTTGTGAAAGCCAAAGCCCAACTGGAACTGAATATGTGAGGGATGTCAAAAGCAACAAGGGCTTCTTTAAGTGGATGGGTGACAAAAGGAAGACTGGTGAAAACGTGGACTCGCTAGTGAATGTGGCTAGAGACCTGGTAATAGAAGACATAGGAGAAGTTGAGGTACTTGATTCATTCCTTGCCTCAGTCTTTACTAGCAAGACTGGCCGTTAGGATGGTTTAGCTTGTTGGGCCAAGGCCAATTGTATGAAGTTCAGTAAGACCCAGCACCGGTTTCAGTCACAACCCCAAGCAATGCTACAGGCTTAGGAAAGAGTGGCTGGAAAGCTGCCCAGCGGAAAAGGACCTGGGGGTGTTGGTGGACAGCTGGCTTAACAGGAGCCAACAGTGTGCCTAGGTGGCCAAGAAGGCCAAGAGCATCCTGGCTTGTATGAGGAATAGCATGGGCAGCAGGAGTAGGGAAGTGATGGTGCCTCTGTACTCTGCACTGGTGAGGTCCCGCCTTGAGTACTGTGTTCAGTTCTGGGGCCCTCACTTCAAGAAGGACATTGAAGTGCTAGAACGTGTCCAGAGGAGAGCTACCAAGCTGATGAGGGGTCTGGGAACAGGTGCTGTGAGGAGAGGCTGAGGGAACTGGGTATGTGTATTTTGGTGAAGAGGAGGCTGAGGAGACCTCATTGCCCTCTACATCTATCTGAAATGAGGTTGTAGAGAAGCAGGTGTTGTCCTCTTCTCCTGAGCCAATAATGATGGGATCAGAGGGAATGGTCTGAAGTTGTGGCAGTGGGGGAGTAGATTAGATATTAGGAAGAATTACTTTACTAGAGCAAGGGAAACGTCCCCTTGGTGAAAGACGATCAAGTTCCAGCAGACTGGACATGTAAGTCCCTGTGTCCTGATGGGATGCATCTACAAGTGTTGAAGGAGCTGGCTGTTGTCACTGTAAGGCCAGTTGATTATCTTTGAATGATTGTGGTGATTGGGAGAGGTGCCTGAGAACTGCAGGAAAGCAAGTGGCACTGCTGTATGCAAAAAGGACAGGGAGGACCCAGGAGACTACAAGCAAGTCAACCTTATCTTGAACCCTGGAAAAGTGGTAGAACATCTAACACTAGGAGGCATTTCCACACATATGAAAGGCAGGGAAGTCATTGTGAGTAGACAGCATGGATTCACCAAGGGGAAGTCATGGGTGACCAAGTTGATAACTGCTATAATGAAATGACTGGCAGTAGGGGAGAGCAGCAGATATTGTCTACCTTTACTTCACTAAGGCTTTTGATGCTGTTAAAACAGAAAATTGGTTTACGAAGTATGAGATGGATGAGAATACAGTGAGGTGGATTGAATACTGACTGAGTGGCTGGCTAGGACCAGAGGGTGATGATCAGTGGTACAAAGTCTAGTTGAAGACCAGAAACTAATGGTGTGCCCCAGGGATTGTTAGAGTGTCTGACCCTTTTTAACATCTTCATTAATGATCAGGATGTTGGGCCAGAGGGCACCCTTAGCAAGTCTGCTGATGCAAAACTGAGAGGAGTGGCTGATACAGCAGGGAGTCATGCTGCCAGCCAGAGGGACCTTGAGAGACTGGAGAAATGGGCTGACTAGAACTTCATGGGTTTGTAGCTGTGAAGCTGTTCATGATTGCTGGTTAATTTTATAACGTACAAAATACAATAAAGGTGCCAAAGTGCTATGGAAGGTAAGCACTGATTTATATAGATTCCCATGTACTGGTGAATAGAAGAGAAACATGCTCATTTGTCAGTTAAAAGTTATAGACCTTATATCTCTTCTATTTCACATCCTCCTGCCAACTCTGCTTTCTTTCATCAGAGACTGAATATGATGATACTTGCTTTAAATTATTTCCTAAATAACTCTGTTGCTATGGCAGCAACTGCTGCTGGAATTTACATGCAAAGGACTCCAGTGAGGAAATTTACAGAAAAGTCATTGAAAATGGTCGTTTGTCAGCATTTTTATAGCCCACCCACAAAGCAGTTCTTTATCCATCTCTCTGCTAGAAACCAGAAGGGCTGTTATGACTGGCAGAGCTAGAAATGTAACAGAGGAAAAAGAAAGGCCCAAGCTATCTAGTGTAGGGTCTTGGCTAATTTGTTTGACCCTTGCAGGATGTGATTTGCTACTGTATAGGAACAAGACCTCAGTGTGGTGTTTCTCACCATCAAGTGATCAAATGCAAATAATTTTGTGACTTTGCTTACAAAATAAAGCTGAGATATTTTTAAAAAAATATATGGAAATTATACCAGTATACTAATTTTTAAAATATTCTAATATCGCTTTTGAAAATACTGTAGGACTTGTAACCTTGTACCCTGAGACCTGCTAGCTAAAGAGAAGCCCAAGCATTCACTTGACTTTCAGGAGTGGTTTTGCATATAGGCTGAAGAGCACATGACTAGCTGAAAGAGCTGGGTACATTTTCCTCTTCCTTCTGAAACTTTGTGATATTGTATTTTTTTCCTAAGTAGTGGTAGTGAATGCTGTATTTTTCACTCTGAGAGGTAAATTTGTACAACAGCCAAAGTTCATGATGAAATGAAAGTAAAGGATGGATTTGAAGAACTCCCATGCAAGTTAAAACCTTGTGTGGTCCCTGACAATATGTTTGCATTTTTTTTTTCTTTGTTCTTCACTTTTTGAGGTTTCCAGTTAGTAATCATTTTAACTTTGCGGCATATCTGTGAGGTGGGCATCTTTCTTTGTACTGTAGATGTGAAGCACGTCATATGGCACATATGCCAGGTACATACATGTAAATAGTTTGTTAATATGTACACCAGAACAGGGAAGAAAGCTGAACTATATTAGACCATTCCCTGTAACCAGAAGCTGTTTCTGCTCTCCCTTCATACTGAAGGTAAAATTGTTCATTTGATTGCATTACTCAGATGGGACATGTTGCTGTTCTGTTCCTATAGAAACTCCACCTAAAAAGATGGAGTCCAGAAGTTTAAAAGCCATGCAGCACTGGTCAACAAGCATCCATAATGTGGTCCTGCTTGAGCATGGAGAAAATCAGCTTTGCTCAGCAGCTGATTAAGGGTATTGATCTAATGTCTCCACAAGCAGTTTCAGAACCTGTGTTGTCTTGGCCAAGGTAAGCGTCAGTGTTCTTCATTGCAATGAAATAGGAGTTAACACTTAATTTTATAATAATGAGTTAATACTTATTTTTCCCTGTGATTTATAGGCCCTTTTTGTATGGATGTACAAAATAAAAATAAAGGTCATATTCTTCAGCAAGGAAGTAAATAATCCTTTATTTCTTGCTATGATATGAAACTAGAGCAAATAAATGTAGATCAAATCTATTTGGTTTATTTATCCCTTAATGAATCCTATCTTTGAATAAAGTAAAATTTTTAGCTATTTCTCAAGACTTGGAATAAAAATCAACTTTAAAAGCGAACTGACTGTCTCTTGAATTTTAATTCAACAGGTATTACAGTGGGAAGATTTGAAATTAAATTTTGACTTAAAACTGAAACCCAAAGTATATATGACAAGTATCTCCTGCTTTTTTTGGATTTAAAAAATAAATAAATCACATAATCCAACTAGCTTTGGGAAATTACATGGCATATATTGAAGTTTCTGAAATGGTTTGGGCATTCTTACTTCCTGTGCTTGTCCACAAAGATTTGAGATTTTTTTTTCTTTTTCCTGTCCATCTTTGTTCCCCATTCAGTTGCTGTACCTTGAACAGTCACATATTCAAGAAAATGAATAAGTAATTTTGGATATTCACATTGCACACTGTGTTTCTCAATCTATTTAAAACCTGACTGGCAGCGTGGTTAACTTTGCAGAGAGGGAAGTAACACATACCATACCGTACTTTGAAGAATGGGATGAAGTTGTTACTGTGTTTTATACACTCCTTGAAATAAATGTGACCAGTGCCGACACTCCATGCACACTGGATATCAAGATGTAGCTTGTTATGAATGCTTGTTCTGGCAAAACAATGTTCTTTGACCTTGGCATACCCAAAATGAAGCATTGCACAACTTTATGCTGGCAGAAAAACAATAATATTTGTATTCTTAGATCTGTGTTATAGCATGTAAAACAGAGACCAATTAGAATACAAGTGGCGTGTGTACAGCTTTATTTGGACACTTTGAAGTAGGATTTAAATCTCAAAATTGCATTTGCCTGTGAAATGATTTGAGACAAACAGCAATATATCCACAGGGCTGAAGGGAAACTGCAAGTGAAAAATAAATGCGTTCATAAAGTGTTTTATTTTTCCTACTGATGTGGAAAAGCTGTATGTACAAAGTACTTGCTCTAAAGGAGATGGAGGAAGCTATATGAGCCTTGAAAAATGTTAGCGCATTGATTGCCGCAAGGAAGCTTCCTTGTATGATGACCTGTTATGCCATAAAATGACACAGTAAGCTCAGAATTTCAATGATATCTCTATGAAGTCTGAAAAAAAGCACGTCATACTGCCTGTTACTGAATTAAGGAGTACCTGGATTTATTTAAATTTGTATGTAAACTGTTACAGTTCGAGAATTTCTTTGTTATATAGAAGTAATTAAGACAGTGGAAAGTTAAAAAACCTTTACACAAGAGAAAATGTCTGAATGTATTTAAATTTACAAATACTTATTTATGAGTAAAGAATTGCTGAATGCAGTAAATATAGTATAATGCTTTATTAATGTTGATAATCAAGCTACTTGAATAATGAAGGATTGCAGGCAAATACAGATACCTTGTTGCAAAAGACTTGAAGAACCTCTAATTATATGCCCTCTTTTTGTTATAGGTATATAGATAATTCAAACTACTTTTTCTATGAAGTCTGTCAGTGTACAGTAACTAAAATGAAAAGGGGAATCTAAGAGTCATGGTGGGATGTGCTGCATTTGGTGGCGTCTACTTTGGTACTTGGTTTTCGCTAGGAATGGAAGAGCAGCTGAGTAATTTTACCTTGATATTAAGGAAACTTCTAATACAATGCATCAGGTGTTATACTGTGACAAAAAGAATTCTCAAATTTAAGAAGTTCCTGAAAACTTGGGAATTACTGGTTCTTTTGGCTGTTCTACTTATGCAGAGATTGACTCTCTCAGCTTGATGAGGAGCCTAAAAACATGGTGTGGTATTATTCAAGGTTGCTTTTCACCCTTCCTGATCTCGAAGTACTGCTGTTAAAGATGTTAAAGATAGTTTCTGTTTCTTTTATTTTTCTTTCAGATCGACTGGTTGTAATGTTTGAGTCCCATATACGGTAATAACACCCTACCCCCCCAGTTTTTACTTTTTGGTTTTGTGTCTAGTATATGTTCTACATACTTTTGACAAAGATTTCAAACCATATTTTACTTGCTGTGTAAATTAAAAGATTTTTTTTAGCCAGACTGAAATGGGCTCCAAAATAAAAAATCTACTATGGGAAATAGATGTGCTACTGGTGAAATGGTGTCTTGTTTTCAGGTGTTCCGTGTGACAGGCTTTTGGACAGCTTGATAGTGGAATAATAAATATTTTTTTATTGTTCCTGCATGTTCCAAAGACACACGGGCTTAACTTTGGTGCCTTGAATGTGGGAAGCGCAATGGAGCTGGGAAGTAGTCATTGCCTCAGAAAACGTTTCAGTTTTCCCATGTTTAGCTTGAAAATGAAGGAATGTGCCTCCGAAGCTAGACTGTCAATCCAGGTTGACTCTAGAGGAGACTATGCTTTTCTTCACTGCTGGTGGAAGGAAAGGATGTATGAGAGTGATTACAAAATAGACTTTAATTAGAAAATTTTGACCAGATGCATATATTTAGCATTTTAAATACCTTTGCATGTCAAGACATGCTTTTATGAAGAAGTATTTTAATATATATGCATTCTCTAATGATTTTTAAATCTAATTTTAGAAAAATAAAAAAAATAATTCTAAAAGTTATGCATACTTTACAATAATTATGTAATTAGGTAAAGGAGACGAGTGCAGAATTTTAGAATGTAAAAAGTCCAGTACTGCTGGTATATAGTTAGGACAAAAAATATATTTCTGGAAAGGATATATTCCTTTGGGTAGGGCACGGCTTGCACCCTTTTATATAATCAAATAATCTTGAAAATTTCCATGAGCTCTAAAGTTCCCTGCTGTACTTCAGTGAAAATACAATCAACCTGATGACAGTTATTGCTGGTGAAATTTGGTGGTAGCTTACTAAGCAGGATTTTTTTCATTTGTAGCTTACGTAGTTTAAACGCCATATGTATTGGAGTCATATATAGTTCAGTTCAAGTCACTGAATGCTAATGAAATATGTTCTTTATTGAAATAAGCTTGCATTTTATGTGTTGAAAATTAGAAGACTTCATACATTGAAATGGCAACTTGCATCAGCATTCTCCTAAAACCTTTTTAGCTGAATTTGCCTGACATCAAAGGCAGCCGTTTCTGTTGATCTTTGAGAATTGCGTATCCTTGAATGCTGTAAGGCAGAACAGCTTTATGAGACAGAATATTGGAATGAAGCCACAGCACACCAGAGCAAATAGGTTAAATACTAAATATTTTACTGAATAATTTCAGTGCTGTTCAGCCTTTTTGTCCGGAGAGAAGTATTTTTTCTTCCTCTGTAATCCATTAGGTTAATGGACATAGATGGCGTCTGTTTGTTTAGGGTTTTGGACACATCGTGCCCTTCTTATCATTAATCAGTTTAGGATAAGCTCACAGTGTACAAACCTCATGGCAGCCAAAAATTCTATGCTATTTTTCTGCAGTCATTATAAGTCTGAGTAAGAACATACGGCCAATTTTTCCTGAGGTTACATGCAACAGCCTACATAGGAAGTAACTGATTAAAAAGAAAGATGTCTGACCTTGTCCAGAGCATGCAATGTTATGAAACATTATTAAACTTAGTATTTTTTTAACAGCTCTTAATGTCCGTAAAGAGTTTTTACACACCAAGAACAAACACAAGAAGAAAAGGTGACTNCCCAATTTTGTGGAAGATATGGGAAAAAAGAAAGGAAAAGGATGAGACTTTCTTAAACAGTACCATGGTGATAGAAATTAATTCCTTTTCTGAAATAGAAACTTCTGTGCTTATCATGTGTAATAGTATGTTAAGGGCAAGAAAAATAGGAGACTGCTCAGGATATGATGACGATAACAGAAAAAGCTAGAGTTAAGAAGTGATCCATTCCAGAAAATCCTACTTTTCATCCTAAAAGCAGAGAGAAGCTGTGATTAAACTCTTGCCTAAGCTATAGATGACCCAGTTAAAGCTTTGTTCGTAGCAGGCACTGTAACTTTAATCAAGCCTGACTATAAAATCTAATTATATTTCAATGTTTATTTAAGATTGAGAATGTATTTGTGCTTAGCTGGGGGCAACAAGTTGAAACTTCCTATATACAATTCTATTTCTGTTTAAGAATGAATGTTGTCATGTAGTTCTGTTTGCTTTGTATTTTAATTGATTAAGAAATTCTCATGTAAGTACTCATGTATTTCACCTTGTCATAAAAACTTTTTAGCAGCTTCTATGCACACAACTGATTTTCTAAAGGTATACAACCTGTAGTTTCTGAAGCTTGATTTGGCTTTGCAGACAGGGGTTTCTTATTACAGGAAAATAAACAGGAGCAGAAGAAACTTCAGATCTAAATAATTTACCTGTAATTGGTTTTATTATTCTTGTTATTTCAGTGGGGAATGGAACAGAGGAATAGTAATGGTTGTTAGAAAGTAAAATAGTTAATGACTTTGAAAGAATTGATCCTTGCTGTTTATAAAACAATAGTTAAAAAAAATGAACTTTCAGAGTTGGAGTTGCCTTGGAGTAAAATTAGTAATGGAATGGAAATTCCCCAAAGTAAGAAAAATATATCACTTCAGTAATTAGACACCTAGGCTATGGTCTCAGTTGTTCCCCACCAACATTGTTAGCCTAATGGAGTAGTTTCATGTATTTCTTGTATTTGGCTTCCATGGAAAGAAATGTTATATATCTGGTTAGAAGTAATGGGCATAGAAACCATCTGCTTATTGGAGGTAAATGTATGAAATGGTTAATTTTCTGAATTAACCATAAAGCTAAATCAAGTGCAGCCTCAAAACAATATACAGCAAATACCTTCCTTTTTCCTTCTCCTTGTCCTCGATGTGCATTCCCTTTAGTGAAAATTTTGTATATCAGTGAAAGTGTCAAAGATTAGACAGCTGGAGATAGAGGAGTTGATGTAGAAGAATTATAGAGTTTTTCAGCTGAACAAGTGAGCAAAGAAGCAATCTCTTTTTCGTGTGTGTGTGTTCCTGCATTCAGAACAATTGAGTTCTTTAATCCATTTTAAGCAAGACTCTAATCATGATTTGTAGGCTTAATAATTTCCATTCCTCAAGCAATTTTTCATTGTCTGCAATAAGCTTGAAGAGTCTTGGCTTGAACTAGCTGATCAGGTGAGATGTGAGAAATAGCACACTTGTCTTTGTGATTAAGTGCTAATTCTTTTGTAAACATATATCCCTCAGTTTCTTTGTGTAAAACCTAGGTTGTTTGGCTGTTTTGGGGGGTGAGAGAGAGCCCTGCTATAAATGACACTATGCTTTCACATGCTCAAAATTGCATGTTCTCGATATGACTGGAAAAGGAATGGGTGATTAGAGTGTATTCATTGTGTGATGGCTACTGCAAGCAGCTCTGTTATGTATTGTGAAAAAAAATCCTTAAATCTGTCCTGAATCACAGAAGGGTTTCAATTATCCTGTAATACATCTATTGGTTTAAGGAGAATAATAGGTGGCTGACGTCCACTGTTTTTCTAATCTGTACTGATAGGAGCCAAGGACCTCAATTATGCCACTGTTATCACATGGTTCAGACTTCCTTTGTTGCAGAGCAGAGAAGAGTTGTGGGGACATTCTTTAAATTAGTTGCTACATTTATAAAAGTACTTGCTTTCTTCTATGATCGTGGGTTAAAAAAATTAAGTATCTCCAAATCAGTAGAGAAGAAACTAAAAATGATTTAACAGCTGTCACCCTAGTGACTTTCCAGTCTAAATTGGATATGCTCTTTTATTCTGACATTCTTTGTTCTCATTGAATAATGTTAAAGTGATATGAAATGCAACATCTGAAAAATCTGGAGATTTTATTGTGAAGTTGTATTAGGTTTTCAATGATTTTTATTTTGCTTGTTATAGCTTGTTGTCAGAAACAATACTTCTGTTCTTTAGGTAAGTATTTTTGGTTAGATAAGCATGGTTAGGCAATTGTTGTTAACGCCACCACGAGCAGCTCCCATAACTGGCAGAAATAACAAATTACATTTATACAAGCATATTTGCTGGGGACAAATTGCGTGAGTGATAGCTCAGAGCAGTCCACAAACCCATAAAGATCCAACAATATGGAAAACTTACCCATCTCACCCCAAAAGAGAAGTAGCATAACTGCTTTAGGGAACACGTGAGAGTGAAGGATCTCCAGGGACACCTGGGACCAACCTTGGACCAGCTTTGCTCAGTTGCATCCCCCATGCTTAATACCCTACTCTTCTTCAATGCTGATAACCACTGCTTCTATCAGGAAGGAAAGGGGAAGTAGAAAGAATCAAAGTTCTACAATTTTGTATTGCTTTTTATATTATAACTCACAGAAGTGATAAACATCTAAGCTCCTTCACAAGGATTCATTATTGCATAGTAGTTAGTGCACGGGTGTCATTGACCCCAACTTGAACCATGACATATGGCCAATACTCTGCCTTTTCCCTCTTCTCCTCCCTTATTCTTTCCCTTGTCCTAATATGTAATATTCAAATGTATAAGAAATAGTTTAATATTCTCATCTCTGGCTTCCGCAACTATAGTAGGTAGTAATTATTGCAAAATGGCAGACATAATAGTGCTGCAACAACCCTTGCTCCAACAGTTAGAAAATTACAAGGTGTCGGTGTGACGCTGTCTGGATAATTACATTGATATTGTAACTTAATTTTCATGGCTTGAATGAATTTGGAGTTTGAGTTTTCCAAGGATGCCTAAAAGTCAAATATCAGAGTTAAGGTATTGAGACTTGCTGCTGTTATTACAGCATTTAACATTGTGTATTGTAGCATTTAAAAATGTTTTTTTGAGCTTTACTTTTCTTTCCTCCAAGAGAAAAAAACAGTAGCGTGATAAAAGGTGTTTGCTGAATAAGCATTCATTATTTCTGTACTTATTGCTTATTCATATAAATATAGAGATAGAGATTGGAATGAAGTTTAAGAATTCATGTCTTTATTCAAATAGCAGTTTCCAGATTTGATGGTCCTGAAACAGATGTATGACAGTAACAGGTCCGATCTGCAGAGTGTAAACGTGAACAGAACCTTCCAGATCAGGAGTAGACATTCTAGTTTGAATTTCAAACGATTCAGCTGCAGTTATGAACAGGAGTGCTCAATACAGCCAATTAAATTTCAGGGGAAAATGGCTTCTGTAACTGTCCAAGTTTCAGACATCTGATATGTTACAGGAATTGTTTTAAGATCGACAGAATATTCTTTTCCTTCACTTTTGATTCTTGGTTTGTTTGAAATATTTTTAGAAAACGACCTTTAATACATCAGCCATTTGGTCCTTTTAGTTCACTGGTGTATTTTGTATCATTTTATAAAAGACCAGAGAAAGCTGCTTATTGTGGGAGACATTAGTCAGTATTAATAAGTGGTGCTCCCATCCCACCTTCTGTTAGGCTGATTTTATTGTTGAACACTGTCCACTTCTGGACAGAGTGAAAATATTATCTTTCTGTTTCACTAAATACAGGTCCATCTCTTGTGAGCCATCAAAGCTGCAGAAATTCCTTTTGTTCCCACTGTGGTATCACCACAAATTAATTTTTTCCTAATAACCTTAGCAGACTTGGTAAGAAATACTCTCATACCTTTGCTCCATTAGACAAGTTTTACTGTAGGACACAGGAAGATACCAACTTACAAGAACAAAAATTGTGCCCTAAGGCAATATTTTTTGGTATCTTGATTAATTTATTTTTTTTTTAATTTAGTGGTAAGTGGATGTCGCTTTACAAATGTTGAGTTGTTCTGTATATCTCCAGAGCTGTGTTGTCTCTGCCTTGATAACAGCTCTGGACATAAACACTCCAGATATACGTGATACACTTTTGATTGATTCTTCCACTCCATCTCTCTTCCCCATCTCCTCTTTGCAGACAGTCAATGTTATTCTCCATTATGTGCTAGACTCCTTCAAATTCCCAATGTAAAAGTGATAATGCTTTGTTAACAAGGATGTAAATTGCCAAGAATTACCTGTGGCAACCAAATCTTTGAAAATGCTGCTGACCTGAAACTCGCCATCACTCCACCCCAAAAGTTGGGTACTTGGCTTTGTCACATCTTCTATGATCAAACCTTGTAATCTCTTTGAATTTCTATCATAATGTATAACTGAATGGTGTATCCCTGAAGCTGATTTCTGTTTCTCAAAGGAAAATGAAATTCCATCTCTGTTAAAGATAACAAAATTGTTTGCTCCTAATTTGATACTACAGAAAATTCATTTGTCATAAAAACTGTGAACTTGGGCTTGTGTGTTCAAGAACTTAAAACCTAGGTCATTTGATGCTGTAGATCTTACTCTGTAGAGTGCAAAGTTGGACAACTCTGGACTTCCAGAAAACCAGTAGAACTAGTTCAGAGATTAATCTGGCTGTAAACTTCCATGATCCATAATGCGAACTTCATATCTAGCTCTTTTGTGACTTTGGTCTGGATTTTTATGTATCTTCAGGTTGTCTCTTTACAGTAACAGGTAACAAAAAGTTTTTTGAAGGAAGGGATTGTGACTATATAGTGGAAGAGACTGGTCTTTATACTTGCTGAAGGTATTAGGAACTCTAGTTGACTAAATCCTGTGCTCTTTTTTTTTTGTTTTGATGGAACCCTCCTTCAGTTTTGAGTGAGCTTGCATGCATAAGGTATGCAAAATTTGTCCCTAAATCCCTAGAATGCTTAGGAGAACACAAACTGGCATCTCTGTCTTCCCACAGTTCTTGTTGGCATGTGATTCAGAAACTGAGATTTTATTTTTTTTTTGCTTTAGATTCACCCTTCATACCAAGAGCCAAGTAAATAGAGAGGTATGAATGTTCCTGTTAATGTACTGAATTTAAATGTAGCTAATGTAGTTAATGTAGCTGAATTTAAAGCATATGTTCTGCTTTCAGGATTATTTTTTTAAAATTGCTTTTAGGAACTGCTTTGCGTTTTGATATCACTGGGGCATTTGAACAAAAATGGTGTACATCTACCTTAAGACTCTTGGAAAATAATGGCCAGATCACTTTAAGTTGTAACTTGAAATCAGGCTTATATTTGTTTGAAGATTAAATTCAAAGTGATTTGCAGTGAGTACAGACCTCCAGTTCCTGCCAATTTTTCTTCAGTTCTCCAATCATTTTAACACCATCTCCAATGTGATTTAGAGGCAAAGTTATATATGTTCTGCAGTCATACTAAGATTGCAATGGGTATCTGAGGCTCTTCTGTATTTGGCCAAGACTGCTCAGTGGCTGCTGGCATTAGTTTCTCAGGGATTACACCATGTTTTTTATAGTTGTTGTGAAAATTTTGAATTGCAGTTGGGAAACAAGAAGCTTTTTTGAAAAAAATATCTGAAAAATATACATTGTGAGAACATGGTGTGTTGAATACTGAGAAGTATGTCTTATGTACTCCCTGGAAGAGACAGTAAGTTCTGCAGCTGCAGTTTTTTTTCCATTGGTTTCAGACTAAAATATGAAATTGAATACTGTACTGAAAGTTGAATTTGAAAATGATTAGTGTGATGTCATGTCCTTCTTGGTGATAAAGTTTTCCAAGGCAAATCTTTATAACAGCTTAAGAGTTAGAAATAACTGAGGCTTATTCTATGCAAGAAGATGCAGGAGACGGATTGTTTTGTCTGAAAAGCATATTTGATTAACCATGAGATAGTTAATGGTGATTGTGAAATGACACTGCAGAATTCCTAATTCAGAGCTCTTATGTCAGGCTTTCTGCAAATTCAGGCAAACATGACTTCAACAGTTTACAGTTTATTTTTTTAGGGTTTTATTTCCTACCAAAAAGCTACACTAGAATCACGGGGGTTTTTAATGCTACAGAATCTTGATTTTCCACAGAGATTGTGTGGCAAACTCTGCAGCTGTAGAGTTTAGAAACATACAGGCTTTAGTATGGTTTGCTATTCAATTTCAGTAGTTTACTAAATACACCTGTACATTTTTATAAAAAGTTTGGAATACCTTCTTCAGGGAAGTATACATATTTCTTTTGGCATATTTTGCTAGGTAACAAACTGTCTTTTTTTCCCTCTGCAGTTTTTATATAAATTTTTTTTTGCTGTCCTGTCCCTACCTCCAGGTTTAGTTATGGAAGTCTAGTTGCACAGGCAGGAGGAATACAACCCCTCATGCCCTGCCTCTCAGAACCCAAGGTAATTGTATTTCATTAAGTCAGATGAGTGAAAGCTGCATATAGTGTAACAGTTAATTGGGTGTCTTAACAGAATTCTAGCATAACTTCACCTGCATCAGACTGTTCTCATGCCTTTGATTACATGACATGGCATATCTTGAAAAACAGATTAATGCCTGTAAGCAGTGACCAATCTTTGAAGTGAGCAAGTCTATTCACCAGAATGGTTTGTTCCATGATTTGGCTCCAAGCACCCTGAGTAGATAACACCATTTTTTTCCACTAAGACTTGAAATGAACACCATGTGTGTAGGTGCTGGTAAGTCAGAGTAATGGAAACATGAATTCAAGTTTGATAATGGAACTGGCCTTGAAGACCTTTGAAGTATGCTCAGTTTTAATTGAGACATGTTAGGGACTGCCAGCTTCTGCTCCCAAGTATTACTGCCAGGTGTGGCTGTTTGTAAAGAGACAGCTAGAACTGAATTGTAAGAACTGGGATTTTATTTATTTATTTATTAAGGTTTCTCTTTAACATTGTGAATTTAAAAGTAGAAGAATTATTGGATGAAATTGTCTGTGATAGAACCCTATGCTGATTAACAGATAACATGTTTCCTGGAATACGTTACTTAGCCTAGATGCTAGCGTTATGCATTATGTGGAGGTAGGAGGATTGGCTATGTCACTTTGGGGGGTTTATCTGAGCAGGAAGGTTTGCATCACCATGAGTATTTGGATTTGGTTTGAACCCTTTTTTAATTTTTACTGATGATGGAATTAGTCATCCGAGTCATCACTGGGCCCTCTCCCACTTCTCACAAGATAACTAAATGGTAGGTATGTAGCTCAGATGAGCTCATGAAACAGTTCTCCCTGCACTACAAAGCACATTCCAGCACTTTGTAATAAACTACATATACTGCCAGATGGTAAAAATGCTTCAAATGGTATAGTTTAAAATGTATGCTGTCTCCCATCTCCCTTATTTTTCTCCTCCCCTCAGGTTCTCGCTCACTTCTTTTCCACACCTTCCCCCATACTTTCGTGACTTCACTCTCCAGCCCTGATTCTTCTTTTCCCACCCCTTCACTCAGCTACTTCCATTGCTCCTCCAGCTCTTTAGTTCCATTCTCCTCCTTTTTTTTTTTTTCCTCTGGCTTGTTGCCACTCTCCTAATTTTAAAGCTTTAAATTCTTTTGTACATTTTTAATCTGACATTGGAACCATTCTTCCAATATGTCTGTATAAGCTTATTCATGAATTGTCAATTTAGAGAGGAACTAGGGGGATGCGGTTAACACTTAGCACCTTCCTCAGTTTTGTGTGTGTCCAGTGGCACTTAAGTCATAACAGAAGTTCATCAGTTTTTGCTTTCTGCTTATGTAAGGTGATACTTTTTTTTTTCTAAAATCAAAGCAGTTCTGTACTTTAATATGGATAGCATATGTGCTTTTCTGAGTAAGATTTGAAAGGCTAAAAGACCACTCCTTTAAATGGGCCTTTCACAGATTATTCATAGAAATAAAATCCCTTGAAGGATTTTGAATAAAATCCCTCTAAGGATCCCTCCATGTTTTAGTGCTCTGACAATTTCATATTAATTGGCATATACTTATTTGTTCAGTGATGTTTTACTAGTTTAGAGCATAACTTTCTTCCTTTCTCTCTACATTGCCATCTTCCCAGCCTCACAAATTAAGACCTAAGTGTTGCTCAACAGATAGAGGCTCACTCTTACGATGGGAAGTACATGACAATGAGTGGGAGCAGGAATACTTCTGTATCTTCCCATCTCAAGATGATAGTGAATTTGGGCCTCTGCCATACAAAGGAGTAAATACTGTAATTGAAATCTAAAGTAGCTTTAAAGGGCTCCACTGCCTTTGGAGTTGGTTGGATGTGTTTTGAGATTCAGTTTTCTATGGAAATTTTTAATTGACAAACATAAATCATGACATTCTTTCAGCTTATTCAAATAGTTTAATTATTATTCAAATTGTTGAATAATCCAGCACAAGACCTGAAAGTTTATGTAGAAGTGATTTAATTTGCCTTTGAACATTTGATTATGATCTATGTAAACCCCAAATATCTTAGACTTTTTCCAAAATGCTTTTAGATTTCTGCAAAGCACAAATGTGAAGTGTTTTCCCTCCTATTTTAAGACTGAAGATATGTTTGAAATCTTGTCTTTTTCTTCATGACACTGGAAGAGCCTTGATCTAGCAGTAGCAGCAAGCAGCAACTGTCTTGTTTTCTGTTTAAACTTATTGCATGTATAAGAGCTGGGATTTGTCTGTAAACTTGAATGGGAGCTGGAGCCTTTTAGTGTAAATGAAAAGGACTAGGTACAGCTGGTACATGATTCTCTGTGTTGCTGTCTTCATGTCCTTCTAGTGTCCTATCTCCCTTGCCCAGATGAAGGTCATGTGAAGCCTTGATTCAAACAAGACATTCTTTTGAGCATGTTGTATGTTTCAGAATTATATGTTTAGGACTATTGTATTTTTGCCTGAGGAAACATAGAGAGACATGCAGATGTATCTGTTATAGAGTACATGCAATGTATAAATGATTTCTTGGGGATCCACCTGCTATATATATTCAGTCAATCCAGCATCTGGACTGTACTCTTTATCCCTTTATCCTGGATTTGCTAGCTACAGACCAGGGACTCTTCTTGAATTACAATAGACATGCAGTTGATCTAGTTCTCTCAAATCCTCCTTACAGTCAGTGAGGATAGATACTTTGTGGGATTCTTTTTCCTGCTAAATGCAGGCATTCTCTTTAGAATAGGGAAATCACACCCTAGAGAAGACTGTTGGGCTAATAAGAGAGCACAGGAGGATTATCTTGCAGGCAGATGTCTGTATTGCCTGATGAAGTCTATTCAGATGTTAGGAGAAAGATCTTGGCACACGAGTTGGCAGGGCTTGTCAAAAGGGCTTTAAACTAGGCTTGAAGGGAGCGGGGTCAAACACAGGTGCACTAGAGATGAGCCTGAGGATAGCCTACAGTCTGCCATTTCACTTGAGGTGGGAGACAACAATAATATCAGAATGGTCTGTGGCAAGATGACACATCTGGGGTGGAAGGATGGGGTGATAGCAAGAGCCTCCAACCTGTTGCACTGACACGTGCAAAGACAAGGTCTTGCAGAGCTAGACCACAAGCACCTGAGTGACAGGTGTTGACAGGAGGGTAGCTGCCACAAAGCGCCTTGAGGGATGATTGGAGTCATCTTCTAAGAAGGCGACATGGCCAGCAGACCGACTGAAGTGCCTCAATACCAATGCGCGTAGCATGGGCAACAAACAGGAGGTGTCCTGCTACAGGAAAGCTATGACATAGAAGCAATTACAGATACTTGGTGGGATGAATCCTATGACTGGAGTGTGGCCATTGATGGCTACCAAAAGTTCAGAAGGGACAAGAGAGGAAGAAAGGGTGGAGGTGTTCCTCTCTGTGTAAAGAAGTGGCTAGAGTGTGAAGAGTTATTGCTAAAGAATAGCCATGAGCAGGTTGAAAGCTTATGGGTAGGAATTAAGGATCAGGACAACAAAGGGAGCCTTGTGGTAGGAGTCTACCAGGCAGAGCCTGTCAATGATGCCTTCTTCAGCTTGAGGAGGCTTCACGGTCATAGGCTCTCATCCGGCTGGGGGATTTTAACCATGCTGACATCTGTTGGAAAGGCAACACAGCTGGCTGTGTCAGAAGAGGAGGCTCTGAGGAGACCTAATAGCAGCCTTCCAGTACCTGAAGGGGGGGCTACAGGAAGGCTGGGGAGATTTTTTTCACAAAGGCCTGCAGTGATAAGATGAGGGGCAATGGCTTTAAGTTGGAGAAAAGCAGATTTAGATTGGATATTAGAAACAAATTCTTTACTGTGAGGGTGGTAGAACACTGGAACAGGTTGCCCAGGAAGGTGGTTGAGGCCCCTTCCCTGGAGATATTCAAGGTGAGGCTTGATAAGGCCCTGGGCAACCTGGTCTAGTTTGTGGTGTCCCTGCGACTGCAGGAAGGTTGGACTAGATAATCTTTGTAGGTCCTTTCTGGCCTGGATGATTCTATGATTCTATGAAATCTCAGCAGGCCTTGTAAGAGGAAGCCTAAGGCTCTGTAATTTTTTCACTCCATCTGCATTTCCCAGGTCCATCCTAAACCCTGTTTTGCCCTGTTGCTGTAGCTGAAGTTGTGGGAGGCAAGAGGCTGTGCAAGAAAAGTCTGAGAATAAATCTGTTATCGGACTAAAGTGTTTTTCATATATGAGAGCTGTATTTCATGGCTTTGAGAATCCTCAACTTCCAGGGAAGTCTTTCAGATGGAATCTGTTTATATAAACCCCATGCCCGAGTCTTTAGTTACATGGTATCAGAAATACAGAAAACATCACAAGAAAGGTGGTGAAAAAAGCCACCTGAGCACCAGTCTAGATGACAGCCCTGCTAAGGAGTGAAGGGAGTGCTGTCTCAGTTTTCCAGAGGTGTTTTTAAAGAACAGAAGACAGTTAAATTTTTCACAGTGATAGACCTCAAAATGTTAGCAAGCTGCTAAAATAGCTCAAGGCTGATAATAGGAAGGACAGATTTTTCTTCCTTTGACAGCTGGAAACATTGCCCTTTTTTTACAGACCTGTGGAATAATAATAAAACTAAATCATATGATAAAAATGTAGACTGGAGAACTTTAGGGTGGCATTGACTTTGGAAAAGAAGTCATCACTCTTGATGAAAATCTTGTTTTCCAGCTCAATTTCAGCCCAACAGTTAAAGAGGAGATTAATGCAATAAAATGCAAACCAAATCCAGAATGGAGCTTTTTTTTTATCCTATCGGATGATATGAACTTTTAAAAAGTGCATTGCTGTTGTTGTCAGCTGTATAGTCACTGTTGTCATGACCTAAAAGGATCTGTGATGCCACCTTTCCTGCTTTTGAGGAATGTAACAATACCCTACTTCACAAGCTCAGTCATTTAAGGATACATGGAACTGCACAGATGGTGAAAATAATCTCTACTGATGATTTTGAGAAATGAAATTTAAATGAGCACAACTTATCCAAGCTTTGGCAAGGCTAGGGTTGGAGCATCCATCTGCAATGTAAAGGAAAGCTCTGTGAGGTCAGTGCAAGTCAGGAAAGATATGAACCCCAACATTGTGTATAAAAAAAAAAAAGACTGTTTTCAGAGCAGGATTATACTTGAGAGTGCCTGTGCCCTGTTTGTGCACTCTACCTCACTGCTTTCCATTCTGCTTTACAGGGAAAAACAGTGTGTTCTGTGCCTGGTTGCTAGAAAGATAACTAGCATTGGTTGGATCATGAACAACCAAATGTGAGGCAGCAAATTTTAATTTGTACGCAGTGGCATTCTAAAGGCTTTAAGCCACGCTCTGTTAACTTTCAGAAATGGAATTTACACCCAATTCCTTTTGCAAGGAGAGGATTTTTTGTACACCAATTATTTAATCTTATGCAAGAATTGATGCTTTTTTCTGATACTAGTACTTGTGTATAAATCACAAGAAACTGCACTCTATGCAATTCTTAGAGAAACGTTTATTTGAGAAGCTATGTGTTTCTTCATATCTTATGCATTAATTGAGGAACAGTTTGCCAGAAGGGTCAGTTTAGTATTGCTACTTAAGAAGAATTATAAAGGATTTGGATTTTCTAGTTCCCATCTGGACTTTTGTTACAAGGAGCTTACAGAGTGGCAAAGAAAATCTGTATAGCTTGTTTCCTTCAATCTCTGACTGGTGTAGAGGTGTATGAGATATGAAGGTTGCCCGGGTTTGCACTGGGGAGATGATACCCACTGTGTAGTAGTGGTTTATTATAGCCTTATTTTTTTCCATGAGGAATAGTGTCCTGTGAAGTGAAATTTTATTTGGATTTGGGTGTTAGTTTTCGTTCTCCGGAGAAGGCACCTTAAGAAAAAAGACAACGTTTCTAGCAAAAGGGTCATTATCAATTTATCTGTTTAAAACCCTGTATTAAAGATGTATTTTTATGGAAGTAGAAATATGACTGGCATATTCATTATGCATTTTAGCATTAAAGCATGTTTCCGGATGAAAAAGTATGAGAGCAGCCAGGACAGCCACAGAATTGCTTGCTGACTTGTGTAAGGTGAGCTGACACTGACCCATGCCTCAATTTCTTGTTAACCATCCCGTTTCCCACTGGCATAGTGTTTAAAAGAGTACGTGGCATGATGTAGTTTGTGGGCCATGTCTCACAGAGAGATTGTGTGTAGAAGAGTACATTTTTTCAGTTGCTCAATCCATTTTCTTAGGAAATGGAAAGTAAGTAAATAAATAATTTTATGTTCTTTTGGCTACTTGGAGGATGCCAAGAGAACACTTTTGCTTGGTGGCTCCCTTTCAGTGACATTTCTGTCAACCCTCGTTAACTTGTGATTGTTAGCATAACCTGTAGAGCAGAGCACTGAGCTTTTATAAAAGTTAGTGGAATTTCATACATGAAGAATACTGTGCTTACTTCTAAGAAATTTTTAATATCTTCGGGACTTTTTCCATAATATGTAAAATGGAGGAAACTAAATCTCAAATGGAGTTTTTTTTATAGGTGAAGCTCCCCAGGGAAGCAAAGCTACTTCTGGGCAGTTTGTTTTGTGAGATTGTAGAATGAGGTAAACTGCTTTTTAGGGTTTCAAGGTACACAAGTCTCTTGTTTGTGTACGGAGAAGTGAAATCTAAAATTCTACTCAGGGAAACTGAGTTGTACTCTGAAAACTGCAGATAATGGGCAGTCTGCCTATTCATGCTGTACTTACTTGTCATTGTATTGGATGATGTAAAAAATATTACCCTTTTTTTTTTTTCTTTTGTTTTTTCTTCAGTGCTTTGTGCCATGAAGGTCCAGTAACAGAAAATAATCTTTCTGAAATACTGAACACCTGTAGCCCATTCTTTCTCAAGAATGCCACATATATTGTGGAAGAAAATCTAAAGGAGGTAGAGGAGAAGACATACATTAACACACGTGTGTTCTACATGACCTGATAGGAACAGCCATCTTCAGTACTTTAAACCACAATCTTACTCTCTTTGCATGGGACAAAATGATTTATTTTTTAATGACTAGATGAAGTGTAATTCTACCTTTTGATAACTGTTTGTAATGAAATTATCTGAGTTGTATTTATCCTTCACTATCCTTTGAGGTTCCCTGTATTCAAAAGTTGTACCACTTTTTTTACACTTGTGTTGGTTTTATAAAGCTAAATGGCAGCATTATTATGGGAGGAGAGTGGATACCTTTTTGAAAGGCAGTCTTATTTAACTAACATTCCACATAGCAATGATATAACTTTTTTATAATAGGTTTAATGCTATTATATTTACTATTGTAACAGTGGGAAGTCTCAAGATTCTTAAGATGCCAGTAAAAGCTGAACACATCTGCTATTTACTTGAAACAGGTCACACTGCAGTGCTGTCTGCATAGTCATCTATTCTTCTAACATTATTTATTTATTTATTTATAATAGCATTTATTTTCCTTTTGTGTGAATTAGATAATCTCATCTAGGCTCCCTTTCCCACAAAAGGGAAAAGTCAAGGTCCCTCCTAACCTGGATTGCTGTATGATTCCATGGTTCTAAAATCTACTGTCAGTTTATCCTGTACTTTATTTAATGGAAGCTCTGCATGTCTCTGTGTTTTCTATAGTTGCTTGAGTAACAGTTTTTCTCAAATTTTCCATCAGATTTAAATGTTAGGGTGATGCATATAAAATTTATGTAGGCTTAGACAGTTTTGTACTTCCAAAACACTCTTTCATTGAGCAATGGGCGTATTTTTTCTCAATTGTGAAGCATTATCTTTTCTCTGCTTCCGCTGAGTAATATCTGTGTCCTCCTATTTCTGCCTCATACAGCTTCGTCGTACAGTATGGGTCTCTGAGCTCTGTCTCTGCATGGTGGTACTTTCAAAGAGCTATTGGTGGCTGTTAATGAATTAGACAGAAAATGCTGCTCTGGGAGGCCATAATTTGTGGTGGTTTTAAACTGCTCTTTTTGGGGTTGCTCATTTTCTGTAATAGATCAATCTGTCTTTCAGATATATTATATTTGAAGAAAATGAGAAAGGCATAAAGCCTTCTGTTGTTACGGAGTTTTAGTGGAGAACAGCTGTAATCTACCTTAACTCTTACACATTAACTTCTTCCAGGTATTAATCTACCTTCATGAGAAGTCTCTCTTAGATGTCTAAAAATGCTTTCACTACTTAGAACCAGTTTGTGCTGGTTTAAGTCATGCTGAGGTAATTATGATATAAAAGGTTGTCCTACCATCAGCTAGACTATGCAGTAAGAAAATGGTGTTTATTTACCATTTGTTCTGTTGGGATAATGTATTTTTCCAGAAAGAAATGGAATTTGAGAATGGGGAAGGTCTCAAACAAGGCACCAGAAGCATTTCAGTTAGAAATGCAGCTCTGACATCAGTGCAAAAGCAGTATGAGTTCTTTTAGGAAAGTTTGGAAGCAATTTATGGATTATGTTTGAAAGGTATACTTAGTATGAGTTATTTTCCCTGACCACATGCTCACCTTTATGCATGACTGCACATTTGTGTATAACTATTTCTGATATTGTGGCTGCTATTTGGGGAAAAATGGAAAGACAGTGGCTCCTTTAGCTTCTTTATTCCAATGTGTGAATGATTGTCTGATCTAATGAAATCTTAGAAAACATAGGATGAGATCTTCTCAGAAATTAAATCTTACTTGAAAGCATGATGTAAGCCTGATTTGGTTTCTGAGTTTCTGCTGTGAATTGAAATAGAGGAAGGCTGATAGAAAGGACTGAAAAACTATCAGTGAATGCACAGAGCAGACATCTAAAAGGATAATGTTGAAAACATTTGAAATCCGTCTTTAAAACCAGGTTGGTTTTAAAGTAGCATGGTACACCTAGTAGCCTAGTAAAGCTTTTCATAGAAGCTTTATTTATCCTAAAGCTTTTCATAGAAGCACAGAATGGTTAGAGTTGGAAGGGACCTCAAAGATCTTTGAGTTCCACCCCCCCTGCCGTGGGCAGGGACACCTCCCACTAGACCAGGTGACTCAAAGCTGCATCCAGCCTGGTCTTGACATTTCCAGGGATGGGGCATCCACGACTTTTTTGGGCAACCTTGTTCCAGTTTCTTACCACCCTCACAGTAGAGGATTTCTTCTTAATATCTGATCTAAATCTTCCCTCTTTCAGTTTAAAACTGTTACGCCTCATCCTATCAATGCACTCTCTGATAAAGAGTTTCTCCCCGTATCTCCTGTAGGCTCTCTTTAGGTACTGGAAAGCTGCTATAAGGTCTCCCTGGAGCATTCCATGCTGAACAGTCTCAACTCTCTCAGTCTGTCCTCACAGGAGAGGTGCTCCAGCCTTCTGATCATCTTTGTGGCCCTCCTCTGGACTGGCTCCAGAAGGTCCCAGTCCTTTTGTTAGAGGCTCCAAAGCTGGATGCAGGACTCCAGATGGAGTCTCACCAGAGTGGAGTAGATGGGGAGAATTATCATCTTTGAGGTTTTGGCTTCTTTTGATGCAGCCCAGGATATTGTTGCCTTTCTGGGCTGCAAGCACATGTTCCTGGATCATGTTGAGCTTTTTTTTTTTTTTTTTTTTTTTGGGTAAAAATTGCTACTGACTTCTTTGTTACGGACTTCTTCGTTAGTGCTCCATCCTTCCACCATTCATAGCCCAAATTCTTTGGAATGGTAGTTAAAATGTAGACTTGAGCTGTATCATTTGCAGCACAGTTTTTATGGCTCAGCAAGAGAAGTTCAATGAATTTAGGTTACAGACCTTCTGGGTCCAATCTGCCTCTAACCAGGTCATCAGTTGCCAATAGTGGAATGATTTATTTTGATGCCTGTGTGCAAATGGAGGTCTCGTATTCTTGAATATATGTGGTGAGTACAGATGTCTAAATTTTAGGGTTTTTAATCTATAAGAAGTTCTGTGGTTTTCATTATTTTTGGTGGCTTTTGGTCTTAGGTAGCTAATACTATTTTTAATTACTTTCTAGCTAGAGATTCTTCTTTTTTTCTTTCCTAGAAACACTGAAATGTAATGTTTCTAAATTTTAGTATTCCCACATGTGTGCTACATTTGCTCAGTGGCATTATCAAATCAGCAGCCAAGGGTTCCTGAGGTTTTGACTCACATCTCTGCAATAGGGTGCCAAAATACTTAATAGACTTCCCTTCCATGCCTGGTTGCATGATGAGGCTCCTAGGACTTCTAGGCTGCCAGCTCTGTGACAGAAATTCTGGCATAACTTTCTTTCTGGTATCTGGCAAACCTTGAGTGCTGGTGTCCTCTGTTAGACAAACCTGGTGTATTTTTCCACAACCCACAAATTTCAGTTTTGAATATCTCAAGGCATGAACAATCTGCTTGGCATATATGCCTTACATCTATGAACTTCTGCATTTCACCTGCAACCTTTTGTGTTTGACAAGAATTTTGCAGAACCCAGAATGTATTGTAGGAAGTCATCTGGCACAGGGAGACTCACTTCTATGTCCTTATTCTTATGCAGGAGAAAATAGGTTTTAGAAAGCATTCTTTTAATTAGAGCATTTTTCAGGATGCCAGATACCTTTTGAATTTCATAGTTAAAGCATAAAACGCTAAAAAGAAATAATTTTAATTAGAGTGTTTTTCAGAATAGAATCATAGAATGGTTAGAGTTGGAAGGGACCTTTGAAGATCATCGAGTTCCAACCCCCCTGCCATGGGCAGGGACACCTCCCACTAGACCAGGTTGCTCAAAGCCCCATCCAGCCTGGCCTTGAACACGTCCAGGGATGGGGCATCCACAACTTCCCTGGGCAGCCTGTTCCAGTGCCTCACCACCCTCACAGGAAAAAATTTCTTCCCAATATCCAATCTAAATCTCCCCTCTTCCAGTTTAAAACCATTACCCCTTGTCCTATCACTACACTTCCTGACAAAGAGTCCCTCTCCTGCTCTCCTGTAGGCTCCCTTCAGATACTGGAAGGCTGCTAGAAGGTCTCCCCAGAGCCTTCTCTTTTCCAGGCTGAACAGCCCCAGCTCCCTCAGCCTGTCCTCATAGGAGAGGTGCTCCATCCCTCTAATCATCGTCGTGGCCCTCCGCTGGGCTCGTTCCAACAATTTTATGTCCTTTCTCTGTTGAGGACTCCAGAGCTGGACACAGTACTCCAGGTGGGATCTCACGAGTGCAGAGTAGAGGGGCAGAATCACCTCCCGTGACCTGCTGGTCATGCTTCTTTTGATGCAGCCCAGGACACGGTTGGCTTTCTGGGCTGCCAGCACACATTGCTGGCTCATGTTGAGCTTCTCATCCATGAGCATCCATGAGGATGCCAGATACCTTTTGAATTTCATAGTAAAAGAATAAAACACTATTACTGCAATTGTACATGAACTTTTTCACAAAAATCTCTGTTCCAATTTTTATAGGATATGTGGATTTTCAGAAACAAAATCAGAATAAAGTAATTGTTAATATCGAGTTCATGCCTGATAACATTTTGTTCCTCTAAAAACTCCCCCTTATAAACCAGTCATATCTGATTTTTATGTTATTAAAATATCAAGTGCTAGGAAGCAAACTCGTAAACCTTAAGAAATGCAGAAATCTGAATAAGAAAAGAAATAATTAGCAGAAGTTAGTGGAAAAATTAGCAGAAATAAATGGGCGGTAGTAGGAAAAATTCTTAGGAGTTTCTATATTCGATTCACATATATCCTTCTGAAAATACTTGTTATTGCATATCTAGTATGATTATTACGTCTTACAAAGCAGCTACAGTTTTCATGATGTGCCAACAAGTTTTCTGAAAGCACTCAGTGTTACATTTAATCTGATAAAAAATGTTTTGGCATAATGAACTTGAACCTTGAAGCAATAGTGGGTGTTGGCTGAACGTGAGCCAGCAGTGTGTGCAGGTGGCCGAAAAGGCCAGCAGCATCCTGGCCTGTATCAGGAATAGCGTGGTGAGTAGGACTCAGGAGGTGATGGTACCCCTGTGCTCAGCACTGGTGAGGCCCCACCTCGAGTTCTGTGTCCAGTTTTGGGGCCCTTACCACAAAAAAGACATTGAGGTGCTGGAGCGGGTACAGAGAATGGCAACAAAGCTGATGAGGGGTCTGGAAAATAAGTCTTATGAGGAGAGGCTAAGGGAACTGTGGTGGTTCAGCCTAGAGAAAAGGAGGCTGAGAGGAGACCTTATTGCTCTCTACAGCTTCCTGAAAGGAGGTTGTAGAGAGGCAGGGATTGGTCTCCTCTCCCAAGTCACAGGTGATAGGACAATGGCGGGGAGGATGGAACTCAATGATCTTTAAGGTCCCTTCCCACTCTAACCCTTCTATGATTCTTTGAGAAGAGAAAATTTTCTGGAGCAGAATGGCTTAGATCTAACACCTGTCCTTGAAATTTTTCTACCCATGCACACTAGCAGTCAAAATACATATGCTTGTCTGTCTGTGTTTGTGGATGAAGAAAAACTAGCAACATAAGTCTTCAAAGCAATGTCTGCATTTCCTATTTTACTGCTATTATATGTAAGGCCAAAATAATATTATGAGATTATCCAAGAATCTTAAATATGCAAATATTGCTAACTGTTAGCTAATGTTGGTTGCTTATTTTCCTGTGCTCAGTTGTGAGGCTCAGGAGGGTTCTGTTTTGTGAAAGAAAATCTAAGAGCCCCGATTCCTAGGTGTTTGCTATAAGCAGTGAATTTAGATTCTGTGTATTTGTAACTAAATAACGCGAGTGTGAGTTTGTGCATTTCTGTAGCACAATGGACATTACTGTAATATTTACTTGATTAAATAAAACATTGAGTTCTCCATAAATTCTGCTTTTACCCAGTGTTTCAGTGGGGTTTCTGGCATCACAAGGTTGTCAGGTAGTTTATGCTGGTGATGTTAAAAGCCAGACAATAGCAAGAACATACAGCAGGTGAATTTGATTCATGCAGTTTATTGAATTGCTAATTTGAAATGTTTAATTGTATCTGACTGCTATTCTGCATCAAACTATGGAACAGGAATATACTGCCTTGATAACAAACTGCTTGGAACAGATGGTGTTCACTCAGGAGTGCTACCAGAGCTCAAGAGGGAAGTAGCTCTATTACTCCCGGTGATTTGTAACTTTTCATTTAAAATTGTCTTGGCGCTAGGATTAGGGGATGGCAGATATGATGCCAGTTTTCAGAAAGGACGTGATGTGAAATCTGAAGAACTACAAGACTGTATGTCTCTGTCCTGTATGAAGTATATACATGGCTTGTGAACAGGTGGGTAAGTGTGATATAGATACACTAGGTACACTTGGGAATGGTCAGCGTGGCTTTTGTGAAAGGAAGCCTTGAATAACAGTCCTTTTGGAGTTCTCTGAAGGACTTGGCCCACTTCATTGATGAGAGGGACCAGAATGATGTGCTGTATTTGGCCATCCCAACGTATATTGACAAAATCTCTCAGCAGTCTTTTATGAAAACAAGGCAGCCAAAACCTAAGAGGAAATATCTTTCCTTTGATAAATAATTATTAGAAAGACAAGAACTGAAGATCATTATTTGTTTGTGTGATGGAGGGAGGGAGGGTAGGCTTACAGGGGTTTGGTCTGGGTTCAGAACCATTCAGTGTATCTTTAAGTGACCTGGAAAAGGGGATAGTGTAATGACTCAGAAGATTTACTGATAACTGCAATTGATTACGGGGAAACAGGACTATGGCTGACTGTGAAGAATGGCAGAGATATCTTAAGACACTGTATGATTGGGCAACAAAATAGCAGATGAAATTCTAGTAGATAAATAATAGGATTTTTTTCTTCCTTTACTTTGTATATTAAATGATGACTTCTGAGTTGGTGCTTGCCACACAATAATTAATTACTGTGTAATAAGGGCAAATATCAATCTGTTATTACAGATACAATAATGAAAACATCAAATTAATGTTAAATAGAAGTCAAAAAAGGAAATAAAACGCTAAGAGTTGCTAGGAAGATAATGGAGAGCAAGGCAGAACATCAGTGCTGTGTTGCATCAGTCTGTGGTTTGTGAGCGTTCTGAATAATGTGTGTGTTTCTGCCCTTTTCTTCTCAAAAACACTGAGGAAGAAGTGGAGAAGATTCAAAAAGAGTAATGATAGCAACAGAAGAGCTTATTTATCAGGAAGGTGGTGCTTATGTATTTCCTTAAGATGAAACTACAATATTTCACTCAGTGTTTTCTCTCTTACAGATAGGAATATAAACTACTACTTCCAAACTACTTTGATAGAAATTATGATGTGAATCCATTAATTGTTAAAATATTTTTCCCAACAGTTTTTCAAGATGCAGCTGAATCGGATCTTACTGTCATCATTTAGACAGGTTCCCATTAACTAAACTGGACCTGGAATGAAACATCCTAGAGCAACTGGAGAGCCTACTCTTAGAATTTGGTGAATATAATTGCATTGAAGCAGGACTAGAGCTGTATTTTGCCTACCTTTTCCCATACATATTTCACACAGACTTTGTGAAACATGGCATTTGGTGATGGAATATGTCATTTTGGCTGGAGGATTGGGTTCTTACATAACAAAGCAGCAAAAAAAAAAAAAAAAAGTGGGCCATTTTGCTAAATGTCCATTGAATG
Organism: Pedionomus torquatus; assembly: GCA_013398155.1. Classification (NCBI taxonomy): domain Eukaryota; kingdom Metazoa; phylum Chordata; class Aves; order Charadriiformes; family Pedionomidae; genus Pedionomus; species Pedionomus torquatus. Next base: position 99,961 of record VZRU01003867.1, on the reverse strand, counting down.
TTCTCTCCTCTAAAAATAGCTCTTTATGCCTACACCATGTTTCATAAGAGGTGAAAAAAAGAAAAATACTTTTTAAAATGTTTCATCACTCTTTAGGTTGCTCTTATTGCCAATGTCAGGATGAGATACTGTGCATAAAAGAATGCAATGGTGAAATACAGGGAGTAAGACTGGGAAGATTTTTGTTAGTTCTTTGTGTAAGAAAACCTGAAGCATCTTGAGATGCAGAAATGAGGTATATTAAACCATATCATATTGCATTAAACCAATGTTAGCTGCAATAAAGGCTTTTGCAAATCTCACCTACTCTGAAAGCTGTCATTTGCCAATACGGTAGATTCTCCATTTTTTCTGTTATTTGAAATTTAAACTTGTATTTCAATCACTGGCAGGAGGTTATTTTTAATAAGTATAAGCAGATGCCTTCTTTTGCTTTTGGCAACTCTAATGGGAGGAAAAAAAAAAGATTTACTAATTAATGTTTTTGCCTGCTGAGGCTCCTTACCTTAAGTAAGCACTGTTTGTCACAGTTGCGTTGCAAGCTTTTTGTCCTGAGGACTAATTGGCAGGCTAGATGGACTGTGACATTCAAAAAATGTGGAACAGAATTCAAGAAAGCAGAATGCAGCCAGAATTTTAGACACTTTGTGCATTCAATATGAGGTACTCTCAAGAGTTTTTTCCTACTATTTACAGCTTCTTCTGGATACTTTATATTGCACCAATTTCTCTAGCATTTTTTACCCCTTTCTTTCTTTTTTTTTTTTTTTTTTTCCCTTTAGAGGAAGCATCTGATTTAAAGATTTATTTTGGAAACAGCTCCAGATTTTTTTTAGGTGGTGGTGTAACGACAGAAAATCAGTTGTGGCTTCAATTTATTCTCCTTAAAGTTTGTAGTCCATGCCAGGTATTTTTTTCCCTCTTTCTTTAGTTTACTAAGATATTTTATCATTAATTGATATAGGACTATATCAGTTCAAGAGGTAACCATTGTTTTCCATGGCTTTCATAGGAACCTCTTGAAGAAACTTTACTGGGCTAGTTGGATTTCACAGATCATTATGAGTTCCTGTCTAGTTTTGAGACTGTGATTTGAAGCTAACTTTATTCTTAGTCCATATAACTGAAGGACAGAGGTTACTGCTAGTATAGTCTAATCCTACTGGATCCAGTAAGACTACTGATGCCATTCCAAAGAATTGAACCTTATTTAATCTCTAATTGAAATTTTGCTTTATTGGGACTTTTCCTGGCACTCTCTCCTTCCCTCCTCCTTCATAGGCTTTACTTCTTTATTTGTCCTATATGTACGCTGTTTAGAATTAAAACTCATGGTTGCTGGAATTGTGACAGTGCCTGTAAACCTCAGTCAGGATCTGCACTGTTGTGCTGTCCATGACAGAAGAACAGGCTGTTTCTTCTTTCGGGAATCCTCTGAAGGTTGCATACTGGAGGTTGCTTACAACAGCAGCTGTAGGTTAGACAAATGCTTGACATTTTTCCTATATACTGTAATCCTGTTATGTTTTGTGGCAACACATTAGGGACCAAGGCAATATAAGCCCAGAATACTTTGGTTTCAATGGGGACATTGAAATCAAGCTTTATTCTTGGTACAATAAATTCGAGTTTGGAAAAGAAGGAATTTGGTGTTCTTTGCTCTTAAAAAAAACACACACGCCAAAGCAAACCAACAAACCTGTTGTGCTAAGCATTGGCCAGCCACGAATGAAGAACTGATACTTTGCTCTATTGGAACGTGGATATTTAATGACTTTTGCTGTCTCTGAATTTGGACCTGCTCTTTTCAGAATACTTCTAATGAATGCAGTGAAACAAATCTCCATTTAGATTATGAATGCAAGTTAATGCAGTGATTGACTTAAAACTTGTTAGTAAAAGTATGGCCATGCTTCCTGTTTGTGTTTTCATAGTATGTCAGCATGTTTTGTTAAGGTACAATCAATCTTTTTTTTATACACAGATGCTAGTGCATTTAGTATTTATAGTAATTAGAGAATAGTAATAGTAAATCTTTAAATTTACCTCATAGATGTCAAACGAGGTTGAGTACCCATAGAACTTTTAACATCATATCTGTAAAGCCTGTGACTGATGTTTTTTAGCAAATATATGGGCTTTACTGTGTTTCTAAAAATTTAGTAATTTGATTGTTGTTTAGAGTCAGTTATGAAAAGTTATTATGAATGACAAATTAAAATTATATAAATAATCAATAGACTTGCCTCAGTTGAAACTGGCTTTTTAAAAATAAAATATTTACATAACATTTAAAGCGTAGGTGAGATGTTGGCATGTGTGCCTGGGCTACTAAAATGAGAAAGGCTTGTGTTATGGAATGTATCTTTTCCATATATGTAATTACAATTTTTGATTAATTGAAAGACAGAATAGTGTATTGGTTTATCTGTATTCATGTTCTTGGTAGGTAGCATGTTTGGTGCTAATCCCTTCCTTCTGTTTTATCCACTTGCCCTTTAACCCAGAGTGTGTTTCCTTAAGATACGGAAGAAATGCCTTTTATTAATTCCTTCATTAACTGCTGAAGTTTAACAGGGTGCCTTGAGTGGACTGAATTTCATTTCTCTTGGATGCTTTGAGTTTTTGGGAGAAGTTACAAAGCTGTGAAAGGCTTGTGCTGATCTAGAATGGGATATCGACAAAGATAATCCTCTCCACGGTTTTATGGGGAGATTTTTATAGAAGAATGAGAAGATTATGTGTCTTTAAAAATGATTTAAAAGACTGGTATAGAAACTCATATTCTCTGAGATTACCTTGGATGCTTCTGTAGTTTCAGTATGTTCTAACTGGAAGTTATATTTAGAACTTTAGCATTTTCAGTGTCATTTAGAACATTAATAAATTTGGAAACTGTACCACTTCCCAGAAATTGCAAAATTGCTCTTGCAGTTGAGAATTCTAAGCATATAATGTTCCAAGACTAAATATCAGTATTTACTGATAATAAACCCAGTGAGAGGCAACTTGAGTGGGCAAATGAGGGGAATAATGACGTGATGGTGCTAGAGCTAAATGACTTCATGACAATAATTTTTCAAGAACACCTTGTTGCAGTTTGAAAATTTGGATTCATTCAAATAATAAAATAGTTAATTTACTGCCCAGAGCTGATATCAGATTTCTTTTTCTTCTAGATATTTTTGCCACAGGTAGATGGCATGTGATGACTACAGTGGCAAGATTGACTGCTTTTTTTGTTTAATAGTGTTTCTTCAGAAACAATGCAGAATTTTGTTTAGATTATTTGTTTCACCTGTTGCCAGGAAATGTGAAATGACACAGATTTTGTTTTTAAAACTTTTTCTTCTGCATTCTGTGTCTACATGTTTTGAGGTTGTTTTTTTTCCTTTGAAAAGTATATGACTTTGCTCTTGTCATCATTGGATTGATTTTAGTTTTTGTGGGGATTTTTGTTATATTGTAGTTTTCATTCTGATCTTTGAAGGGCTTGTTCTGAGTTTATCTGCAAATGCTCTCTGTCTATGTTTCCTCCATCATCCTTTGAATACTGAAAATAACATTAGTAGCTATAATAGAGTCCTCTGCAGGAAGATCCCAGGCTGACTTCCAGCTTGGCATGGAATTACTTACTCTTCCTTGAATGTTTAGTGTAGTTACATATCTTTCCTTCAGTAATTTTATCCTTATTTCCCAATTTATGAGATACCATGGTGTCAGAGGAATGTGACAAAAGAAAAAAAAAAAGAAATCAAAAGGGACTAGTCCCTTCCAAAAATGTGGAAGCAAGATCAAATCTAATCCTAGGCCAACCCTGAGATGTTGTTGCTAAAAACTTCCTCTCAGACAGGCTTTGCAAACTCTCTTGACACTCTTGGTCCAATGATTAACTATTCTGTCTTAAATCCTTCTTCTAGTTTTTATATCTGGTTGATTCCTAAACCAATTTAGTCATGCATGTAAGTTAACGAGTGTAATTCTTGAGTTTACAGTTACTCTTTCCGGATGTTCTTTTTGTGATTATATGGCCCATAGCAACATCCAGTCATGTTATTGTTAACGTAGATTCCATAGTCATTAAGACATCAAACCTTGAAGCACATCCTAGAACTGAGACTAGCAGGTTATGCGGACTCGGACGTTCTGCCTAATCAAATGTTATCTATTATATTGTCTGAATTGTTATGCTTTGAGACATATCCATGATTAATCTGAAACATGAATATCTCTGCAGTTTTGTTCCCTTATCTCAAAAAGGTTATATTTAGAGCTAAAAAGAGGTTCAAAGATAGATGGCAAGTATGCTTAAAGGTATGGAATGAATTACTTGCTATCAACCCATTGTTAAATTCTGCCAAAGCTGTTTTCCACTTCTTTGCTATCATGAGAATTTGTGCTCATGAATTACAAAATAGCAGAGCTTACTGGTTATAGCAGGTAGAGATCAAAAGCCAGCATTTTGTTTCCATTGTTCAGATTGTGCTGTCAAAGTGTATGATACTAGAAGCAGTAATCTTTCCTCTGGGATAAGTCTTGACTTTCTCTTGGCCCCAGATAAGAAATAGAACCTTTTTTCATTTCCTTGGGCTGTCTAGTGTGGAAACAAACTTAACTATAATGTTGAAAATCTAATTTCTAGAATGGTGGTTTAAAATAAAAATCCACAGTACCCATCTGTCTAGAATGCATCTCTTGCTTACTTTAGAATGAAAAAGAAGTTCAGAATAAGCTCTCACCTACTCAGTATCTTCTGTTGGAAACTCACATTACTTCATTTTCTGGTTGGAATAATATGACCTGAAAGTATTAGGATTTTTTTTTTCTCTAAAAAAAACCTGTCGAAATGAAACAACCAAATCCTACGGCTTAGATTCAGTAAATTTTTATTAATTTCTTTGCTTGAAGAATTTTACAGGTCAACGGAGATTAAGAGTACAGAAGTACTTGTACATTTCCTTCGGTAATGTAAAACTGTAGTGTATCATAGATGCATATTTTATTTTAAAATTCCATAAGTGGCAGCTGAATGAAAAACAATTTTTATGAGAAATAAATAGCAGTGGAAATAATGATTCTATAGACAGAATTTGAAGTAATGTGTATTTTCTTGCAGGAAATAAAAAGGTTCGGTGGCAGTAACATGGTTCCTGTGGCATTATGTAGGAGGAAAATGATGTTCTTAGAACTACAGAAAGTGTGAAGATGCCTTGGGCTATGTTTACACTAGGGAAAATGCCACATGTAAAAATCACAGTAGTAAGCATGTTTGATCATACGTTAAAATTGTTCTCTACTTCACGCATTACTTAAAAAATACAGTTGATTCATCTAGGCTGCATCCATACTACACTATTATTTGAGTGCCAACCTGGACTCAGGCTTGGAGACCTTCGGGGGTTGTGATGCAAGCTCTTAACATAAAATGAAAAGCATGCCCATGAGAACATGGGTGAACAGGGTGGGCATTATCAAGTGTGGCTTTGTGTCCGCCACAGGTACTATCTGGCCCTATGCCATCTATAGCTAACACCCTGACTTTGGTATACCTTTGTATAGCATGTTAGTATAGTATGCCTGTGTCTGCCTAGGTTGTTCAGTCTGCTGTATTACTCCAAGATGTTCAGTGTGCTTTGGATCCATAGGCAAGTGTTTTCAGCTTGAATAAAACTTGTATTCTAGACTCAAGCTTGTCACTGCTATAGTGACATAATCCACACAACAAGAGTTTCAACAACACTCCTCATCATACTGCATGGATATAGTAGTTAATATTTGATCCTTAACAAGAATGTATCTTTAACACTTCCTTGCAGAATAGACTAGAAACCTAAGTGGTGTAAACAAGCATGCTGGTCCTTCAAACTAAGTTTAAAACATCAAGCTTTCTAACTTTGTTTTGGTACATCTTTCCAATCTTTCTATTTTGAGCTTTCAATTTATTGTTATATTCTTCTAAATAGGAGACTGTACAAAAGGAAAAATTTAATTCCATTGTAGGTATGCATAGCCATCAATGAGCAGGAGGTTGACATTCATTCTCATTGCAGTTAAATGTAAATGCATGTAGGGTAATCAGGAAAACCAAGAATTTTGTCCTCCTGAACTTGCTGAAAAGCCCATTAGTTATCTATCTTTATATTACCAGTGGTCCCTAAGGCCTAAAGCATGTCACGGGAAATATAAAGCAAAATGTACTTTAAGTGATTTGGTAAAAAAGTTCTAAATGTGTTGTTTGATGTGATCGCATATGTTGGAATCTGATAGCTATGGCAATGTTTTCACCACTTTGTAGTGGAAGCAGTGTTGTATTGCTGGACTTAGTATGACTTTCTGTATTAATTGCTAAAATTTCTCAATACTGAAGGACTGCTTGCTGTGTAGGCATGTCTAACGTGCTGGACACTGTATGCTGTGACCATAGGCTCAGAATAAATTAAAATGGAAACTGGTTGGTGAGAATTGCATGTCAGGTCCTTGAGGATACAATTTTCAAATCTTACATTCCTACCTAAGTTTTATTCAGGATTGACTAAATTTGCAAATAAAACTATATTGAGTAACAAAGTCATGTGGCAGGGACATGAATGTCCAAAGTATTTAGCAAATTCTAGGATAGAATTAATTTTCAAACTGTTGTTTGTACAATAGACAAGTAATACTTTATCGTAATTAATCAACAGAAAAGAGAATTAAATTAGATAATCTCAGTGGATTTAAAGAATTACCTCTGTCTTCCTGATTGTAGTGAGGAAAACAAAAATAAACAGTTTAGTATAGATTTAGAAAGTATGTGAACTACTTCTGTAGAGTTTGTATTAATGGAGCCACTTACATATATAAAGCTGCTTTTGAAGTAAGTGCTGTAGAAGAGCTGGCCATTGATAAAGTTGAACTTTTAGGCAGTTTATACTTCCCATGTTGAATATAAGGAATTTATCTAATAATATAATCTTAATGTTTGAAAGAAAATATAATTTGCACACAAATAGTCATCTTTCCTAACAGAGGTTTAGTGGAGAAAAAGGATGCTAGTTACGTGACAGAAAAATTTGTATCATATTAATTGGAGGCTTGATTTTGCTGAACTGTCAAAAGGATGATCATAAATTGTGGAGAAATTTGGATCAGAGAAAGAGGTGTGCTCACATTGGAAGAATCTTCATAGATGTGGATTTATGAAACCCAGTTTTATGGTAGCAAACCAAAGATTCTGTGACTCATACAAATTGAAATCTGCTTTACTTATTCATCACTTAACAGGTTTGGTTTTTTTTGTGTTTTTTTTTTTTTTTTTTTTTGCATGTGCGTTAGTTAACAAAGACATGGACTATATCTGGTTACCATGAAGTTATTGCAGCTTCTCCTGAAAAAATGCTGCCTATTTTGCTGTAGAAATGCAATAATAGTGTGGATTACTTAAGCATATTTTAAAAAACTGTAGAATATAAGAAAGGTCTTTATTTATAATTACTTTTCATAATGTGTTACAAATATTTTTTTAATATCAAGCATCAGTTTGGAAAATACAATGTTAGTATAAACTCATACTTTCCATCTGAAGATTCAGATGATCTTGATTATGTAATGGTGTGTGCTGCAGTCAATTTGTTAAAAAAGCTCTCATAAGTTTTATTGTGATTTATCTATCTGTTTACTCATGCTTGCATTTACATCAAAAAGTACTTGAAAGTCTTCAAAAACCAGAATCATAACATGTTGGAAAAGACCCTTAAGATCAAGTCCAACTGCTAATCTAACACTACCAAGTTCACCACTAACCTATGTCTCTCAGCACCACATCTACATGACTTTTAACTACCTCCAGGGATGGTGACTCAACCACTTCCCTGGGCAGCCTGTTTATATGTACATATATATATACCTTCTTCTCTCTGTTCATATGGATAGTCAATTCTGTAGGAAAGCTCAACATACTATTCCCATTGGGAGTCAACAGTAATACTTAACATTTTGGTAAGAAAGTAACTAAGTGCAGAAAGAGCATGCCCCCCAGACTTGAATGGCATGCATTGAACCAACTAGTGATATCCACAGAGACTTTGTGATACTACATGAGGCTTTTTTACTAATTTTATAAATAGTATTTCCCCAATAAAATTAAGCAGTTTTTACTGGGTCCTGGTTAAGTTCTGACAAGCATTTTGGTTGCATTGTTAGTTTTTGATTTTTCAAATAGCGTCTTTTTTATGCTTTGACTATATTGTTTGGAATTATTTGTGTATAATGTGTGTACTTATCTATATAATTTACTGCCACATTGCAATCTTGTTTTATGCAGGAATCTTGTTAGGATTACATTAAGGTTTCACATCTCGGAATAAGAGCTATAATTCACATGTATATTCTCAATGATGTCAGTGGTCAAGATACTCAGAAGGAGAAGTAAGCCAAGAACAAAGCAAATCTTTGTTTTATAGTCATTCATTCTTTTAATGTCCTCAAATAATTATTTAGTAAACCCTAAAACGTATATAGGCTGTATTTTAATGATAAGCAAGAAGTGGACTCTTGTTTATTGCAACTGATTAAAGTTAGCATGAGTTCTTAGGAAATGCTTGTCATCAAATATATGTTTAGTTGAGCTCATGTTCTTAGGACAGAAATAAGCATATAAAATATGAGATGATAATGCCATCAGAGCCATTGAGAAACAATACATGATTTCCAAAGAGTTTGGAATAGATTTACTCCCCCCCACCCCCAGCTGTGAATTCCCTTTTGCTTGCTTCCTTCAAGAACAATTTTGAAAGTCTGAGTCATAGTCTAAGCAAATGGTGGAATTCTCTGAAAAATGGAATTTGAGTTTCTTTATCTCTCTACACTAGATTCCTTCTATTTCAGTTCGTGGCATGTTCATAGAGGCACAGACGTTTTCTGAATATGCAAAAGAATTCCTTCACTGGTACTAGTAAAAATGAATGGCATTTCCGCCATTGCTTCTGAACTTAAAAGCTTAGAGATGTAAATGGAAAAGGTACCATTTCAATTCCCAAAAGCAATTTAGTATGAGAATATAGATTCAGTCATTTCAGTGCTAGGGATACTCTCAGGTTATAATCTCTTCTGGAGTTGACCACATGCAGCCAGCAGTTGTCCCAGTGACAGCACACCTTTTTTGTACCCATTCACATGGCTTCCACATAGGCTCCTGCTGCGCAGCCGTCTGCCAGGTTTCTTATGTTCCTCCTGTCAACAGTGAGCTGCTTGCCAGCCTTCCTTCTTCCCCATCTCGTTCTGCTGCCTTTGCTGCCTGCTTTCTCCTTAGCATGGCTTCTGATTTCAGGCTAATCAGTTTCTTTTAATGTGTCATGGTGGACCTCAGCTGTCTTGTGGCAGAGGATTGATGCAGCACTTTGTAATAAGTTTCATTAAAAAAAAGTCATGGCGGTATATTGCTGCATGCATGCATTTATTAGAGGCCTGCACCAGACTGTTGTAAATGTAGTAGCGCTTCACGATTTGATTGTTCATCTAGTTTGTTAGTCTTTGAATCTATCCCATTAAAGTCCTCAATCCAAGTATCTTCAAAGGGTTTACATCTGATTGTGGTGCTAGTAAATTCTGAAAAAACCCAACTCCCATCTCAGTTACATGTACTTGTATTTTAGGTAAAGGTGTAAGCAGTATGAGTTGGTTGGTTTGGGTTTGGTTTTTTTTTTTTTTTTTTTTTTTTTTAATTATTACAGAGATCAAGATTTAATAAATAACCATCCTGACATTTTGACTAAAAGAAACATACTTTAAGAATAGTATTTATTTTATTGGCTTCTCTTTGTAGGTTTTATTTTTTTTTTCCTACTAATTTTGAACTTGGTTTTCTGATCTTCCCCTTTTCCCATGAAAAGGAACAATTCTGTTTAGTTTATTCCTGTCATCTGGGAGGGACTCAACTTGTGTGATATTCTAGCAGTATGTATGTTTATTAACACATTCTGTTCATACTCAGGAGCCAGAGGAAAATAAAAACCCTGTAGGAACTACCATCTTCCAGCCTTATATAACACAGTCATCTGCATATATTAATTTTACCAATGGCAAAATTTGCTTTAATGTCTGGAGCCTCATGAGCGCCAGGTGGCCAGACCAGGGAATGAATAATGGCTAAGTTGTGCATTTCTCTCAAGTGGATCTTTTCCTTTAGCCACTGGTTCTCTGGAAGCTTGCAGGAAATTTAATGGTTAGGAACTTTACCATTAGATAGAACGGGCTGATATTGGCATTGGGATCAGGAAACTACTAAGGCTGGGTGAAAGTTCACAAAACTGTCAAATACATGATATTAACTTCATAAACTTCGTGATGCCTTTTGGAAACCAGCTGCAACCTCTTTCCCTTGCTGTCAAAGCTAATACACTGCAGTGGTCTAAAGCAGTTCCTCCGTTCTTTCCCTCGGACTCTGAAATGGTACTTATTTTTCTGCTGCCAGGAAAGGCTCTGATTGTTTCTCACTGGCTGAAGTGCAGAGCTGGGGTGTACCTTGGGCTCTAAAGTTAGCATTCTCTTCAAAAATTAAGCTGTGTTCTTTGTAATAATTGCTGTTATTTAGCTCCTGTGACTCATCCTTCTTCCTTTCTGTCATCTTCCTTCCTTCATCACTGTCTGTCTGCGGAGTTATGGGCCACCATTCTTGATCTTCTTCTTCAGTGATAAAGTCACAGAATAATTTTATTTGTGATATGACTTCAGCTACAATTAATATGCCAAATTGATAATTGTTTTTCTGTTTCAAAGTAAATCTTCTGTCCAAACTAAATCTGCTTGTTTAACCTACGTATTGAGCTGCAGCTTAACTAGCAAACAGATTTGTCTCCTAAACCTTTTTTCTTGGCTAATGGAGACCTCAGGCTGACAAATACAAACATCTTCAGTTCAGAATATGAATGAAACTGACCATTTCTTCTTGCAAAATATTTCTTTTGTTATTTTTCCTCTCCAGCCGTGCAGCATTAATCCAGACTTTGCCAGTTTATTTCATTTATTGAAATACTTTCCCCTCTGTTTTCAGAAAGTGCAAGCTAGTCCCATTCATAGCTTTCAAATGCTTTCTTTAGTCTGCCTCTTGCTTTCACTATGGCCATTTATGTCTGTCTTTATCTCTCACAGCCTAAGTTCCTCAAATGTTTCACATTCAGAAACCTTTTAGTCTCCAAGTTTCAAAGTGATTTATATTATGGTCCTTCATTCACAGCAAGGTCCTTCATTCCTCTAGCTGCTTAACGGTGACAGACCTTGTTTCTTATTTAATAAATTACAAAATGAGTCTTTGTTTGAAAGAATTTGTTCAATTCTCAGTTAATATTTGGACGCTCAGAATCTGAACATCACCTTTAGCTTTTTATGCTCTGCTTTGCTTGTGTTCATCCACCCCTCATTTAATATCTCTTCCTTCAATGCTGTATTGTTCTGGGTTTTTCTCTTGAGTGCAATATCAAAACTGCCATAGTTCTGTGATTCTGTCTCACCTGGGCAGTTTGGTTTGAAGTATGCACTGAATTTTTCTAAACAGAATGTATTCATCTTTCTGTAGTCTTTATTCCAAATAAATCTTGAAAACTAGATTATCTGATGATTAATGTTTCTACAAGAAGAAATCCTAATTGAGGAAGATTGTCATATCACTGGCATTTTTTGAGTAGCAGAATTAATCATTTAATGAGAAACAGTAAGTATCACTCAAAGTATTTGAAAAAGTATTAATTTCCATGTCATGCAACTTGGCACAGGTATATGTCTGATTATTTTCTTTTTACCGTGATTTCTCCTAAAGCAGAAATAGAAGGCTTGGATAAGAACAAAATTCTCAAAAATGCTATGTACAGAATATTTGCAGCTGTTGACAAACAAGAAATTTTTTTTCCAAGTCAGTAGCTGTCATTAGACATAGAAATGACATTACAAGTACAGGTAAATGTGACGAAAACATAAAGGAGATTGCGTGCAGCTGCTCTTTGTTCACCACACTGCCATCAATCTAATATATCTTGTTTAATATCTTTATCAATGATCTGGATGAGGGGATTGAGTACCCCCTCAGTAAGTTTGCAGATGACACCAAACTAGGTGGGTGTGTTGATCTGCTTGAGAGTAGGAAGGCTCTACAGAGGGCTCTGGACAGGTTGGATCATTGGGCCAATGCCAATTGTATGAGGTTCAGTAAGACCCAGTGCCGGGTCCTGCATTTCAGTCACAACAACCCCAAGCAATGCTACAGGCTTGGGAAAGAGAAGCTGGAAAGCTGCTCAGCAGAAAACAACCTGGGGCTATTGGTGGACAGCTGGCTTAACAGGAGCCAACAGTGTGCCTAGGTGGCCAAGAAGGCCAAGAGCATCCTGGCTTGTATGAGGAATAGCATGGGCAGCAGGAGTAGGGAAGTGATGGTGCCTCTGTACTCTGCACTGGTGAGGTCCCGCCTTGAGTACTGTGTTCAGTTCTGGGGCCCTCACTTCAAGAAGGACATTGAAGTGCTAGAACATGTCCAGAGGAGAGCTACCAAGCTGATGAGGGGTCTGGGAACAGGTGCTGTGAGGAGAGGCTGAGGGAACTGGGTATGTGTATTTTGGAGAAGAGGAGGCTGAGGGGAGACCTCATTGCCCTCTACATCTATCTGAAATGAGGTTGTAGAGAAGCAGGTGTTGTCCTCTTCTTCCAAGTGAATAATGACGACATCAGAGGAAATGGTCTGAAGTTGAGGCAGGGGAGGTTTAGATTAGATATTAGGAAGAATTACTTTACTGAAAAAGTGGTCAGGCACTGGAACAGCTTGCCCAGGGAGGTGGT
>VZRU01003867.1:36130-82299 GCA_013398155.1 Pedionomus torquatus | reverse complement strand
CAGAGAAGTTGTGGATGCCCCATCCCTGGAATTATTTAAGGCCAGGATTGATGGGGCTTTGAGCAACCTGGTCTAGTGGGAGGTGTCCCTGCCCATGGCAGGGGGGTTGGAACTCGATGATCTTCAAGGTCCCATCCAACCCTAACCATTCTATGATTCTATGAATTGCATTTCAGTTGACCCTGTTTCGAGCGGGGTGTTGGTACATGATCTCCAGAGGTCCTTTCCGTTGTCAGTGATGCTGATTCTGCATCATCAGGCAAGCCAGCAATAACCACTTGAAGGTATCTGAAGGTTGCTCTAGACATTTGCTGGAAGTAAAATAGGAGTTGGCTTAGGAAGAATCTGCTTCCACGCTTCTTTGCAAATCTCTTTGGAGTAGGCAGAACGGTGATTTGCAGTGCCTTATCTTATTGTTATACCATTCCTGAGGTGAACTCTTAGACTTTTTAGTTTCTGTTGTTGAAACTATTGTTAAAAATAGTTTTCTGCTACTTCAGAAAGGACATCACCCTCTCATCCAACCAAAGAAAAATGAAGTAGACACAAGCTGGACATTGAGACAGCTCTAAGACAAAAGCTTAGTGTTGCTACATCAGAGGAGGTAATAAAAGTTAGCTGCATGGAGGTGCTCCTGTCAGCTACAAAAGTTCTAAACCAACAAAAATTTCCACAAAGAGACAAATGTCTTCCTGCCCTTACATCATGTCTATGGAATATACCTCAGTTAGCATAACAACCAGTAACATTAGCTATTTGGACATACTTTCTTTCCCTGAAACCCAACCTTGTGTTTCATAGTTACCACACTATATATGACCTGATTCAGACTGACAGCTCATGGAGTAGAAGTCTTACCTCTGAAAAGTGCTGCTTCTGTAAGTAAAAACTTTTGCTAATGTTAATAGGTGCGTTCTGTGAATTAGGTCCAGAGTTTTGGGTTAATAACAGATACTACTTAAGTAGTACTGTTAAGCTACTGTTACTTAAGACTCTCTCTTTAAACTGGTAGTTGCGTTACTGCCTACATTATTTCAAAACATTCTTGGTTAATCTAAATTCCTTGGGAAACTAGTATTAGCGAGTGTTGCAGGTTTGTAGAAATATTTTCTAGTGAAAGCTTATAAATAAAAGAATGGAAGTCTGCACACTTTAAACTATAAAGGAAAATCTTATTAATGTATCATTACAAAGAAATAGAATATAGTTACTTTCTCCATGGGAAGCAGAAAAAAGATAGGTCTGGCATCAAGATGATGGGCTGTTCATGTGCCTGCTCCTGGTTGATCAGAATTTTGCACAGGAGTTCATTCCGAATATAATTTTTCACTTTCTTTGCTGACGTATTAAATCTGTGCAGCTGTTTGGGTGTTCTGTGCATTGTTTTCTTTAGGAAACCACAATCTTCAGTTCATAAAGATATCCAGCATGTGCTTTTGACCAAAATTAATTAGTGATTTCAGAAGAGGAGTATATTGTCTTTGCTTTTTCATTTTTTTTTCAAGTTTTTTCATTTAACTCTAATTCCTGTTACTTATATAGTACTATAATTTTTTTTAATATGACCATGGGTACTATAATCTGAAAACTTCATTGCCTTCTTTTGTGGTATGACCAGACGAGAAAAAAAAAAATAAAAAAAGCCACAAAGAGGTAGTGAGGGAATAGTATTAATTAGAAATCTGTGTATTGGGTTTTTTCTGATTTAAACATACTGTTGGTTTATGTTAGTTAACTGCTACCAAAGCGAAAAAGGTGGGTAATTCACAGGGCTTCTGTTCAGATTAAGATTCTCTCACATTAGTGTTTTCTAAGCTCCCCCATTTCCCATCTGCCCCATCCTTTCTTGTTGCTTTTTCCTTCTTTGTCTTTTTGCCGAGAACAGCTTGTAAGCAAAGGAGAAAGTGTAGCAGAGAGAACTTTTCAATGAGACTGAACAATAGATGTGTTACCTGAATCTTCTGTCATTTCTATCCTATTGTAATTAGGAGACTACAGCTGTTAAAATTCACAAGCCACTCGGTATGCATAGCAAGTTTATGAGATGTTCCACGTTGTGCATTTGAAATGCCTTTTTCAAGGTATCCCATCCTTCATTATTCTGTGCTATTTGTTCCTGTGCCTCATAACCCCACCACAACATAACAGATACTCCTCCTGTTCCAAGATGTTCTTGAATGTAAAGTCTTCCTGGCTTATTTTTGAGTTTTTCACCTGTTTGTTTAATAGAGGGGAGGATTCTGCTGCAATCTCTATTTGCATATTGCTATGAAATCAGCCAGCTCTAGCTTCCTAGGGGCACTGTGCTAGGGCAGGTGTTTGTAGAAGGCTTTGGCAATCTATTGGCTTGACCCCATGAAGATTATATGCAAAGGGGATTGCAGGGAACATGATTTGTTTTTTATGAAAAAAGAGAAAAGCGAGAACAGTTTCTGTCAGGTGAGGGAAAACAGTAAAAATGGGAAACTGTTACATGTCTTTTAGAAAGGTGATAACTGGATTTATGAGGACAGTAAGTAACATGAGCTGAGTAGTCCACCTTCTTAGATTACTGCTTTAGGCGACCTGCAGATTCAAGTCAGTATTGCTGTGTTTACTGTACTGCTGCAATTTGTCAACTTTCTGAAAAAAGCTTTCCAGCAGAACTAGGGGAGGTGCACTTGTTTTGATATGCAGGGATTTCTTGTATTTGAGATGAGGAGCACAGACAAAAATTTAAACACATGGTGGCACCTCTTGATCTCCAGTATTGACTATAGATGGTTCTAGTGCTTTTCCTACTTGGCTAAACCATACAATTTGACCTCATTTTATAGCAGATTAACTTAGATCCAAATACCAATTCCTGTCTCTGACATTCACTTTGTTGAGTGACACCTTATTTCACTAAAAGAGCCCTAAACCATAATATGAGTCTCTGGAAAAGGGAAAATATTATAAAAGAATGTAGGAGGCTCTATTTTATATGTCATGAACACATTTCTAAGCCTTATTTATTCTTCTTGTATCATTCCTGTGTGTAAACAGAAGGACTCCGCATTTCATTCTGCTTTCAGAAACAAAAGGGAGGGGAAAAGGTCAGCAGAAATAAATCTTATTGTCAGGGTAATGGCAAGTGAATAAAACATACTCAAATTATCTAATTTGTGATGATCATAGGAAAATCATAGTGAATTTTAAAATGCATTTTCATGTTTTTCCGTAACTCCAGAATCATCTGAAAATAGAAAGCATTTTGTCCACTTGCAATAGCTGCTTTTTTTTTAGCTATAAACAGTTCTGTAATATTATGTGAAGAAAGCTTTAGCCTCATATGCTGTGTATGCTTGATATCTGTGCAAAAACCAAAGCGATCGTTTTGATAAGCAGGATGCATTAGCAGTTTGTCGTTTCATGTAACGCACCTTGTGATTGTTATCAAGGATTTCAGTGAAAAAACAATACCCAAAATTCTGCCTCAAATGTGCTGATGGCTCAAAGTACAAATAGTAAGCTGCACTTAGTTATATATAACAGTCCATATCAAGCTGATTTCATTGTACTGATTAAGCATTACATTTGCACAGAATCACAAGCCCGACCTCACAAGTATCTTTGAGGGTTTGTGATGAAGCAACTCTAAGCTGTGAGTGTCCTTGTATGACACTGAACTATACAGCAATTACCCACTGTATACACATTACAAGGTTTTATGGCTTTATAGACCCATCAGACGATAGATAGTTTTGTGTGTCGAAGGTAATTCATTACATGTGCCATCATAGTTTTACTGCTTTAGTACCAATTAATAAAGTGCTTAATTAGGTAGGTCTCCAAGGAGCCCGCTTTGTTTCTATTTTTAATGTTTAAAATGGCAAACAGACAACCCCCCTTAGCCTTTAATGAAGGCAACACTCATTAGCAGCTGCCTGTGCATCTCCCATCTCATGCCATTTCCGATTTGACAGAAGCGTGCAGGTAAGTGTTAGGTTAAGTGCTTTGGATGCATTTCTAGCTGTGGCAGCAGCAGTCACCTGCTTCTCCACAGGCGGAATACCTAAGAGCTCTTACTATGTTTCTGTGCTCTGAATGCTTTAAGCAGCTCAGCTGCAAAGCTTCTCATCGCCTCCCCCTTTTCTGTGCAGTGGAAGAGGGAGTTTGCCTTCTACCCCACCGATTCCCCTACCTAATCTGAAATGACTGTTAGACTAAATAATGATCAGTCCCCAGTGGGAGCTGGAAGTGTGACGTTTCTGATGTCTGTAAGAAAGCAGCCTTGCTGACAGCAGTTGTTTCTTCTTTGGTGCTTGCAGATGCCAAATCCATGCAGAGGTCTGTATATTTTGTGTAATTTTTGTTGAGCTTTCACCTGGATTTTCTTAGAGCAAACAACCACCAATGAAATTGTCTAGTTAATGACTAAGAGTGAGGTAGCCTGATATGTGTAAGCATTTAATCTAAAATGATAAAGGTAAGGAAATCAAGTCAAATTTCTTTTCTCACTATCCCATAATCTCATATCTAAATATTAGTGGCTTTCAAATGGCAATATAATTTGGAAGAAATTACATGTCATTTGTTTGAAATGTGTTTTGGTAAGTGGTGTTTAATAATAATTCATAAAGAGAACATTTGCTGAAGAATACACTTTTTTGCATAACATGGATGAACATTATTGGAATATTAAGATGAGAAAATCAAGTTCTTATTAGAATTTAAAAAGGAACTTTGAATATGTCCTTTTCAGTTTCTGTCATTTTCATATCTCCCTTAAAATATAAAGTCTGCAGTGTTATATGCATAGTTCCTCATTAATGAACCATGTATAGAGTACATGTGTTAAGCTTAACATATACCTACACATACTGTAATAAGAAAAATACAGTATCTGATACTTTGTATTACTATTATAGGAAAGCATTGCTCCTTGCTGGTGTTCTCAGTCATGCATTTTGAGATTTTTAAAAGCAGTTCCTATGCTTAGCTTGTGTGACAAGCATAAACTATTTACAAGTTTAACTTTTATGAATAATACCACTATTCCACACTTTGGCAGAACACGCTGCTTAATGCTACATCATCTGCTTGAACACTACACACTTGTGCAGTTGACACATGTGCAATACATACAACTGGATGAAAGGTGCTGTAAAACTCAGGGGGGGTGAGGGGGGAAAGCATGTATATACTGAATTAGATAGGAATCCTGGAGATAACCCATATAAAGGAACTAAACCATGAGCAAGGTTTTCCTGCCTCAACTATGTTACCTTCAGCACAAAATCTGCCACTAATCCCTTCTGTTACAAGCAAAGCAATGGTTGTATTCTAGTGAGGCAATGTGTAGGTGCATTTATTACATATCTTCTCTTGAATCTGTGAGGATTTTCATAGAAAAATCACTACCAGTGATTTAATCACTGATAACACATCTCCCCACCCCCTCAAACTACTGTTATAAATGAAAACTTATTATGTCTTCCAAATATTTCATTTTGCCTTCTCTAAGATAATCTTATTTCAAAAACATGTTGATATTCTAAGTTAACTTAATTGGTGTGTGTTCTAAGTAGAGAAGAAATTGTAGAGGCAAACCAATAGAAAATAGTATAAATATATAAAGACTTGTCGCAATGCTCAGAATACTCCAAATGACAGCATCTTTGCTTTGTCACTGAGATGATGGAATTAGTATGTAAATCACATTAAATCAAAATGCCTTCATGTATGTTTTTCAAAATTCAAAATGAGATTTCTGAATCAGTTAAATACCAGTTCTTTCTTGTGTAGATCAGGTCCGCCTCCAGTCTGACCTCTGACTAGACACTGGCTCAGCTGGGTTTATAAAAAGTCACTTTTGGGGAAGCATTTGACCATAAAAAAGAGGAAAGAAAACAAATCAGATAACTGGAGGAGGAAGGTTTTCAAGATGTGGCACTCTGCTGCTGAGGCCTGTCTTTGGAGAGAAGTACTTTGCGTGGATGTGAATGGAAAGCTGCCTGGTGGAAAAGGACCTGGGGGTGTTGGTTGACACCCAGTTGAATATGAGTCAACAGTGTGCCCAGGTGGCCAAGAATGCCAACAGCATCCTGAGTTGTATCAGGGATAGTGTGGTAAATAGGACTGGGGAGTGATTGTCTCCCGGTACTCAGCACTGGTGAGACCCCACCTCAAGTACTGTGTTTGGTTTTGGGCCCCTCACTACAAGAAAAATATTGAGGTGCAGGACTGCAGCCAAAGAAAGGCAACAAAGACAGTGAAAGGTCTAGAACACAGGTCTTACAAGGAGCTGCTGAGGGAACTGGGGTTGTTTAGTCTGGAGAAAAGGAGGCTGAGGAGGGACCTTCTGACTCCTGAAAGGAGTTGTAGCGAGGTTTGGTCTCTTCTGCTAACTAACAATATGATGAGAGGAAATGGCTTCAAGCTGTGCCAGATGAAGTTTAGATTGACTATATTGGAAAAATTTCTTCACTGAAAGGGTTATCAAGCATTCAAACAGGCTTCCCGGGGAAGTGGCAGAGTCACCATCCCTAGAGGTATTTAAAAGACCTGTAGATATGGTGATTAGGGATGTGGTTTAGTGGTGAACTTGGTGGTACTAGGTTAACCATTGGACTGCATGATCTTAAAGGTCTCCCAACCAAAATGATTCTATGATCCTGTGAATGGTTTTTGAGACTGTTCCATTGTGCAAGGGAAAGAAGGATAAAGAAGTGGCCAGATAGCAGAGTGTGTCTGTAGTGAATCCCTCTTTCGAGTTTTGGTATGAGCATTTGTTTTTATCCCGTGTTACCGACAAATCTGTGAGACAAACGAAGTAACCATTTATCACTGAAAATGGCACAATTAGAAATAGTTTGGCATGTGAGATATCCTTTCTCCTTCTAAAGACAACACCTTTTCTTCTCCCTTGACAGTTTTAAATGGATTAGCAATAACATAATAACATTAATTAAGTAATTTCAGGAGCACTGAAGTGCACCCAAACTGGTATGATTTTCCTTTTAATTGATGTCAGCTTTTTTTTCCTTTAAGGCAGCATATGTACACAGCAATACCCACCTGCTCTGGCTGGGGTCCTCTGTGGGCTGCTGGGGAGTCCCTGCCAGGGCGCCTGGGACACCTCCGCCCTCCTTCTCCTGGGCTGGCCTCACAGGGCTGTTCCTCACATCTTTTTTATTATTATTATTTTTATTTTTCCCCCCCTGTTTGCTTTTCTGGCATTTGTTGCCCTTCCTGAAATAACCGCTCCCTGAGGCACCCATGGAGGCTGTGGGGCTGGGCCACGCCCTGCAGCTGGGACCAGCTGTGCCTGGCTCAGGACAGCCCCCTCAGTTCCCCCTGCCGGCACCTGAGCATGGACACCTAAAGCCAGAGGTATTCTCACAGCATCGGAAACAGCAACTCATGTCGTGTTCTGTGATTCTTAAAAAAAATCCCAGTGCTGAAAAAGGAATTGGCCGTTTCGGTCATGGCAACAAATGCCAGACTGGGAATGATGGTGTGGCCAGCTGGAGGTGAGGGACCCCCCATACTCTCTGCTTTGGTTGTGTTTGCTGCACCTTAGGAGGTTTCCCTCAAGCTTCACACTGCACGTGTTTTAGCTGAGCGGTACCAAACTAAAGAAATGTATCGGAGTTACAGTGGAGGCAGGATGAGGAGAGAGTGGGTAGATGAGCTGGAGCGAGGGGACGATGTCTCTCAGCGAGGTGAGGGTCTCTGGTGGCTGCGGGCTGTTAGCTTTGGCCAGAGCGCACTGTGGGGCCCTGAAATGCCGTCCTCAGACTTGGCTGGATGCAGCCTGGGCATCTGCAATGGTCAGCAGTTTTAACACATGGATGGCCACAGCTTCATGAAAGGTGAAATAATTTTTCTAACAAAATGCCACTTCTTTTTCAAATTCATATCCCACTGAGTATATGACCTCTGAAAGCTTTGGGGAGAAAAAAGAGTTTTCATACCTACTGCTTTTGCTCTCTTATTTGACAGACTGACAGCTCATTTATCTTTCAGCCAAACTACAACATCTTAAACTTTAAGAAAAAAAGATAAAATCCCTCTGAAGTGCTGTGCCTGTTATGGCTGTTACGAGGAAACTGTTAGAAACTTTTCTAAGCTTTAGTATTAAAGCAAAGACTCTTTTCCATTATAATTTACTGAAGTGATGTACACCTTAATTTTATAGAATTTTAAGATTAGACTCGAGTAGGAAACCATGGCCCAGCTTGAAATGGATGGGCAGCAGGACTGAGGTCTTGGCTTGAAGGGCTTCTGCTAATACAAAGACCAAGCAGCCTTAAGAAATTAGAGGAAAAACATTTCCTTGTCACTGGTTCTTGTACATTCAGTTTTGTTCAAGAATTACCACTGCGTCTAGAAGAGCTGTATTAAGGCTGAAGAGAGCAAAAAGAATCACGTTAAATGTAAGTCTCAGCAGGTAACTTACCCATTCCCTTGAATCTGGGTTCACCAAAACCTTGGAAAGGTTGAAAAGCACTTGTGTGCTGCAATACCTGTGTTGCTTCCTTACACTGGCAGCGTGCAGTTGACTCCTATAACTGGGGTTATAGGAAAGTTACCGCTTTCTTCAGGATTATTAATGGCTTATGATTTCTTTTTCTAATTCTTTGCTTTTGAATCTTAAATTTAGTATGCTTGCTTTCAAATAAATTGTGGCCACTCTTTGCATATGGCAGGACAATTTCTTTTTTGAAAATGAGTCAGGAAAACTTTATTTTATTATTATTTTATTTTATTATTAATGTAACTTTACTTTGTACCACTATTGTAGCTTGGTAATTTATGATAAAACCCTAGTATTTTTCGGAGAGCTAGAGTGATTGTGAATGGTCTTTTAGAGACCCAGTGAAAAGAGATCATTGTTTATTAGAAATGTTTGGAAAGCTTTCCTATCTTTTTGTGCTTAGACTTGTAGAAATAAACCTTCAATCTTTTGAGGATTCTGCCTTTGCTCTTGTATTTATACAGAACTTGTGAAGTTTGAAAGAGAGTGCCTTGTCTTTCTACTACTAATAATATAATAATAATAATAAGTCACAGGAAAGACTTCAGATAGGTGATTTTAATGAAGGAAGAATTCCTACCACACTTATAGCTTAGCAAAGAGCTAAACATATTGACATTTCTGTTGCCTTGCTTCTTGGTGTTTAAAAATATAGGCAAATCTGTGCATGGTGGTAGGCTACAGTAAGATTAAGTATATAAGAGAGAAATCTCAAAAGTCAAGTTGCACACACAGTATGAAAATATGCATTATTACAGGGCTTGTTGTTATGAACGCACATACAGTTTTTCTCAAAGGAGCCCGTCTCAGTCAAAGCATAGTAGGTGAAGACTGTGTGGACTTCAAGGTCTTGTGTATTTAGATTTAGGATTTAATCGAGATGTATAATGTAGGTCCAAAAAGGAAATATATTCATATGCTATCTTTAAGATAGGTACTGAATTTACTTTAATACTGTAGTAAAGCATTTATCTCTTTTTAGATTTCAGAAATATTATATTCTTTGGTAGAAGCTAAGGAGTCTCTTCCTTTTCAGTTCTTATGGGTAAATTTGGCTTAAAATGATTGCCATATTTCAGTTATATCATTATAATTATTATAATGGATATTATACCTTATTTATTTTTTGATGCTGTATATAACCATGTATACATAACATATATAGATAACCCCTGGCTGTCGTGAATAAACTATTTCCATATAAACCTGAATGTGTATGTATATGAGAACAGTTAATTTTCAAATGTAGTTGTTAAAATAAACAGATGACACAGTACTGCCACTTTATCACATTGTCTGTCCAACTAAACTCTGGTTTATTTCATTCTTTTTTTTTTTGTGTAGAAAATGCAATTGTACTAGAAAGGTGCTTGCTACTGTGCAAACATAGTGGCTATGGGAATTCCAAGAAGCAGGTGCATTAGTACATTTCTATTTTCATAGCCAGAGCAAGGTGTTCTCTGTTACCATCTGTTCTATCGAGAGCTTGACATTGAAAGATTTATTGTACATCAAATTACAAATTACACCATGCTTTGCATTTTCTTTAGTAGATTATGAAAGGAGTGATATCTAGATATAGCCCTCTCTCACTGAATCTGCTTTTACTTTTGAGATTTTTTCCTGAGGGTAGTAAATTGAAGATTAAAGCTGATAGTCATATGACAGAAGAAAAATATGCTCTGGGTGTTTTAGGTGAGTTAGAGAAATAGAGGCAGTGAAAAGCCATTAAAATTCAGAGTTACAAACAAGTGGAAGCGAAATAATGCCTCTTGTCTTATTTCTGCTGATGGATCCTTCTGTCATCATCAGATAACTAGCTGGAATAGAAACAGTAGTTTAAATGGATTAGATGCCAGCAGTCTGTATCATATCTATCTATTGAGGACACAATGTTGAGTAGGAATGCAAGTTTTTGTCCCACCAGTTTTTCCTGACCATAATTACTGAGCATCGTCATTCTGCCCTGCATTAGCACACAGATCATCGAAGTGATTGATTTGGTACAGGTAAGGATGTGAAAATCAAGAGCAGTTTAAAAAGGGTGGCATGAGAAAAAGGTTTTTCTGTTTTTGTTTTCTGTTTTGGTTTTTTTTTTTTTTTTCTGTTTTTGGAAACCTACTAAGTAGCTAAAATAATAAAAGAATAGAAAAAGTGTTCATCAGTGGTAGCTCTACTGTGTTGCTGTCTGATTCTTACACACTGAAGATTTCCACCTCTTAGTTTATCTGCCTGACAAATCAACTTCCCAATTGCTGATTTTTCATCATTTGGAAATCTTGTCAGAAGTGAAAGACCATTTTTCATCGATATTCATGGTACATGAGATGCTTAGAGCCACAACACTGACAACCTTATTATTCTAAAACTTTGGAGTACCTGCAGGCACCTTGTGAGAGTGTGAGAAAGGCAGGGTATCCTGGATACATGTCTTTCCAGCACTGTTTTTCACAGTTCTTTCTATCTAGGAGAGAGACTAATTAAAAAAATAAAATTAATCACTTAAAGGTTTTATACTATTTTAAGCAGGCAATATTTTTTCCTCTCATTCTGCACTATGAGGACTCTACAGCGTTCATTAACTGGCTTATTGTCTATTGAGAATATATATATATATTTTTTTTTTTTTTTTTTCACAAACCTAAAAGAAACTGCAGAAATCAATGTATATAACTCAACTACAAAATCATAAATAATTGAGCTGGAATAGAGTTCAACTGTCTGTCTACTAGTAAATTACTGAATCCCAATATGATACTTTAAGGATGTGTAGTTTATAAAGAAATTATTGTCCCTGATTTGAGTATATCTGTTATAGTCTCCACCTGAGCAATCAATGACATGGGGGACATTTGCTGTATTGGAGCCTGGCAATCTCATGACCTGAATTCTGAATGGTAGAGCTGAGCTGTGTTTGCTGTTACTTTGGCTCAAAAGTGCTGGGATCTTAGATGCCTTCAAAGATGTATACCAGCAGCTGGAAGGCAGGTAGGGTAATGAGAGACTGAATGGAGAATAGCTTAATCCTGAGATGGAAAAACAAAATTGCTATCAGACAGAAAGTGGCACACTTTGGAATAGGCACTGTTGAGAAGACTAGATATAAATGATATTTTGGGTTGAACTGCATTGGGCAAGACAAGAAAGCCTGCGTGTATCAGTTAAACCATAGCTGCAAAACATAAAGTCAAAAACTTGCAAGAACTGGAATAGTTAGATATTATTTTAGGAACTGATCATCTCATTTAGCTTCCTAACTGAGAACTCATTCCTGTATTGCTGTCGCTCTTAAGTATTGCTTGGTTCATTTACACTTAATTCATTAAAATAGTTTTTTATGAACCCAAATGAAATTTGAAAAGAAATTTGCATATTATTAGGTGAGAGGCTCAGTTGCCACATTTCCAAGTATGAAAGAATTTATGAATCTTATAAGCCCTTAAATGCCAATGGAATAATTGTTTATTGTGACTGAAATAAAAACGTATTCCATAATAGCATGTGCTACAGCATAAGGAAACCATTTCTTAGTGGATTTTATTTTATTCTTCACACTGTTTTTAACAATTTCAGTTGTTCATATAGCTTACCTAATGTGCTAAAGGTTGACCCTCAAAATAAGAGATAAAAGCTTTTTTAGTTGATACCCTCCAAGAATAATATATGCAGAAAAGCAATTATTGCCTTGTTTTGTTCCTCAAATACTTTTTTTACAAATGGACTTTTAACATGAAACATCAGATACGAGATTATATGAACAAAAGCCCCCCAAAATCAAACGAGAAACAGGCAAATGAAAAATAAGCAAAGGTCGGTCTCTGTGGTCCAGGTACCCTTGGCCCAACAATTAGATTGCTTCAATGTATAGTGTAAGATAACAGACACGAGTATTGACACCAAAAGGAGGGCAGGATGGTTGACTTGCTTATAGTCTATCCTTGTGAAGTTTGGATTAAATTAATTGCTTTTTTTGATATTTATTTCATTACCTTTACCAAGTCATTAATAGCACAGATGTATTGTCCTTTGTAGGCGAATGTGAGTTCTGCCCATATGGACTGGGGGCAGCACATAGCGCACAGACATAATCATGTGCCTAAAAATCTGTGGGTCTGGCTGTGGCATGTTCTTGCTTTCATGCTCATGTGGCTACTTGGCTCCTTGTTAGTGCAGAGCACAGACAGGGCCTGCTTGTACTTGCACGTGTATTTTTGCATGGGTACATTCTCTCTCTTTAGCAACCTATATGTAAAATCAATATATCATTTCTCAAAAAAAAGCTTCTCTGCAGAAAGAGGAAGTCTGTGTAACGAGGTGATCAGGCATTCTTATGTTTGCCCTGCAAATATATGAGAGAGCATGAAAATTCAATAATATTGCTATAATGTATCTTTTAGACCCAAAAGCTGTAGTGGTGAGACAGTGTCTTCACCACTTACGCTGCTTCTCAGAATGCTGGCCCTTTCATATGTTGTGCCCTTATTTTTTCAGCCTTAAACTTGAAATTCAGTACAGGTGAACTTTGAATCAAAGAGGGTGAGGGGAAGGGATTTTTTTTCTTTTCTTGGGGAAAATTATTTTTCTCGGGAAGATTATTTTTCTCAGGAAAAAATCCAAACTGATCAGTTATAAATGAGCATGAAGTCAGCAGTAAAAAAGTAAGTGCATCAGTGCCCTTGATGAAGCCCATTGTATAACTAAGACACCAATGCTTGAAATAAAATAGCAGCCTGAACAGATCTTTTCAGATATCATCTGGCTGTTTTTTTTCATTCAACCAGATTTTTTTTTTTATTTTTTTTTTCAGCTTCATCATTATACTTGAGTTTTGAGACTACATAGATGTTTCTATATTTCATGCCTGGGTTCATATTTGCTTTGGTTTCTTATGCTTATGTTGGCTGAAAAAAATAATTTCCACCACGAAGACCTTCTATTTTAGTCAAAACATTTTAAAATATTCATTGGATGCTTATTTTTTAAAAGTCTGTGCACAGTGTCCAAAAAACCTACATATCTTATGTTTGTACATGAAATATTTTCTTGCTGATTACACTAACAGAACATTCTGGGTAATTTTTCCATTCTGTGTGTGAAAGTATAATCAAAATTATTGGTTATTTGCTGAAAACCTTTCACTCTTAGTTCCTTGAAAGCCTCTGTTTTGTCAGTAGAGAAACCAAGTGGTTAAGTGCTTAGCATCTTTGTCATCTCAGGGAGACGATGAAAGATGAAGGCACTCATTTTGCCAGATTTGGAGCTCACCTTTCATAAAAGCTTTCATCCCCAGCATACTAAGCTTCTATTCAGGCATTGTTAATCCTTTAGCCCTCAGCTTACTGCCGCTCCTCGATGTGTACAGATATTTCTTTCAGAAGTACCTGCTACCAAGAAAAGGTATTATGTGTGATGCTTAAGAGTGTCGTTCAGCTTCCTGAACCACCAGAAAAAGGTGGAATGGCAAAGTTGGTTTGTATATAGTGTTGTTCTACTTCCCTCTAACAAATAAGGTGGTTGCAGTTTCTGTATTGTGTACATTAGGTGAGCGTTAGTGAGGTTGAGAAATAGCTATTGCTGTATGTATGTTCTTTGCAAGGATGCAAGAGAAAACACAGCAACAGCAGTTTGCTACTCCTTCAGAGCAGAAGCTGTTGGGCTCTGTGCTGTCCCTATTGCCTATGTGCAAGCTGCAGAGGTGCAGAGGTCTCTGACTGTAGTTGTAAACGTAAATGGAAAGTGAAGATTGAAGTGGAAATTCACATTGTAACTGCTCAGCAGTGGTAATTTCTGAACAAGCAATAGTGTGGCATTGTGAGGGCAAGGTTATCCAACTGCAGAATAGATTAAAATTGCTGGAATCAGGGATGCCAGTCTCCTTGTCTGAGGTGGTAGGACTCGTTCCAATGCATTGTTCATTAATTGTTTTTATATTTAAGCATATATGTGTGTTTAATTCACATCAAGTGGTACAATAACAATTCACCAACAAGAGGAATCCAGTCTAGATGTTTTACTTCTGTGTATTGGGTATTAACACTGTGTAGTCCCATATGCTGTGCACACAACATGCTTCTCTGGCTGCTGCTGCTGCTGCAGCGAGTGGTGACGTTCTGCTGGTAGCATGTTTAACATGCAGGTTTTGGCTACTGACCCAAGCAAACAGGGCTAAGCAGTGTTTATCTAGTCACATAAGGAGCAGTACAAGTGACAGGCCGAAGAACGTGTTTGTGATGTGCTGCAGGAGATGCTGAGTGAAAAGGTGGCCGCCTCTGTGTATTTTTTTAAGACCTACTGTCACTCTGCTATTAGTGTGGAATTGTGAGAACCCCAGTTCATTAGATGTGGATTTATTAGAAATTAGTTGTAGTGCCCTGAAGAAAATAGAAGCTTTGAGGCAAAAAAAAACCATATCAGCCTGCAGGCAAATAACAGGAAAAGATGAACACTTTTTTTCTTTAACTACAGAGATTCCAGTTTTCAATATAATTACATTTCAAAATGTTATAAGAAAATTATGCCTTAAAGAAATATAATCTCAGAATTACAAAGGATAGTAGTTTTAATGTCAGAAGAAATTACTAACTCATATAACTTTAAATGAACTTACTTTTTATTTTAATGTCAATAGTAAATGTGAAAATTTCAAAATGATTTTTAAAGTAATATGATACTGAATTCATGAGAAATACCAGTGTTTTTCAGAATTTATTCTACGATCTTATCAGCTTCACAGGAAAAACTGAATTCCAGGAAGATCTGTAATTCTTTTCAAATGTGATTTCTAACATTATATTCTTATTTCCCTATCTGTTCCTTTCTATGCACAGTTCATCTACAAATGTTAACTATTCTGTCTGCTTCAATGATCATTATGTCAAACTTTTAAAGTTTGTCTGCATCTCTACTTAGACATATTTATCTGCCAAATATATGTACTTAGGCATATTTATCTTCATGTATATACTGAACCTAGTTAAGCTATTTCACTGTTGCTTCCCCCCCCGCCTCCTCCTACATGAAAATGCCTGTCCGTATGCATCACAACCATTCAGTAAAGCAGAAAATCTCACTGCCGTTAAATACTGAATAGTTATTTCTCTTGCTGCTTGAAGTATTTACCTGATTGTACCTACAATCAACCTACAATACAAGTGATTATTGTTTGAGGTAGGGATTCCTTTCTTTATGCATTATATCACTGATAACATTGACTTTTGTATTGGCTAGAATTTAAGTGTTTTATTGGCTAGTGTTTAGCACTATTGCTCTACTTTACCAATATGAAGAATAACTTGGTTGGATATGAATGACATTTTGTGCAGTAATCTTCTGGGATTATTGCTTTGAGGGCAACAATATTCAGTAGTATAAACCTCTGGGGATTATCACATGTTTGATCTGCTGGTTTAACTTTTTAATGTCTGTGGCTCTGAGGCTTGTCAGAGGGCATGCAATGTGCTGCTTTTAAGCTCTTGGTTAGCAATTACAGTACTGTGGTCTGGTTTGGGATATTTAGCCTTTGGAATGACTTGGTGCTTAGGAGAAAGTCTAGATCCTGAGATTAAAATCTGTCATTCTTGCTAGTTCCCTGGTAGTAGTAACTCATTTCACGATATGTGCTGTTGAACAACTTCTGATTCGCACTTTCCAGTTGGCTGTTACAACTCCTTCAGATGGTTTAGAGTACACAGTGGGGATGCTCTGACAGGGTAGTAAGCCTGACATAGCAAAGAAAAGGAAATAAAGAAAATCATCACACCTCCCTTTTGGGACAAGGTGCAAATTGATCTCCTATTTATTTCTAATAACCCTTCTGTGTCTGGCATTTCTTGTGCGTGTTTTGTTTGGAAAGCACAGTTAAGTGTGCAAGTGATTGCCACATGAATTCATAGATGTAACTTAGAGTCTAGACTGTTAAGCAGATGGTTTGATAAGAAGTCTAAAAACAATATTTCAACATCCCCAATCAAGCCCTGTTACATCAAGATTTATTTCATAATACACAATAAAAATAACACTTTGATGCATCTGTGCCTATGTGCGTGTGTATATATGTATCTGTACTGTATAAAAATACTGGGATAAAGATCTATTCTATACAAGTAAGGCCACAATTTGGTTCCATGTGGAAAGATTGTACAAAATTAACGGTATATAGAAAGCAGAATTCAGCATGAGATGTTCTGGGTGGAAATTTTCAATTTCTATGCTTTCTGTAGAGAAGAGCTATTCCTACTGGTCCAAAAAGCACAGTGCTTCATGAACCCTGATGGTTCATTCATTAGTATCATCAAGACAGGTCTACAATGAGTTGTGTATGCAGAATGGAGTACTGCTTTGAAATGTCTGAGTTGAAGTGTTGTAGGAATGGTGTGAAAAATGGTGCAAGTTAAACAAAGCTGTTAATATACTGCATTTGACCAGCTTTAAAATAATTAAAAAACAGCATGTAATCCCAAACCTATCAATACCCCTTACCTACAATGTAGTGGGACTGGTAAATAGCAGTAAAACACATTCTTTTGGGCAGAGACTGGGAAGTTGTACAGAAAGGGTTAAAAGCAAACTTCCCACAAAAAGTAGTTTATCAAATGCTACTTGTTGAAGAGATAAATTTGATTTGAGAAATGGACCTTTAGTTACATTATGCCAAATTCAGTGAATTGAGTAAGAAATAAAAAGTAGATATGTCTCAGATTAATTCAGAACAGTCACCCAAGAATGCCATAGAGGTTGATGAGTATAGAAAGATGAATAAACAGCCTGTCTGCTCTTTTAAATAGAGTTTAAGCATTTACCTTATATTTCACATTCAGTGATGTTTTAGAACTAATTTCTAAGGCAATGCCAAGCATTGATTTAATTTCTTGGAGTTTAAAAATGTTACTAAGGGGGAAAAACAACTCAAAATGGAACCTGATCTTATCTTGAAGTAAAGGTCTCTTCAGTTCAGTCTGTGTTTAGGCTGGACTCAAGAGGTATATTATAGGTATTCATATATTCAAGACAGTTTTCTTGAACTGAGTAGATCATAGATGTCCTGATATCATGACTACCTATGCAGGATAAATAGCACTCAGAGTATATCCAGTTAATATTTTTATTACTTTTACTCATTAATACTAGGTTAGAGACCGCTGCTGTCCTCAGTCTACTCTCAGCAGATTCTCTCTGAGTTTCCATCCAGCCTCTTTGGTTAGCATCTTTTTATATTAACTCTGAACTTGCAACAGGAGTTCTTATGAAAACAGATAGATAAAATAATCAAGATAGTAATAGAAGCACCATGGTCAGTATATGGTGGAAACTACTTAAGAGCAAGAAATGATGGAAAGATAATGCCTGGGTTTGTCAGAATTTGTTGGGGTTTTTTTTTGTCATAACAATCAGATGTAGCATTTTGACAAAGATGTCCTTGATGTTAGAGCTTCCCTAGATAACACTTTTAGAACATGTCCAGAGGGGAAATTTTTATCTTTAAATAAAAACTCATTTAAAAATAGGTTTCAAGAATACAGCGCTGATACCTGACCTACCTAGTATGGATATATAATCTGGGGAGATGTTGCCCAATGTTCTGAGAAAATAAATAATTTTGTAGCTCCATTTTTCAGTATTAGGCCTCAAAGATTCTATTTAATTATCTTTAAATAGGAGTACAAATAACAGAAATAAATTTTGTGTCATAAAAATGAACTTCTCAGTCATGTTTAATTTATGAAATGTATTTGAGACATCTAACATCCAAGATCTTAAGTGAGTTGTCAGGGAGAACCATGCAGAAATGATTCAGTGTTGTGGATTTGTAGATGGCATGCAACCTCTTAAATTTGATTTCTGGATGAGACTGTTGAGATGGCTTGTCCCACTCTATGGCTGATAGAACGGTATGTATGACATGCAGACTTCCATTGTGCATTGCTATATATTCTACTTACCATAAGTAATGCCTAGAATGAGTCTTGTCTTTCTGGCAAAAATAAAATTTGGCTGAAAAACAGAATTTCTCACTTAACATTTTTATACCATGTTTTGCCTAAATTTTTCCAGAGAAAAAGATATTTGCACAAATGAAGTGGTGGGCTTCAATCCTGATTTTTTTTTAAATTTAATTATTTTATTTTATTTTATTCATTCAAATCCAGTTTTGGTTCTAAATTATAATGTGTCTAATTTTCATATTATTCTCAGCTCATTGTATACATATTAAAGTATGCGAGTACTGAAACTGGTTTATTACAAAAGAATATCTTCTTTCCTAATTGCGTACCAGATAGACTAAACAAGTGGTTATATAGCCATCATTCACAGTTTTCAAACCTCACATATTTCAAATCTGTTAATGACTGCTGCTCTACTTTCTTTTGTGGCACAAACATGATTTGACAATAAAGACACAGAATATTTCTAATCAAAAGGAATATGACTGCAAAGGAAAAGAAAATGTAGATACAGTAAATGTCAAACTATGAATAAATTGGACAAGTACAGAACAATCAGACCTGATTTGCTTTAAAGTGTCTAAATCATCAGAATTCAAAAGCTAGTGTTTTGATGCCAAAATAGCCTTTTAAAATGAAATGACTTTCTTTATCCCCATGGAAATTAAACTATAGTTGAATTTTCTGTTAAAATATAACATGGATTCATAAGACAAATTCATGTTTTTAAAATGAGAGAAAAATTAAATAAGACAAAAAAAGGTAGTCAGTTTTTAATTTCCTTAATTCCTCCAGAACAAGTTCAGTGGAGTGCTGGAGCTGATGTAATTGCTACATACAATTCAAAGGAAGTATCCCAAAATGTGTTCTACTTTTGCTAATTATACAGCAACCAGCCAAAATATAAGCCAGGAAATGTCACATTCAAATGGGCTCCTGTTTCACAAAGCACTGGAATGTGCACACTCTTCACTGTGTCACCCTCTGTCTTTTCATATGTCAGTCCACTGGTACTTAGTTACTTTAATTTTCTTAGAAAATTTCAGCCTTAAAGTTTACCAACTGTTTAAGTGCTTTGATGGATAAGGCTTTATTGAAATTCCTCCTGTATGAACACATGATAGAGGATCTTGTGAAAATATAACAATGTAGAGTGGGGCGGGAGAAAATATAGGTCCTCTTTCAATGGTTGGAGAAGACCAGGGTTTCTGGAAATCAAGTAACTTTAATTTTAAGAGACAAAGTCAAGAAGTCAGTCTGCATGTGTGTGTGTGTGTATGATGTAAGTCAGTACAATGGAATTAGATGCTCTAATGGAGTTTGACAGACTGGCACTACTTCACTTTATCAGATGTTCCTTTTAACAAAGCTCCTGGGAAAGCCTGCTTTGATAAGAGAGTATGGCCAACATAGCTTTCATTTTAAGCAAGAACTTTTGTTCCTTTTTTGTTTATTCATTGTGTAGAATCAAAAACCCTTATCAAAATTCTAACTAACTTTCATCTTCCTAATAGCTGCTAAAGGAAGCAATGGGCTGCATTCTGTTAGTCAAATTATTTTTGCTATGATTTTAGTAATTTTTAGGAGAATGCTAGAATTTTGTGAATACCATAAAAATATTTACTCTGTATTAGCAAAATAGGATTTAAATGTATCTTATAATCAGGTTGATATAGCTAGAATCTTATACTTCAATAATTCTGGAAATGATCAGAAATTTTACATCTAACAGTGGCAATTTTGACACTCTTTGCAAAATACCTTCAATTGTTTTAATTAGTCTTTTATTTAATTATACGCTTCCATAATAGATGACAGAAATACCCTTTTTTCAAAAGAAAAAAGTTGTTTTATCTGAAATATTTGTTTCATAATTTTATTTCAGAGCAAATACATTTTGGCTTTTTCCCCCATTCAAATTAAATTCCATTTTGAAGCTGTAAAAATGATTTAGACTTTATCTATTCTCCATACATTAGTGAAAAACTTGACTAGGTTGTCCAGAGAGGTGGTAGATGATGATGCAAGGTCAGGTTGGATGGGGCTCTGAGCAACCTGATCTACTTGAAGATGTCCCAATTCATGGCAGGGGGGGTTGAACTAGGTGAACTCTGGAGGACGCTTCTAACCAAACTATTTTATAATTCTATGATATCAGTGTTCTTCCTTGCAGTTTCTTCTTATGAATAGGGAAATAGTCCTGTGCTTTGATCAGCTCCCTCTTCAGCTTTTGTCCAGAGCAGGTTAGAGAACCTCAAAATATATGCAGGCTTATTTCCAAATTTGTATTCCATTTTCATATCGTTTACCCCAACATGTTATTTCTGTCAATGTAATTTTAAACATTTCTTGCAATTACTTCTTCCCTCTTTAGCATTTGAAGGATAACGTTACTGAATTTTTTTTAAAAGGTCTGCTCCTTGCTCGGCAATAGCTGCTTCTAAAATGATCTGCTGCCGTCATGTGGTTTTGTAATGTTTGGGATCATCTGACAAGCGAGGAAAAGAGATTCCAACCAGACAAATTTAGTTTAAAAACCATTAGTAACAGATGACGTAAGAAAGCCGTGCCAATTTAGAAGGCGTCTGTTTTTGTGGACTTTAGAATTAAATGATAATATTTTGGAGTAAATCCTGAGGAATGATGGTTGGTTTTTCTTTCAGGTAGGTGAATATATCATGACTCTGCTATACCCTATAGGTAATATATTAATGAATGGTTTTTTGTGAAGGCAACATGTGCCATTAGCTATCTTTCCCTTTTTGTAACTGAGTTAGCTATGTAAAGGCTAACTTAGTCCTTGTTTTGCATCTCCTACAGAAATGTGTGCTTGCATTTTCTTCTTTCTTCTTTAAGATTTTAGCCTCTATACTGACCAGGTACTAGAATCTTTCTGGTTTGGCTTTTTTTATGTTTGAGTTTGGTTGGGTTTTTTGCCTTTTTTTAAAATTTTGACGTTTTGCTTTTGTTGTTCCCTGGAAAAAAATTCCAGACCTTTTGAACATTTTTCTAATATTGTTTTGAAAAGACCATTTAGGATGTCAGAGGTCTGGTTTCCAGTTAAGCTTGTATCAAATATATATGAGAAACCCTATTTTTAATGTCAAGACCATTATATCGTAAATAATCTGTACAACTCCAGAAAGACCATATTTTCAATGTATGTATTTTGCCCAAGAAACATTATTTCTATTTCCGGTAGCACAGTTCAGAATCTCAAGACAAGGCCTGACAAATTCTTAAATATTATTTATAGTTTTAGCTGCTTTAAAAAATATTTTATTCTGAATGAAGTATTCTTATAGAAATCCCTCTAATATAAATTCTCTTTCACCAAGACCTCCTTCATCAAGCTGTTTCTTTCTCAAGTACACACAGTGATGCTTCCTTTTCCTCTGTCATTATAACCAATGCTTCACACCTGTGATAGAAATAATGATCTTACTGAAACAGAGATGCAATTTCCAAAATTATCGTGGTTTTCAAATTTCACCATCTGTACAGGTTTTTTATCTCCTTTGGATAAGCTTTCTGTGGTTTGGTTGTACTACAGTAACATTCAAGGTTTGAAAAAGTCATATTTCTAATTAATTCTAATAATATTTTCTAAGTTCTAAGAAAAACAGATAAAGAAACTGAAATGCTTTTCTTTATCTATCTACGGTTTAAACATGAAAACCATTAATTTAAAGTGGTAGCTTTTAAATGAGTGCATAGGTTTATATATTTTCCATGTCTGATTGTGATTGACAATATAAATTAATATAGAAAATGCTTCTTCACTTGGAAAGCCTAGAGTCAAAAGAAATTGTGAAGCATTAATATTATGAAACAATTTTAAAGAATATTCGAGTTATTTTTCAAATTGTTAATTCAGAAAATACAACCTTTGCTTAAAATGGGCAAGACACAGAAATGAAAAACAAAAGAATTACCTGTATATTTGAGTTATTTTTTGTAATAAACTACAAGCACTTTATTAATGAAATGCTGGGTTTGTTGATTAAGTATATTAGATGCATAAGTAACAGAAGAACATGCTTAAAATTGTCATTCCAAATGCACTGTTCTACATTAGCAAAGTGCATTGAATCTATCGTGTTGATGCAAGTTCAGTGGCAAACAAGCAGTGTTGATGGCAGGGACAAGCCCAGTGGGACTGTTCATCTAATTAGAAGCAGCTTGGGTCTCAATGATAATTGCATGGAACTAGAATTGATTTTCAAATAAATTCAAAATAACCTAAATTATTCTTAACGAATGACAAAAGCTTGCCCTGCTCTCACTTAAGCAGAGCGTGATAGTATGTATAGTACCACCCTTGTTTCACAACCTATTTGGAGCATTACCTCTTTGCTGTATCTGATGTAATAGGGCAAATAAATTTGAATCTTAATTAGAAATTCACCAATTGGTAATTGTAAATGCAGACATAAGAGTGATGGCAGGTAATGCTTCACTACAGAGGTTTGTGCCACATGCAGAGCCAGAACATTGCTTGCTCTCCACAAGTATTCTGTTTGAGGACAGTGAACTTTTGCTCACAGTAGTGATTTCACACTGTAGAAGGAAAGGAACACAAGGCAGAGTTGTCAGTGTCATAGGTATATGTAGAAAATGAGGCTCGTCAAACTATCTTGATTGTGCCCATTTATTATCATTGGAAACTTTTGTGTTGATTTATCATTTGATTTTATTGTTGTCAAATAATTACTTCAGCAAATAGAGGAAA
This sequence comes from Pedionomus torquatus, assembly GCA_013398155.1. NCBI lineage: Eukaryota > Metazoa > Chordata > Aves > Charadriiformes > Pedionomidae > Pedionomus > Pedionomus torquatus. The sequence goes on along the minus strand of VZRU01003867.1, from coordinate 59,123 downwards.
AGGATGAGACCACTCATTCTTGTATTCTTTTCATTGGGTAAGTTACTCTCTAATGTTCATCAGAGAGTACTTTGGGCAGTTCCCTGTACTGGTAGACTGGAGAAGCAATATTTCTATTTAGAGGAACAATTGACTGCTTTCTTTTCAGCAAGCTCAGATAGTTCATGAATGACTGTCATGAAGAGTTTGGTTAATCTTGCATGTTCTAAGCCATCTTTAGGCATTGTACTTTAGCCAAAAATATAAATGGACTTTTATGGACTTGTGAATGTTTCAAACATTGTTTTTATCCCAAGAAGCAATGAAGAGTTGAAATAACTCAATTCTGCATTAAATGGAAAATGCTCAAATCTTTGATACAGACATATCAAACAATCTCTTTTCTACACACTTGATTTAGGAAAAGAGTTATCAGCGCTCCTGACCTCAGATGATTAGCTCTAGTTTAGTGAGCAATGCTGAAATATTTCAGCTGGCAATCAGTTTGCCTCTATCTGCACTTGTCAGTGCAGCCTCCTGGGATTTCTAGTTCCTGTATTTTGTGCTCCTTTCTTCTCTGTGGTGCAGCTTGGCTGGCTGAACAAAGACCCCTGGTTCACTGAGTCGGGCAGCTCTCAGGTGGCAATGTGATGATTCAATTAAAGGAAGCTATTGCAGTGATTGTTGGCATGTGTAGTCCAGGAAAAGGTTAGCTTACGCGGAAGGACAGAGAGTCTGGCGCTCCTAAAGTGCAACTTCGATAGGGTAGTTTAGCCATTCCTGTAAGTATACAGATTATTTTTTCTTTTTTTTTTGCCTCAGTGAACCACAGCAAAATACTTTCTTAAAAATTTTCTTCATCCTGCAATTGCAGGCTTTTTAGCTGAAGAAGATCTTAACAGAAAATCTGTAGTATAATTGGCACTGTGTGAGATGGAGCATATGTAGTAGAATGAAATTTCAAGAGAGGTATACTGTTGAAAGCAAGAGCAGTTACAGGTAATTCATTATTGTATGATATTAACAAGATGAGAATTTATCTGTTCTGTATAGTTACTGTGTGTTGGAAAACAAAAAATACCCATGGCCCTGTAAAGAAACTTGCAGCTTTCTCCTGAGGGTTTTGTTCAGCCGTGTTGCTTCATGTATGTCTCTGCAGGAGGGGCTGGCTGAGGAAAGCCTCCTGCTGCCCACCTGCACTAGGGGCCTCAGACTCTGTAACATATTTAAGTAGGGAGGGGAAAAAATTGTCGAGGGAAACTTGTTGTGTAGTATAAGAAATTATTATGTATTATAACTTCTTGTACTTTGTTAACAAGTTTTGATGAGGTTTGTTGTTAGTTCCACTGGGATATTCCACCCCTGCATTTAGGTTAAATGAAGGATTTTAGCAAAATGAACAAAGCTGGAGTGTGGGTGGGCCCCAGTACAACATAAGAACAGTCCTCTGTTTTGAGGTACGATGACTGAGTACAAAATTATGCTTAGTTTCATTCTAATCTTCCTGAGTATAATTTTAATTCCCTGGCAGTGAAATTTGTTTTAGTAATAGAAATAAAATGGAGAAATCTGTAAATGTGTAAGTCAGTCAAGTCTTCAATCTTTTACTATGTATCTCTTGAACTTCAGTTAGTTCCAAGACCATTTCTTTCTTTTTCAAGTCTTGGAATCCTTGTATCTAGTGACCATCTTTATGTGGAGTTGATCTAGTCTTGCCTTTAGGGGATGAAAAAACTCTTGTCCAACAATTTTCAGCTTCTGTTGTTTCATTTAATTTAACCCCCTCACTTCTTAAGAAGCAGTGATGCTGAATTATGGTTCAAGGGGATGATTTTTCCAAGATGTATGGATGATGATTTCGATGTATTTCATCTGTAGATTTAGAGATTTAAGTATCAGGGTCTTTTCAAACAACATGATACTGAAATCCAAGGAACCATAAAAATCCTGCTCCCAGGAGTTGTATTCATGTCACCTAATTGTAAGTAGCTAAAGGATACTAGTCCTGGTTTGTTGTCAAAACTTCCACTGTTGATACTTTTGGATAGTGACTGATGATTAAAGATGGAAGAGGTGAATCGTAACCTGGATGGCAATATGCACAGCTGAGAAACATCACCCTCACTTCCCGTTTTATACCTTTTATATGGGTTCTGCCTTTGGGGTAAGTCAAGCATGTCTCCATGCCTACGTCCCTTTTGGTTTGGAGCAGAGTCAGTTGTCAGTAGTCATTATTAGGTAATGGCTCCTATATCCTTTCTATTACAGAATTGCTATCTGTAATTAGCAATATCTGTATTGCTATCTTTCTCTTTGCTTCATAAAAGATGCATTGTCAGTGTTGTCACAGAATTAATTTGCAGTTTTCATCTTGACATATAAGGACTCCGAAATAATTTTCAAAAACTATCTTCACAAGGAAACAAGTGAAGTTCTAAATATTAGTATTGTAAATTTGGTCTGAGTTGCCTATACATCAGCAGGTTAGTGAATTTTTGTCAGGGCTAGAATTGCCCCACTGGGAAAGAGGTTTTTTTTTTTTTGAAGTATGTGTTTATTTAGAAATGCTTCTGTAGAATCACTGCTGCACTGTGAACTTCCTTCTAGCTATACTTTTCCTGTTAATTGTATGTAATGGTGACTGAAAAGCTTATAAGATGTGCTTATACAACTTCTTGTTCTCAAGCACGTTGAGCTTCATTTGCAGAATGATCAGGAGGCATTTGTTTATAGATTTGTTTTCTTTGAGCACTTTGAGAAGGCTTATGGCTAAAAAAGATCCCATTGCATGATCAGAGCCAGTTAGGTTTAGCCAGGTAAGCACATACGAAAAGAACTGTGAAGGGCTAGTTCTGAGGTGAAGTGAAGGAGTTTATATTTCACTTTAGAGTGTCAGGTCAGGTGAAAAAGAAGCAAACAATGATACATTAGGAAGGAAAATTATTATATCAAGCAGCAGCTTGTATTTCCAAGATTAGACTTCTTGAGCAAAATTAGATGAAGAATTTCTTTCATCATTCTAATTAAAGTATTCTGCTCTTTTCATTGTCTTAGGTCATTATTGATGAATGATGAAGTGCCTTGAGTACTGCTTCCCAAATATAATTAAATGAGATTTTTTTCAGTGGAAGAGATTATACTTTTGCTGAATTTAAAGCAGCTAAAACTGAAATAGAGAATATGTATGTTGAAAGTTAAACTGTGCACCTGCATATGTTGGATTAGATGATTTTGAATCTTCAATTGATTTTTTTTTCTCCATTTTTCAGTTTTCATTTTCTTGAGTTCTTATGCTTAAGACGATCACAAAAAACAAGGGACCTTTTAGATTACTGCACAAAAAGGGACAAAAGAAATAAAATTTTTGTAGTCTGACACAGCGTACAGAGTTCCAGGTCAACTGTAACTAATTAGGAGCCTGCTGTTGTGTTGTGTCTTGTTTCAGAATAGTCACACTCGCTTATACAGTAATCTTTGTTCACTGAATTAACCAAGCAGTTCACAATGGTGCTGTCTGGAGTGTGAGCTGCCTTTTGCATAGAGGGTGCTTGCTCCTGATGTGGAACAAAAATCTGAGTTAGATGTGCAGGGGAAGGTGTAAGTTTATAGTGCAGACATCCTAGAGCTCACTTTGCTAATCAAAACCAGAGGATTTCCCCAGACCTACAGTCGCTATCAGAGTTAGATTTTATACAGTTTAGATTAATTCTTGTCCATGAAGCATGTTTAGGAAAGCTTATGGGAATGTCAATTAACAATTTATTACATATACCTTCAAAAGATTGATTACTGACAGCTCTAGGAATGCTAGGTATTAAATGTTTGCATTCTTATGTGTTCCTGAGAAAGAGGTAACAGCATATCACTGCCTGTAATATTATGTTCCTGGGCTGTGTCCAGCATTTGTAATAATTCTTATTGTAATGCAAATAGACTTTTATCATGTTGCCTTATGTATGAATTGTCTTCTAAGCTTTGTCTCAGTATAACATACATTATTATTCACTCTTCTAGCAATATTCTTATAAGCTTAAACTGCATGTATGGAATTTATCGTCAAATTTACTTCTGTTCATTTTCATAGAAGATCATGTACCTGTGGTTATAATGTTTATTGTTCAAAGCACAGGTATTGAATTTGAGTGACTTCCTACTCTTTAAGGGATCAATAAGACAGTTTACCAACTGAATTTAGAAGGGGTTGAAACAAGCCTTCACTTATTATATGGGTAGTAAATGTAAGGAGAGATTCCTTTATATAGACAATAGTTTGTCTGCTTGACAATTTCTTCAGAACATTACAAATAGCCTTTTCTATTTAAATAATTTAATTCCATGTCAGATAAAAGTAATTAGAGTGAACATTGGCTCTTTTCTGCTGTTACATTTGTACATTCTTTAATTCTGCACATAGACTCCATCTTCCACATCTCAGTAGCAGTATCTACTTGTGTGTACTTTCTGTTTTGGACTATGCAGTAGATTTGTGTTCCTTGGCTTATTAACGTGTGATCCATGAGTACATGGAACATGCAGAACTCTGACATAAATAGGTTTTTCATGAGCAGTTGAACTCATTTATTTTGTTTTAATTTTTTGTTGAGATTTTTGTTCTTTTTCTCTATGTACACCACTGGTTACCCTGGTTCCCATTGCCTTTCCTGGCTCTGTACAACTCCCAGTTTGGGTCAATTAATGCACAGCTGCAATTAATGCTGATTTGGGTCATCTGAATTCTGTGGAAAAAAGGTGTATAACAGAATTTTGTCTGCTAGCCTCTTTTCTCAACAAAACTCAGCCACAACATATTAATTATATTTTTTGGAAGTGGGATATAACATCTTTTTAAAGATTTGATTAATAAAATAATATAAAACGCTCTGTAACACAGCTTTTTCCACATATATTATGTTGGTAATTTAAGAAAAAGGAAGGATAGTTATAATTGTCACAATATCATATGAGATATTATATATGAGAAGTTAGATATTCAAAGAAAGAAAGATGGAATTTATCTAATGTATAAACTTCAATTACAGAATGTGCAAGAATGAAAACTGGTGTTGTCAGCCAATGACTCTTATCTAGGTATTCTTTGGGTTTTCCAGTAGAAGGGTTTGCTTTCATAATTCACGTGAAAGTGAACCTTTGGCATGGGCATAATTTATAAAATGTACAGGCCAAATTAGACCCAAAAAATGGGATGGGAGAAAATGAGCTACTGTGAGGATATTAAAAAAATACAGCAAAGTGATTTTCAACATTTGTATACCCACTCCATTACCTTAAAAAAAACCCCAACAACTTACTTTTCTGGTTCTGCTGTTTCCAGGGATGCAAAATTGCGTCATGATTTATTTTTTTCCCTCATCTCAAAGAGGCAAGAAGGAAATTTTTCTTTGAACTTATAAACCGTATTGTTCTGTACAGCCTTTTTGAGAACTGTATCAGTCTTCTAGAAGGCTGTATAAGTCTATTTTGCTTTTATATGTGGTACAATACCAGTAATGCAACCAAAACCAGCAATCATTTTTAACTACTACTTTCAGTTATTTTTAACTACTTTAACTAAATCACTTCATTCTGCATTGGCATGTCTCAAGAGACTTTGAGCACATGCATTTTTTACTGTTGTCCTTGAATGAATTACTTGCAGATTTTTACCAGGTTAAATAAAACTAAATACAAATAAGTTAAAAAAGAAATAGCAAGAATGGACATGTCGTTCTAAGAGGTTGAGCTAGGATTTTATTGGATAATTTACTTTAGGAAATAATTCTGGATTTCTTTTTTTCTTTTATTCTTTCTTTCTTTATTTTTTCCTCTTTGTGTTCAGATGGAAGACGTCATAGCCCGCATGCAAGATGAGAAAAATGGGATTCCTATTCGTACAGTCAAAAGTTTTCTTTCCAAGATCCCCAGTGTCTTTTCTGGTAAGAGTCAAAGTGAATTTCATACTATTTAAAGTTTCTACTTACGTAAAGGGATGCTCAAATGGTATACAGGCAGTACATGAAAATAAGAACTGCCATAGCAGAGCATGAAAGGAAAATCATCACTGCAGTCCGCTGCTGATACCAAGTAGTGGCTGTAGACATTTATGGTCCACTTTTGTGGCTAGCTGCGTGCATTCAAGAAGCTAAGACTGAGATGTCTGTGGTGATTTGCGAGACAGCTGTAAACTTTATAGCTAATCCAGGTCAGTGTTGTCATATGCAGAAATTTTTTTCCACTTATTAATTAACTAGTATAATATAGCTATTAATTTATTTAAATATTTTAATATCAATTTATTCACTTATATATGTGGGTATAAATCTTTTTGTGCTACCAATGTGTATAGAGTTCCTTTGAAATAGAAAATGCCACTTTTGAACCTACTATTTTGAACCTTTGAAATGCCATTGTTGAACCTACTTTTTTCCATACTCTAGTAACAGTTGCAAGTTTTGTAATAGAAAATACAATCCTTAAAAAGACGTTATTTATAGACATTTGTATTGTCTGGAACAGCAAAAAGAATTCTATAATTTTCAACCTTTAGAACGTTTGTGCTAGTGAATTATTCTGGCACAAAGAAGGAAAGAGTCTTAGGAGTGAACAAAATATCTTTGTCATTTTATAAACTACTTGTAGAAAAACTTGCTTCTGAAGAATGCACCTTTATTTCCCATAAATTAGTACCGCATGGTATCCTATTAAATGACACATATTAATTGTTATTCTCTGCCTTACATTGTGTGCTATAGGTTTCAAATTAGACTATGGCTATTTCTGTAGCAGGAGACTGAAATGTTTTTTCTTACTGGAATAGACATAATACTTTTAAAGGTTGTGTTAGAATTGTTAGAATATATATACAGTGGTACATAGCAGTCACTGATAGAAAAACTTTTATATTGAGGCAGTAACTTTATCAACTGCAGGGATAAAAGAAAAAGCATAGGAGAGTTAATTTTTTCTCCTTTGCAGATTTTCTCTCTCAAATATCAGTGCAGTAACTTTTGCTACACAACTGAACACACATCCCCCCCGCCCCCCGAACAGCACAACTGTCATTATAATTCAGTTAATCTACTTTCCTGACAGTTCTGTGTCCTGGATCTAATATGATGGACTCCTTTAACATGCTAGGAGCTTGTGTATAAGGAGCAAACAAATCTCAGCTTGAACTCAAAACTATTGATTGCTAGGAAACATAGGAGTATGGTTGTTTACAGATCATAATGAGAATCATGAAAATGTATATAATGACAGTTTATAGTACTGTTATTACCCACAAAAGCATCCATATGAAAATGATCAAAAGGAGCAGATGCTCTCCAGTTAAAAAATGCATGTATGTGTCTATATGCTCATATATATCTATCTGTTTGTCTATGCACAGAAGCACATATTATTACCAGCCATCTGTCCAGGATTATGTCCCATAAAAAATGGAACTTCTTAATTGTTTTCTTGTGGGGAGAAGCAAAATGGGGTAGGTCTATGACAGTTATGTTTCTGCAAGAATGTAGAAAGGACCTGTAAAAGTCTCCTAAATGACTTGTAAAAATTAAAGGATGTCCATAAATGTCTGTAGGAATGGTCTAATATTTTAATCATGTTTTTATAAAAGCAAGAGAGATATTTTAAATTTTTTTTTACTTATATTTCATAGCATTGCTTCTAAAAGCAGCAAGCGAAAAACTAGTTTAAAGAGCAGTCACTTTTTAACGCAGAATTACTGACCATTACCTTATCTATTTAAGGATGACTACATTAGCAAAATCAGCCTGGGGAATGATATCTGAAATTAACCTTTTAATAGAATGTTGTGATTATAATAAATAGGATGATGTGATTATATTATCTCATTTACTGAGTCATTCCTTAAATGTTTTTACAAGTAAAATATCCACATAGAGAAACATTCGAAATACAGATAATTCTCTGTAGGCTGTATGCATTGTGTTGCTTCAGAAAAACACAAAGAAAAATAATGCTAATTAAAGATTATTTTGCTTTGTGAAATTTTGAAAAAAATATGAATTCTATTGATTTATGTTTCATATATTCATGGAGGGCAAATGAGTTGCTTGATATTGATATTTGTACATTTGTTTTTGTGACTAAACTGCTTGAATTCAAACTCACCATTTTTGGTTGATTTATTTCTTGAAATATTTCTAAAAATCATTTACTTGTCTGTACCTCATTAAATTATCCTTAAAATAAATTTGCAAGCTATTTGATAAAAAAGAAGACAGTTCTTTAGACGTCTGCTAATCACTATTCATATTTATATCTACGTTTAGGAGTGTATCAAATTGACTTTATGCAGCAAATTTATCTGTGGTGTAAATTTGCTAGAGGTGGTGAATTGCAGATTAATTTGGGTAATAGCATTCCAGTCACCTACAAGCAGGAGGCAAAATGGATTGTGAAAAGAATCCAGTCCTTGACTGAGTTCCAGTATATCATACATGCTGAGATAAGAATCTCTGGAAGCAAGGGAGTTAAAACAAAGCTGTTAGCGCTTCTCCTGGTTCTATACCTCATTCTTTAGTGCTGAGTTTTACTACCATTTAATATTAATGATGTTAATGACCCTCCTCTGAGTTCTTTCAATAAAGAGCTCTGTGTAAAATTATACCTCTTTTTATGCCACTAACTATGGTGAACAGCTTAGTATATTACAAAGTCTTAAACAGAAATGATGGGGCTTATTACTCATAGAAACAAACCATTGTTGGAGAGGGAAAAATGCATTCTTGTCTAATTCCACAAGGGAGTCAACATAAAAGGATCAGTGGAGGTACCGCATTGGGAGCAGACTACTATGACTTTTACCTGCGCTGCCTTGTCCAACGCAGCCTGTTGTGCTCATCAGTGATCATCAGTGGTATATTTTAGTATGTCATGACAAGCGAGAATACCAAAATTCGCAGAATTATTCTGTACTGTAGGTTCTTGGGTCTGTCTGTTGGGTCTGTCTTGTAGTTATAGGGCAAGGGGTAATGGTTTTAAATGGCGAGAGGGGATAAATCTCCCTTTAGATATTAGGAAGAAATTTTTTCCTGTGAGGGTGGTGAAGCTCTGGAACAGGTTGCCTGGAAAAGTTGTGGATGCCCCATCCCTGGAAGTGTTTAAGGCCAGGCTGGATGGGGCTTTGAGCAATCTGGTTTAGTGGCAGGTGCCCCAGCCCACGGCAGGGGGCTCAATGATCTTTAAGGTCCCGTCCAACTCTAACCATCCTATAATTCTATGTTGAGCTAATGACACTGCACTCAAAGCTTACTTTATACCAAGGTCTGTATCATCCATTGTTGCAGAACATATATTTACAGTCTTCATGACCAGCTTATTACTTTTTTTTAATTTGAGTTAAATAGCTACTACGTGTGGCTCTTTCAGCATAATTCTATACTGACTCATCCTGATACTATCTTACTGCCTTCTGGGGCCATTGTAGCACTGCCTATTATAATTTCAGCCCAAAAATGTGTTTTGTAAAAGACCCTAGCCTTTACAGAGTCTCACTGAATTACCTCATCCAGCTAGTGTTTGTGAGGGTAAGCACAATCAGGTCTTTGAACAGAGAGAACATACAATGTGCTGTAGCAGATGGTCTTTGTAGTTCTGGTTCACCTCAAGCTGAGTCACCCACAATCTTACTTGCAGCTAGGCTCAGGCTGGATTCAACAAATAAATGAATTTGTGCGGATAGCTTTGCAGAAAACAGACTAGTATACCAATGTACCCAAATACAGATTTGCTAGAATATACTTTAGATCTCACACTGATTGCTGCTAATGGAAATTGTGATGGAAATTGTTTTATTTAGTCTTGACTGCTTAAGCGTTTAAGTAATACTATGGTGTAAATCATAATTGTTTAATAGCTTCCTGTCTTTGAGAATGGAATAAACTATTTTTATTATGAACAATATAGTCTCCTTGTGACCACTGACGTTATAAACTTGAGTGTGAAAGTCACACCAGAGGTTGTATTTTAAAAATAGCATTGTTCTAAAAGTGCATTCTCTAGTGGAGCCTGAACTACCTCTGAACTGACCTGATGCTGAGGGAGGGGTTGAGTCAATTTTCTCAGTAGATCTAAGCATAGTTATACATCTGGGCATCTAAACCGGGGCTTGAAAATGACACTGAAGTAGTTTTCTGCGTGGTTCTTGGGAAATTTGACTGTTGAGTGCCAAAATTTCTGTTATCCCTGACTACAGATCTAAGTCACTTTCTATAATTAAAGCTGATGACCACAGTCATGGGTACTCAGTTTTCAGGAGGCACATGTGTAAAACAGTGTTTGATGGCTGACTGGGGTGCAGTAATGCAGGACCCCCTGTATGCTGGCAGTGTAGTCATAATAATTTTCGTCATCAAATATATATTGTGGCTTTGATTTGAAACTTTAAAGGCTCCAATAAAAAAAATAGGCAGGAGAGTTTGCTGTTTCTATGTGATTATGTGTTTTGATGAACAAAAGGAGGGCTTGATATTGTTGTCTCCATGGTTTTAAAATGTTTTGGAGGAGTGAAGAAGATATTTTATATAGACGTCTTGCCAGTCAATAATAATAATTGCATGAAGGTTGTCATGTGCGTTCTTTACTAACACTGATTAGAGCATTAGGAATAAAAGGAAGGCAATTTGCCTGGAACATGGTTCACCATTAGTCCTGGAAATGGATAAAAAAACTTGCTTGAAATGATGAATGTAGAGAGTCTGACATATGAATCATAGGGATTAGAAGGAGCTCTAAAATATCATTTTTATTTTTACTAAGGAGAGGCAGCAAGTAAATGCCAAAGTTTTGCTGTTCACTTTCAAGCAGAAAGAAGCATTCTGAATTTACAGATAAGGCACTCCAACAGTTGAGGGTTAGTTTCGGGGGTCTTTGTGGGGTGGACAGGTGGGCTAATCAGTATTAGTACTGAAAGCTTTGTAAGCTAATTATAATGTGGATATTTCATTAAGACAGATGTAGCAATGCAGTGGTGTCTGATGGTCATTACGGAATATCAGTGTGATGTGTTAGAGGACTTTAAAGTGTATAATACTTGGATATGTTTGGCGATTAAAATCTGTGGAGAATGTGCCAATAATGCGGTGTGTAAGGGTGTATGAGGGACACTGTTCAGTGCTTTTATAGGAGTGGGGAAAATGATGAGAAATGTAGGTTCAATTAAAGAATACACGCAGAGACAGAATAAAAAGTATTCAAGGAAAGCATGTTCACACTAGTTGTTACTGGCGGTTTCTGATGGATGGCTCAATAATTTTGAAAAGTAGTCACAGCTTGAACCAACAAAAACAGGAGAAGGAGATCAGTAGAAAGGTGGTTTTTTAACATCTCCTTCTGAGTTAAAGAGAAAGTTAAAAGATTGATTTACCTTTCCCAGGAAAATAAGAATCCATGTGAAGTTTTTAGTTTTTCCTCATTCTTAGGTGTGAAACTGATACTGTGCCTTTTCCATACAGACATTGTATTTTCCCATTTTTTAGAAACATTATTGCCATTATATGCCATTTTTATTCATCATTTTTCCTGATCCCAGAAAATGCTTATTTCTCTTCCACCTAGGAAATTAAGATAATGAGATGTTGCACTTTGATTAGCAAATGTATTCATATAATCATTTTTTACCAGTCTTTATTTAAGCACCACTAGTAGCATGCTTGGTAAAAATAGGGATTTTTCTGAGCTTAAACATTAAAAAATCCTGCTAAAAAGCAGACTGGCAGCCTCAGAAGCCCGGTTAGATGTTGTGAGAGCTCCAACGAAAGCAGTGCCATGGTAGCTCATCTTACTCGTAAATCAGAGGTTGGTGAGCCCAAGGAATGAGTCACAGGAGCTACCTGCAACAACAGTATTGCTTGTTACACAGAAACAGGCAGCAAAAAATAAAGAGTGGTACAGTGGGAATTGGATGACTCAGGGGACTAATAACAAGAAAGAGAGCGTTTCATCTGTCATTAGTTTTGATCTTTCCCAGCTGAGTAATGAGTTGTTAGCATCTGATGACTTTTCAGTGCTGCATGTGGAATGAATTGACAGGTTTATTGACTTCAGTACTGGAGATGACCTACCTGAGGTACAAGGTAAAAGAGAAAGCTCTACTACTTGGGTTGACAGAAAAAAAACCACAAAAGCCTAACACCTCAGTCCTCTGGTGCCTTTGTGGCACAGTAATGTTGCATTGTCAGAAAAGGTAGATTTTGGAATTTTCATTTTAGCTATCTTTTCCAGAATAAATAAATTACCTATGCAGAAGAAACTGGGATCCCCATTTCCCAAGCTTCTAATGTTAGGGACTGCCTTTTTTTTTTTTTTTTTTTTTTCCTTCCCCCCCACCTCCCCTGTTCAAGGTCTCTAGCACCGGTCTGATGATAGTTTCCTACTTTCATGTTCTCTCTGTTCCTTTATCTCCCTTTTCTTGCATTCTCCTACAGGTATAATTTAATAATAGAATCATTGCTGGTTTCTTTATGTCAAATCAGCCTCTTGTTATTTGCAAACAGAGCCTTGAGTGTTAAAGTGCCTCGGTGGAGTTCCAGTCTTGGTGAAATGCTTTGATGAACACATCTCTGTCAGTTCACAGAGGACAGAAGCTCCCTCCCTCTGCCCATTCAGAAGGGCAAATATGAGCAGGCACTTGCCATCTTTACATCTTTTTCACTTTTCAAAGCAGAACTTTGAGAATAAAAAGTTAATAATCCTTTATCCCCAAATGAATAGTCGGTTTGAAGTTAAATCACCAATCTCTCTTGTGTGTCGTTTCCGTTCATCACTTTGTCAGAGTATCTGATTTGCATTCAAATGTTCATGGTCTTTTGGGAAGGAATATTTTTAAGGAGAATGCTAGTTCTCTTATTTATTAATACCATATTAATGATTTTTAGAGTCATGAGTAGAACAGGTTGACTAAATGGTGCCATACAATTGGATATACAGTCTTTTTAAAGTGGTGAGATAATTAACTGATGAATGGGTGGTGCTTTGTATGCTTTACATTTCAGAAAACCCAAATGGATGAGTATTGTCTGCATATTTTCCCTCCTCTTTCTGCTTGTTTGCCTGTCTGTCTCGACCCTACCACAGGGATTGTAACTATGTCTAGACAGGGTGCTCTTGGCTGTGTAAAACTTGACAGAAGTTTTGTATTTTATGGGAAATCAGCTTTGTGACAGCGCTGCAGTTGTGAACATGAGAATGGACATGTGACAAGCTGTGGTGGGCTGGGATCAAGTAAGAGTTGAATGCTTTTATTCACCTTAAGTGAAAAGTGAATGAAAGAAGAACCATTTCCAATAACTTTGGTGCTCCAAGATCATTATGCTCTCCATTTTCATTTTAAGGGATGTGTTAATATCAGACCTTTAATAAATTGCTGTCAGAATTAAAAGCTTTTCAAAATGTGAAAGTAGTTTCATTGGTTATTTTAAAAAGAATGATGAATTCTTATTTAAGTTACTGCTTCCTCCTAACCAACGAACAACAAGAAACGTATTCATATGTTTACCTTTCAGTTCAGTGATGATTGCCATTGGAAGCATTAATAAAAAGAAGAAAATACAGTGAAGAAAGTCTGAGGCAATTTTCCAAAAATTGTTCTAAGAAACTGTAATACACTGGAAACCCATTGAAAAGTATTTTAAAGTGATGTGTGCAAAACAGTCCTCATAAATGTCAGTTCCCTTAATATCATATATGATAAAATATATATGAAAAGCTTATTTTCACAGACATTTGCAAAAGAAATACATCTAGAAGTCATTGCATTGATGGACTTAATAATTGTTCCCACGTTGTGAGATAGGAGATTGCTCGGAACATTCATCTTGTTGTTTATCCACATGAAGGGCACGGTTTGAATTAGATGATCCCCAGTTTCTCAAATGCTGTGTAAGGCCTTACAGCTCAGCATGTTTCCAGAGAAATAGCTCTGGGGCTTGTTGATCATAGATAGAAATTTGGTCCTAACTTTTCCTCCTGTGTTGTTTTATCATGAAAATTCTTCCATCCCTTTCCTACACCTTTTTCTTCCATGCCTCCTCATGTGTAAGATTTTGCCAGTGTTTTTAGTGGAACAGGGTTGTGTCTTTGAAGTGTGAATACTTTTAAGAGGAGTACAGGAAAACCTGCTTCCTTCACTATGGCCAAAAATTTACCTAGTTTGCCACCCTTGACACCCAGTCTCTAGACACTGGACATGTAACATGCATAGAAAATGTGGGGTGAATTAAGGGAAATTTCAGAGAGCCCTGAATCAGCCTCACACCAGCCTAAAATTGGTAGGAATTCTGCAGTCTCACAGCTTCACTTTAGGTAGTTTGCCCTGGTTGTTTTGTTGAAGGTTTTTTTGTGTCACATCAGTTAATAATTTTGGTCTGTTATGCTGTTTTTATATCCGCAACGAGAAGCACTTACAGAAAACAGAGAAAATAACCCCCTCCAGCACACACACACATATCCACCCCCATGCATAGCACGCATGATTATACCATATATATTTGCCCATGGGGCAATGCATAATATATCAGCTTAAAAAAGCCTGAACTTTTAAGCTTGTATAAGCAGCATCTGTAGTAGTAATTGATAACATAGGTTTACTGGAATCTGTTACGTGCATAATCAAAGCCTTGTAGGAAGACAAGACTAGACTATGTCTAAGGAGGAGCCACTGTACAGTGAAAATCTACACTGTACCTATGAAAAAGGATTTCCTTCTTAGGTCTATCTCTTAGAAATCTCTTAGAAAGAAGAACTATTGTTGAGACATAACAATGATTAGAAACGGTGAAATAAAGACCAGTACATCTTCCTGACATCTTTATTTTAAGTAATTGTTTTCATTAGGAAATGGAGCAAAGTACACTACTTGACTCCATCAGTTTATGAGATAATTCTGTGACAACAAAACTCTTTAAGTCACGTTGGATTTTTTTTACAGAGCAGTTCAAGGTACACCGGAGAGAAGTCTTTTCTGACAAGAAAGAGTTGCTACATTTATTCTCTGTCACTAATTTCTGAGGCAGGAGGGAAATTTACTGTTCATGTTAAGAATGAGGAGAGGAAGTGTATAACTGAAGACAAATGAAGTAGCAGCATGAAGTCCTTGTTGAGTGTTAGCAGTGGTCTTACCCCAGTGGGAAATCTGTTTCATGATATTCTTGATAAATAGTCTTTGGAAACTATTCAAGAAATGAACATCCACTTAAAGACAAAAAGAGAAGAAACCCAGTCTGGTTCCTCTAAAGTCAGAGCCCTTAAGTCTGAAAAGTATCTGTTGTCTTGCCAAAACTCAAAACTTTGCCATAGTACCTAGGATTTGTAAGTGTGATTTTGTGTGAGTGTAGTGGAATCCTAAAGCTGGGAATGCTTGTAGGTTTGGGTCTTGAATATATAGTCAATTAGAATGGAACAAAATAGTTACAGAAAATATCTGTGTACAAGGCTGTAGTTAGGCAGTTACTATAACTATTTTATAGAGACAATAGATATTAATACAATTACATTATGGAGTATGCACTGAAAAATATCCAACCTTTTCTTTGATGTGGGGTTTTATGCTGTTGTCTGGTGACATGGTTTTGGTTGACTGGTGACTAATTATTAGACGCATATAGGAAGCAACACATTAAGTATTGCTAGTACAGACACAAATAATTTATTATTTGGAAGTATCCTGCTAGGTGTAATACAGTGTAAACATACACTTGCTTTTCTTTTTAAGATGGTACAAATGCATCTAGGAGAGTAGTCCCCCTATTCCTCTTGAATGATAGATAACATTGTCTCATTTTGTGACTTTTCAAGCAGTGTAATTTCTTTCTGCTTCAAGTTTACCACTTTAATGCATTAAATTCTATCATATTGTCTTTATAGAACTATAGAAGGATTTTGGTTGGAAGGGACTCTGATGATCATCTAGTTCCATCCCCCTGCCATGGGCAGGAACACCTCCCACTAGACCAAAGCCCCATCCAGCCTGGTCTTGAACACTCCCAAAGATAGGGTATCCACAACTTCCCTGGGCAACCTGTTTCAGTGTCACTCTCACAGTGAAGAATTTTAAATGTAATGGTAGGATCAAGAACAATATGTTAACAGGAATTAAGAGTGCTTAACTGTGTGATGAGTGTTACTTACAAACTGCCACAAGTACTTGGCAGAGCCTACTATAGGGTGCTCCTGAGCTTCAAAATAAAAGTCAGAAATTGAGTTTATTGTTTAAAAATCATCTTTCTAGTCTTTGCAGTTGGACAGGGAGCCTTGATGTTACAAACCAAACATGTAAGCCAGCAGGACTTACTCTGTTTTCCATGATCCCAACCCCACAGACTCAGCAGTCCCTGAGGCTGGTGTATGTTGGCAGCTTTGAAGGCACAAAGCTCAGGATTTCTGCCACAGACCTTACCATTTTGCTTCCCACACAGCATCTGTCTCATTTTGCCACAGGGATGGAACATCTCTGTGGGGACACTGTTGGTTTATTTGTTTCCCCTGTTAGGTAAGATCACTGGAGTGATCTTGCTTCGCTGATTGGTTCCTCAGAGCAAGGATGTGGACCACAGTAGGAAATGGGCAGAACTGTTGCAGCAGGTGCTGGGAAGTCAGAAGGTGCAGCCTGTTAAGTTTGCTGTCTAAGGAACAGAGCAGAAACCCAGGCTCTTCAGGAATCCAGGTAGTTGGTACAAAGAAATTACATACAAGGTCCTTTCTTATTGGCAGGAAGGAGGACATAGGCATTGCCAAGATTTGAGTAGTGGAGTCAACCTAATTGGAAAGTGCTTAGAATATGAAAAAGAAAAGGAAAAAGTGGAAAGGGATGTTAGTATTAACCTTCCTTCCCCATACACACAGTTTGTAGGATAATATATTATAAGGCCTGGTAGTGCCTGAGTGTAGGAACAGGCAAGTGGGACTGATGGGTATTTGATGAGTCTTTCACTGTTAGAATAATGTAATTTTTATGAAGGGTTTGAGTTGCTAAGAATTTGGTTCCGTTGTATCATGTGGAAAACACCAGGCATAACTTATTTGCAGCAGACAATTCAACTACTTCAGCCCTTCCTGAAATATTTGCATTTTGAAGGATTTTGACAAAGTACTTTGAAAATAAAAAAGCTGTGTATATTTTATATATATTATTTCATAGACTTACAGAAAGTTCTGTAACCTTTTGCACTACAATAGAGATATATGTAGCTTTGATATAAAAACACCAGTAAGGTAAATGCATTTCAGTATACTCCATGGGATCTCAATTTAGTCATCAATACATGCAAATATTCCTTTTTTGCGTTAAGTTTTCAAAAATTACATGGGAGTTAGGTATTTAAAACTGCTGCATGGCTTTCTGACTTGGGCACTGAATATGTAGCAGGCTTGTGGAAAATATTGGGAAGCTTTTATCATCAACTCTGAGATAACTAAAATGTGGAAATACTGTATAAGTAAACTCTTTACCTTTTTGTTAAGTCTGTCTTGTAAGTTTTGGACTTTCTAATTATGGAAGAAAAGGGCTGCAGGCCTTAAACAAAATAAGTATATAGTAAAATGCCCATTTCTTGTCTGAACTACTTTATTTCTGGAACAGGGGATATTTTATGAATAGAGAAAAGGCACTGTGCCAAACCTGCCTGTTAATGATTTGTTTAGATAAATTCCACCTTCTGCTTTTCTTCCCACCCCTTTTCTGATTTTTTCTAATTGCTTTCATCAGTAAAACTTCAAGGTGAATTCTCCTTGCTTCCGTACTCTTCAGAGAAAAAATTCCTTTGTTCTGTATTCACTTGTTTTCTGAGTAGTAATCTTTTTGTGTTCCTGCTACCTGAATTCTAGAAGTGGGTGTTTTTAAACAATTTTATCAAGTCCTTTCATTCTTATAAAGGCATCTATTCAATAGAACAAATCAGAATTCTGTCTTAATGAAAGGTGGAGGTGGAGTGACTCATCTTTTTTGGTTTTGTGCCTGGGGTCAAATATATTTTTACAAAAATACTAGGCCCCTGTGTGTTGCCTACATCTTTTCAGATCATTGATATATCATCTAAAACATTTATCATGACTTCTAAAATGACCAGCCACAGTGATTTAGTTACAATGGTCAGCATTTGCAGATGAACGCCAGCTGCTCTGCTGTTCTGTGAGTTAGTTGCTTTAAACTGGAAATAGGTAGAAAATACTGTTGTGTTACAAAGAACATCATATTGTTCAAGCAGGATTTAGGAAGCTTGTCTTGATTTTGTGTCATGCTTACGTGGAACTTCTGGCAGGCAAGATGTCCCAAAATTTTGGACCATTTAAAGACCAGTAATTGAGGCTATTGTTCCAGAAAATGCAAGGAAAATTGGTCAATTCACTCTTTTAGGACAGTAGCTGAAAGCAAATAGGAGAATGCAACTTGTCTCATGTTTTTTCTTAGGTCCTAAAAATGCATTTATTCATGTTAAAAGAGCAAAACCAAAACCCCAAACAGGTGGGATGCCCACCTTTCTGTGTGCTTTAGTCATAGCTCTTTTCTCCCTTGGGGCAGCCATGCAAGGGACAGGGAAGGCAGCTTCAGCAAGCAGTGCTATGCTTTTGAACTACTGAGCAGGTTACCATTCAGCTGGGGTTGTCCTGAGTTCTGTCAGAGCGACAGGAAGGTAATGTATGTATGAGTTGGATGGTCTAATATATTGTTTGCTTTCATGTGATGTTGCTCAGATTTAGGACACTGCTCATAAATTACCTCTGTAATTAATTAAATGACTCCTGTAAATTAGTCTCAATTAGTAAAAGTCTCCTGCTTTTATTTGGAGATATGATGCACCATGTTTAATCCAACCAGTCACCTAACTAGTTTTGAATTTAGTCTGATATAACTACATTTTTTTGAGGATGCTTAAGGTATTGAAGAAGACTAGAGGTATACCATTTTCAGAGAAATTCTAAAACTGAGAATAAAATGAACATCAAATACCTTTTGAAAATATATTTTAGTTGAGCTACTCTACTAAGATAAATTGATAGAATAATAAATTTGAGCTAGCATGCTAACTGGAAAGTCCCAGCTGAGAAACAGAGGACCATCTGCATTTTAGGAAGGGAAAAGAGACTTGTGAGCTCTCAGTTACAGGAAGGAATTGCAACAGACAGTGACCTGGGAAGATGGAAGGCAGAATTAAGGCTTTTTAATGAGAGAAGGAAAAGCATTACTGGCCACTACTAGTTTAAAGGCTGCAAACTGCTTCAAGATGTTTGCGTATGATCAAAAGCATTTCACGCATTTGGCAACAGTATCTGTTTGGATTATTTGGGAACAGTAATTATATATTTTGGGATTATATATTTTTGGAAAATAGGAAAAGCCTTCCTCAAAGAATGTGAATATTTAGTGTGGAATGAGTGTTGATTGTGGATGAATTTGGTAGAAATTTTGTAGGAAAAGTGTCTTGACCTCTCAGTAATGTGATTTTTAAAGTGATTTGATGTTCTGAATTAGGCTATTTGAATTACAGCTCTCCAGGACGAGGTGTTTGTCTAAATTTTGTCTTCATTCTCTGTCGTAAACTTGCTTTTAGATTGTATGACTGACCTAAGTCCTTAAATTGTTTTGGAAAATAGTCATGCATGCTGTTATCCATTTACACTTCTACTTGTGTTTTACAATGTAATATTATAATTATTTTCAACTGAAAAGTCACTGCTTGATAGCTGAAAAGTTTTAAAATGGAAATTTCCTTGCAATTTTAGTTTTTTAAAGCAGAAAATAAGGCAAAAAAACTTGAAATGGGAGAGTGAAATAGCTATTTAGTCCTGTATGTAATACTTCTATTTTAAATCAAATATGAATTTTTCATCTGAGAAGGGGCCCCCAGTTAAAGGGGTTTATGTCAAATATTCTTGAATCCTTTGTAATAAAAGATGAGATAAAATCTGTATAATTTATCTCTATCTCATTTATCTGATGAGATAAAATCTGTTTGTGGAATGTTCTTCTGGCATATCTCTGTGGTTTGGCTGTTTGGTTCACAACATCAAACTTAGACATCAATATTTGCTAAACCTCTGTGCTCAGTACATTACTGGTCAAGCTAAGATAGAAACTGTCTGTACTATCTGTACTTGAAAATGGACTCCTGATGTGAAGGTAGATGGAATAAGAGTCATAGAAAATTAGGAATAAGAGGAGTAAAAATAATATCATGCAATGAATGATAATTTATGATCTTCTGTGTAAGACACCAGGTGCAGATACATATGATTTGTTTTAAAAATTGAAATGTAATTTGTGGTTTAGCAAATGAATCACTGAATTTATATGCTGTTTTTTATAATGAGCTATCCAAACAGGACATTTAATTTACACAAAAACAGCAAGCAGAAAGTAAAAGGGAGACTGCACATATCACAAGCAAGAGTTCTTAAGTTTTGCATTAGCTACAGCTAGCATATAAACAGGCAGAATACATATCAAAAAGAAAAAATTAGTAGATTGTAATATTTGCAGTAGATGTCCTCAGTCAGCTGAAACTCTTCTCAAATCAGCATATCTGTCAAATAAAAAGGAGATTATAGCCCGATGTCTCAGAACTAATAAAGATTTGGATCAGTGTTGGAAACCTTGCTGGAATGATCTTTTCTATTATTTTGGGAAAGAAAAAATTCTTCTTGCTGGCGTAATTTAAAAAATGAAATATTGTTTTCATCTGTGATTAGTATTGACTCGGAAAGAAAGCAGCAGAAATAGAGAAATCCTACATTAAAAAATCTGCCTAAGGCAAAAGTGTTTTTTTTTCTCCACTCAGCATTAGTATTTCCAATACTCAGGTTTTTTCCTGTGAAATGAACACTGTAATTATAGGACTAATAGAAGGAATAGATTCATTTGAGAGATTTGTATACACAAAAAAATACTTAAATACATTTTACAGGAAGAAAAACTTTAGTGAAATCTAGATTCAAGTAGATCTTTCTTTACTTAGAATCTAATTAAATCACTGCACTAAATCTATACCTTGGCACTGATACAGGCACTACGTGTCTCAGCAGCTATTAAAAACAAATCTAGTTTTTATGATCATGGATAAAAAGTCTGAAACTATTAATTGATTGCAAATGAGACAGAAACAATCAAAAAAAAAAAAAAAGCCACCTGCACCTGTTGTCAGATCAGAAAAGCCACAGCAGCCTGTTGTGCTGCTGCTGTGTTGGAGAAGATGGGAGTCCTGTGCTGTCTTCTGCGACTGTCAGGAACTAATGGCCCACAAGCAGGTACTTTGTGGAGTTGCTACCTACTGATCTGAAGAGCTTGGGATCCTCAAACTACTCCTATCCAGCACTGCAGTGTGCCCTCATATCAAAGAGTTCCTCTATGTTAATTGTGTCTTGAATCTAACAACTTGTGGGTTCACCCACTAGGATCTGGAATTTCATCTTGGGTTTCCAAAGATGTTTTCTCCTTACTTGCAAGGTTCCTATCTAAAGTTTCCAGTTGAGGGTGTTTATTAGCAGTGTCAAGCCCAGCATCATACAGCACAAATTGTCCTTTAATAGCCATATGTAGCTGCAAAAAAAGTCTTATTTTGCAAATGACATTCTGTATTATTCAGCATTATTTAGACCTTTAAGAAATGGAAAGGATGTGGTAGGAAATGGAGTACACTGAGTGATTAGTATTATATACATGCTATATTTTTCTCATGATCTTCACATCTGGCAGATGCTTAGAGAGCCTGAAATAAGCTCTTTTCATTGTTCCAGTGTTCGGTTTATATTTCCCCTCACCTGCTTAAGTAATGCCGCAAAAAAGAAAAAAACAGCAAAACAGTGCAGCGACACTAACTTGTGCACAAAGTCAAATAAAAATTTTATAGGTTGGGACAGTATTTGACATCAATTTATTTAAAAATGAGTATAGAAAATGAGGAATGGTGGTACAAACTAGTCAGTTCTGTTTCATCAAAACAGGTTCTATTTTGAATCAAAATAAGTTAAACGTTACTATTCAAAGTACTACCTTCTGAAAACAAACCCAGAAATCTACATTTTAAAAAGAGTGATACAGTTAAGCAGTAAGACACAAGAAAGTGTGTTAGTGTGAGATAATATATAGCTCAAGGGCATTGTTACCTAGGAAGCATGCTATCTGGCAATACCAAAACCTTTGGACAATCCTATTGTGATTAATAGAATGGCAACCTGCATAGAGAGAACAATAAAGAATTAGCTACATGAGGCAGCTACAAGCAGTCCTTAGCTGAAGCGTACAGTACCTATTAACAACAAAGTACCAAATTTATACAAAAAAAATTTGTTACAGCAGAGTTACGTAACTCAAAAAGATGAGTTATGGCAGAGCAGAACTTCACAAGTGCTATATGATATGAATATATGTTCATTTGGAACACGTGCAAGCTCTAGAATGGTAGGTAAACAATATTTAAGAAAAATGTCTTTTAAGTTGCACTAGTGCATAATGTCATTTAGCAAAAATTATATCATACGTATAGGTTGTCATGACTAATATCAGTGCTTCATGCTTGTAGCGCAAATGGATAATTATTTGCAAATGCTTTCAAGCTACTATTTTAAAGGAAGGCAGCCTAACAAGCCTGTTAAAATCTCTTTAAGGGAGACATAGGATAAAATGTGATGGACAAAACCCAAATAGAATGCTAAGATTAATAAAGAATGCACCAAAACCCATTTCAGCCATGTTTTCATATGCAATAAAATTGAGAACAAGCCTGATATGCTTAGAAGCTCTGCCTGAATTCAGCACGTTAAACACTGACCTTTATCTGTACATTTCCTGTATCTTGCATGGCTTTTATAAATAAATAGTCTGAGGCCCACTCATTATTAAAGAAGTACTTGAAATTGCTAGTATGAAAATCAGTAAGTCATTAAGACTAAAACTTAATCATTTGAAGTGACATTAAAATTTTCTTTCCTTCTTTAATTACAATTATTTAATATTTTGAATATAGCATACCTATTGTAAATGAACTCCCCCCCCCCT
>VZRU01003867.1:5789-31252 GCA_013398155.1 Pedionomus torquatus | reverse complement strand
CCTGGTTGAACTTCATGAAGTTCGCACAGGCCCACTTCTCAAGCCTGTCCAGGTCCCTCTGGATGGCATCCCTTCCTTCCAGCGTGTCGACTGCGCCACCAAGCTTGGTGTCATCAGCAAACTTGCTGAGGGTGCATTCAATCCCACTGTCCTTGGAAAGAAACACCGAGGAAATCCCAATTTCCTCAGTGTTTCTTCAGAGGAGAGTGGCCCCTATTCCCAGACTATCAAGCCATGGGAAGTGATCTGCCTTATGCCATCATCAGTCTGTTTGCTAGTCCAGGTACCCTTTGCTGCTCTCTGTTTCCTATCTGCCAGTAGGTTACCAGGAGAATTTTATTAATACCTGTCACCAGATTGAACAGGGTACAATTGTTTCATGGAAAATACTTTAAATATTTAAATTTTAGGGTTGTTTTTTTTTTGTATTTTTATTTCCTGTTGCAGTAGAAAGCTGCTAGCTTTATTTTAAAATCTATTGATTAATTCATTTTAGCCATTTTCAGAATCTAAGAAAGATTCAACAAGAACATATGCAGGTTTTCCCCACACCTCTGCTTGCCCCCTCCCTCCCAACCTTGGGACTGTAATGCATTTACACAGCACAACTCTTTAGATGACTGACAAAATCTTTATTCTCTCCAGGGCCTTGACATGGGAGTTGTCACTTTCACCTTCCAGTAGTAAACAGAATTCCTGGTACTGGATACCTGTTTGTTTTATATTTCTTTACTGATCCTGCCTTTATTTTCCTCATGGAGGGTATGGAATCTATTCCTGAGTCTGCAATTAATGGTTAAGGAAAAAATGGCAGCCATCAACAATTTTACATAAAATACGCACCAGTCTTAAAATAATTACATGGAAAGGCCAAAATACAAATAAATTGTTGCATACTGAGGCTGGGAAGAAAAGGGGCAGGACTGGTTTGGATAGTTGCATGAATGTTTGTGTGTAAGTGTTCCTTTACCAAGGTTTTTTTCACATCTTGGTACTATTTATTCTTACTCTGACAGTGTAAACAGCAAAGACGCAACAGGTGCTAAAAGTAGCGTTCACATTACTGCATACTCCTAGGCAACAGTACGAACTTGAGTGTTCTCTGCATCTTGTGAAAAAGGAAAAAAAAAAAAAAGAGCTACAGCCTCATCCTTGCAAAGAGCTTCTGTACTTGTGAGTTAAAGTTACAAAGGACCCATCCTGTGTTCACAGTAAGACACCTTCCGTTCTTCAGCTGTTACATCCAAATGAAATAAAAATTGAAATGTACAGTAAAATACCATGAAGAATAGAATAGACTCCAGGACACATAGTATTATTTATTACACTGATACCTACAGGTTGTTCTTTTCAAAGTGCTTCTCTGTTCTCTAGCCCCCCAAAGTTCCCCACAACACAGTATGGAGAACTATAATCTTTATTATAGAGAGGTCACAATCCCTGTGACCTACCAAAGGTTGTGTTACAGGCTAGAGGTCCAGAATTGCTCAGAATATTGTCCTTTTTGTTCTTCTACCTGATAATGGATGGCTGAAAACGACTCCTGCTTTCTCACATAAACTTCCAAGTACTTCCTGTGAGCCAGTGGATTATTGTATCAAATGACAGCTCTGGACTTAATGACTGTAAGGGTAGGGAGGGGAGAAAGGAGGTTTTTGCAGAGGTTGTTGCTTTTCCAGGCTCCAAGACTCATTTGTAAAATGTAGAAATTAGAGGTGGCTCTATGATGAGTGCCAGAAGCTGATACTAATGGAAAGAAAATACTTTGCTTCTAATATATATTTGGTTAATATGGTACCAAGTTACTTATAAAAAAATAAATTCTGCTTTTGAATTCCTATTAAAATATCATAGACAAAAAGCTAAATATTAGCTACTTAATTGCGATTAGTATCTCACAAATGCTCATATGAATGCCTCTGGGGAAAGAATGCAGCAAAGGAATGAACTCGGTAAACTAAAATATAAAGCAATTTATTTTATTGAAGTTTTATTTCTTGGTTTGTCAAGATTTCATGATTGGTAGGAGCATGATTTATACAATGGCTGGAATATATACTTGCATATATGAGCATATACTGTAATTCAATTTTATACAGAAATACAGTACTTATGATGGCATGATTAAATTTATTTTGAACCAAGAGCTGTTGGTTCATATGAAATTGGTAGTTCATGTCTATTTAAATTTTTGGAAAACCTCCATTGATAGATAAATCGTGTTAGAGAATTTCAATTGTCAGCACAACCTACATTTCAATGGATCTTTGGGAATTATCCTTAAGAGCTAGTAGATTTTGCCTTTATTGTGACAAAGTGCTTGAGGTGTAAAGAACAGATCCTTTGAGAACAGACCCAGTCATATCTGCTTCAGACAGTCACGCAGCACATTATTGACATTTAGAGTAAATTAATTCATAATTCTGAGCAGTGATGAAAGACTGCAAATGAGAAATCTGAATTTGGCGGAAGTATCAACTTGGAACACAGTTCATTCTATGCCATAAGATGTAAATTATTTTTATTATGCCAACCAATTGAGCGCAATAAATTCTTGAATATCTGATAATAATAATCTGATATTTTGGTAAAAACTGAATGGGATTATATTTTCAGTCAGAATAAAGATCTAAAGTGTAGGTACTTAGAGTTTGAATAACTTAATTTCTTTTCCTTTTTGAAAATGTAGCCCTGCAGCAGATCTTTGAAGTGTAAACTCTGAGACATATAGTATTAAAATAATCATGGATCTGGAGGAAATAGCACAAAAACATCCAGCACAGTTTAATCAAAAATAGAAATTCATTTGAACTTTCTGTGGTGTATTGAATATTAAAACATTTCATATTTCAAATAGAAAAAAAAGCAGCCTTCAGCAAAGTTCTGATCATAGTCAATGACATTTCTGGTGTAACACTTGAATATTAGGATTAAGGAGGAAAGTTTCTACTCAGCTTCAGCAAACTTTCTTGTTTCTTATATTTTTTATTTATTGCTATTAGCTTAAAAATAGCTGGTCTGTGCTGGAGACTGTGGAACAGTAGGAGCTATATGTTAAAAAATGAAAGCACTAACCCCCCAAGATGACTATTTTGGCCAAACAAAGTATTTTTATTCTGCAATTTCTTGGCATTTTGTCATGAAATTTGTGTTTTGAGGCTTTCTGTCATATTCTCTGCCCCAACACTAGGTGGTGTCTCTGAAGATAAGTATTTTGTGCAACTGTCATGTTGTAGAATGTTTTATTGAAGTGAGTTTTGCTGTTTGAGACGTTTCTGTAGCTGTGAGAATGGCTGGCTAATGGGCATTCTTGAGGAACTTCGGGGTTCTTCATATCCAGTCCTATGTCTTTCATCAGTTGTTTCTGCAGAGCATGACATTATGCTGTTGTACTTAGCATCACTAAATATTTCTGAAGGATGTATTTTAGTCAAAATAACTAAATTAAATAGCTTGGGTTATTCAGGAAATCTGTGATGATCAAAAGGGTTTTTTTGGACATCAGTTTTCAAAGTCTTAAGCATAGAGCACAGTAAGAGCATGAGTCACTGGAAGAATGTTTTGAAATAGCAACAGTGGAAAAACCCATTTTCAAACCAGCTGTATAAATTAACTATTATTGTGTAGGAATGCTGTGCGAGGAAGGAAGAACATTGACATTGTTGCTGGGCAAATGTCAAAACTAGAAGTCACTGTGTCTCCACTGACTTTCTTCCTGGAGTCAAAATCACAAGTCTAATCATATATCATTTATATATGTATTCCCATTACCCCTGAATTAGTACTTCAGGATTTTCCCCTGTGAAAATCCTCCGTGAATGTGAAGTGCCTACCAAAAATTACATTGCTGCTTCACTTCCTTCCATTGCCATCTGTGTGTGGGTGTCTTTGGGGGGCAGCATGGCAAGAATTAGAAGAACCATTTTGGAAGGAAAATATTGTATTTCTTGGAGAAATTGAAATGGAAACATGAACAAAAATAAATATGTAGGATTGCTTGAAGCAATAGGGCAATGAAGACTTTTACAAAGCCTTTTTGTTTAAATTCAAGGCTGTGTTTCTACACAATATTTTCAAACTGCTGATGTAAAGAAAAGAAAGTAAAACTGATTGTGGTAGAGGTAACCTCAGGCAGCTTGTACTGTGTTGCAAAGTGCAACTTGCAGACACTTATTGATACATGTATGAGAGAAAGAACACATTTGACTAATTGTGACTTGCAAATTTGTAAAAAGTAAGAGGGCAGTTGCCACAGTATGCAATGACAGTGCTATGGAAAGTTAATAGGGTTGCTTTGGATTGTGCCACTGCTACTTTGATGAATATTTTTTTCTAGCTTGGTTTTCTTTTCAAGACAGCCAATTGTGAGATCTGCACAAACACTGCAAGTAGTACCTTCTTGCAATCTGTATTTGTATGTATCTTAAAAAATTCCCAAATTAAATAATCTGGTTTTGTATTTTAAGCGGGTAGAAACTAAGGTAATTAAGACTTATGCAAATCACAAAATTAATTGACTTCAAAATTAATGCGTGGATACCTACTATAATTAAGAGGGATGTACAGTTTTTTACAGTGGTTGCTCCTATCTACAAACACTGCATGAAATAATGTTATCAGTTCCCCTCTGGCTGCACCCTGAGACCAATCTGCTTCACAGCCCTTACAATCTGGGATCTCACCTGTCCATGTTCACACAGAATACTTACAATATGGGCTTGGTATCATCCAAGCATAAACTTATTAGTTTTACTTCTCTAGAGGAAGAAAGCCATTCAAATTATTTAGTAAATGCTTTCATTTAGAAATTTTAGCTGCTGCTGAATTACTGAAAAAAGCTCCATTTCAGTAATTGTATGCAAATATATAAGATGAATGAAAAATACCCCATGCCTTGGTGATACTTTCCCCTGGTGGAGGGGTCCCTCCACCATTACACTACCAACAAGTTGTTCTATTAATTTGCTGTTAATCTGAAACTTGTTTACTTATTAAGAAAATAGACTTAGGAGGTGATTAGTGAAATTTTGGGGTGTTTCCTCAGCAGTAAACTCAAAAAAAATTGTGCTTATGAAGGTACTGTTTTCTATACCAAGTTTTTAGCAAGATCCAGTGAAACTGATACTCAAAAAGAAAGCCAGATAAACTATTTGTGGTAATTACCAAGTTTGTTAGTCAGAAATGTGTTTTCAGTTTTCCTGAAGTAATCTTGGATGAATTTTCAGAGCGAGAGTTCAAAATAGTTTGGTAACAGTGATGTTATTGTTGCCCTTTTATATATTATTTTAGGAACTGGAGGACAAACTTGGGCTAGGAGTCACATACCCATTTTCTTTTTGCTTTTCTTGAGGGACCCTGTTCTTGCATTCATACTCAGCTGGGTACTGCACCAGGATGCACTTGCCAATGCTGTTCTTTCCGTAAACCAGCCTTCACTGCAGTAGGGAGAGGACTCTAGGTGCTTAACTCCCCACATGGGTGTCCTGCAGGGTAGCAAATAATCTCTGAAATTATTTAGCAGAAAAGCATTACAACTCCAGCAAAAGGAATTAAAAGGGACCCAGTTCAGGATGCCTGAAGACCAAAGTGGAGACACTCAGGTTCATATGCCTAAAGCCACTGGTGTCTGAGCAGAAATTTGGACTAAGTTGCCTCACGCTTTAGAGAATGTAATCAACAGGCAGTAGAGACTGTTCTCTTCCAGGTGGAGTTTCTCATTCTTTGCATAAAGAAGTTACATTGACACCAAAAGAGACAAAAAAAAATTGGTGTCTAGCTGCTCACCTACAAGATGGAGCACTGAGACTGCAGAACAGCTTCATTGCCTATTGATTCACACAGTATGCACCAGTGTTGAAAGCACGGAGACAGTTACACTTGGAGTTTCAAGGGTTCCTGCTCTCCACTTGGAGGTGTATCAAAAGCTGTTTGGAGGATGGGATTTAGCTTGAGACTTCTCAATGAGGGAACGAGAACACAATGAACTGCTGAATTCTTGGCTGTTTCTTTTGTAATAGTGCCCAAGTGTGCTTGCATACTTTTGAAGAGTAAAGAGAGAACTTGGTTGAGAGGGAAAAGATGAGCCATAATGATGAGGAAAACTGAAAGTCACTTTGCTTCTAATCTTCTTTTACCATTATTTAAGATTTCTGGTGGATAGGAAGTCAAGTAGGTCTCACTGATAAGCCCACTGAGCTCCTTGCTCATCTCAGTCTTTAAAAGTTTTGCTTGGAGTATGCATACAGTGTTTAAAAATGAAGTGGACTTTTTTTTTTTTTTTCATGTTTGGAGATGAAGATTTCTTATATATGACGGATCTTATGGTGTTCAGAATTCTACATATATTTCCTGGTTTGTTTCTTTTCCCCACAAATACTTTTTACATAGGAGAAGTAAGATTTTGTTGCCAGGGGAATTTACAAAATAGTCTTTTCTTTATCTATTTATCACCTGAACACTGATATTATCTATTTATCACCTGAACACTGATATTTTATTACAGTCAAACAGGATCACATAGCTTTACATCATTTTGAAGAAGAGCTTAAAGTTTGCTTTGAAATAAAAAGGCTGTGCTCTGTTTTCATACCACAGTTTTTCTGAAGGGTATCATGGCTTGCAAATGTTTAGAATGAAGCAATGTTCTTCAGCAAGATGTTATGTGCTTATTATAACAGCCTTGGGCTTACAGGGATCCCATTTGTGGTTACTGGTGTATTGCCAATTATCAACAGCTAGTGTCATCTGTAAAACAGTCACTTGTGGCTCTTGAAGAGGTTTAAGCAGAGGATGTCTTTTGAGAAGCTTTAGAGATAAATGTTACTGGAATGAAGCAGGAGTTCCTTTTGCTGGAGAAGACAGGGGCACTGTTGGGATAAAGAGTGGGCACAGATATGCAGCCATGATTAATTACCCTTTTAGTGTTTATTGGACCGAATTTCTGTTCTGAAGTTTGGTTATGAGATAGGGTCTGACTGCAGAATTTACATTATTTGTTGGTCAGTTCTATTGGGTGATTTCATGTAAGTATGGAAGTTAGGAGATATTTTTCATACCCTGTATTAGCTCTTTCACAATGTAAAAGTGAATGATTTTTCCCCTCAGAAGCAGAGACTGTAACTTAACAATTTCAAGCGACCATAGTTCTTCATGGGATTATGCCAGCCAGAAGTATGGATCCTTTCTGCCCTTCTAGTCCCGAGTATTTTTGCAGATTTCCTACAGCATAGAATGACAGGGTCCAGTTCATAAGCACTGGGATAATTAATCTGAAGTTTTATTTCTTCAAATTCCTGTGTCTATCAACTAAAAAAAAAAAAAGAAAAATTATTACAGCTTATTATATTGTTTTAAAACTAGAAAACTGTAATGTCTTTTGTGTTTCTAGTCTTAATAACTATGCATTTAATAATTAGCTTCATTAAAATAGTTCATATTCTCTGTACAGTTAGTATTATTTAGATGAGATTTTAAAATCTGCAAGTGATTTAAGTCAAAAAAATNAAAGGGGGGGAGGGGGGGACATCTGTCACTCAGGTTTCGGTAAATTTGGCTGAAACCACGACAACAGTTAGTATTATTTAGATGAGATTTTAAAATCTGCAAGTGATTTAAGTCAAAAAAATAAGTTTATGCATGTGTTTTCGTCAATAATTTTAAAAGCAAAAATAGCATGTGAACATTGAGATGTAAATTTTCTAAATCAAGCTGAACTTTTGTCAATGATGTCTTTTTTTCAGTAGTCTAGTTTAAATAATAAAGGTCAGCAGGTTAAATATGTAAATGCAATCAGCAATGTATTCAAGTTTTCACAGTTTTAGCTCTGTTGCCACTCACGGTAACCAGTGAAAGCCCTTTATGGCAGAATCTAATTCTCCGTTAAAGAGCCTTTTTTGTCAGAAAATAGCTAGTGCTGAGAATCTGATAGGCCACTGGCCTTTATAATCTCCCTGCTCATCTGATCCGGTTTCTGTGTTTCCAGTGTCTGAATCAGTGGTGAAAAATGAAATTTCCCATGACATTTCTTTCAGACACTTAGGACTAGTGATTTTGAAGTGTGTATCAGTAAGAACACTGAATTTCCTGTTGTACCACTGAAGTCGTGTGACAAAGAAATAGTGTTGAAGAGAGAAGTCAAAGTAACATATCTCCTTTCTCTCTCAGTGGAAAAAAAAATATTGGGCTGCCGTAAGGGAGCCCCCTTTCTGCAAACAAGCACCTACCCAGCAGGCCCAGCTTCCCAGTTTTCACAGCACAGGACAAACATCGTGGTGGTTATGTCACTCTTAAGAGTTCAAATGGCAAAATTCACAATGACTCTTGATGAGTAAGCATTTGCTAGGTTGTCAGCAGCAAAACCCTCTCTCTAACACAGGGGAGCTTTCCGTGTCACTGTCTTTCTTCATTGTCTGTAAATACTCTCAGGTCTACAAGTGAAAAAGGAATTTATTTTAGTTAGTAAACCAAGATATTAGCAGTAAAAGTGTGGGGTTTTTGCAAGGTTGAACCTGTGTCTATATGAAATGAGGAATCTGAGTTGTTTCTCAGTGGTCTCATGGTTTGTGATTCTGATTAATAAAATATACTTTCTTGCAACTTTAATTTTCTCCAGCTAAATGGGATTTTCAATTTTCAAAAAGATAGAGCATTTTGAATATTGAATTTCTTTTGCAGAATTGCTATCATGTCTTTTTGTTGTCAAATCAAGGCTTATATGGCTCATTGCACCTATGCACAGCAAAAAATGGAACTGTAATTTCTGTGAATTTTTTTATAGATCAGAATCAATACCTTTTGAAATGCATTCTGTAAACAATTTTTTTAAAATAAGGGATTTGTTCTTGAGAGCTAATGTTAGCATTACCCTGGCCTTTATTACTTTGACTTGGAAATTAGCATTGCAGAGTTCAGAGAGCACACTTT
Organism: Pedionomus torquatus; assembly: GCA_013398155.1. Lineage (NCBI taxonomy): Eukaryota > Metazoa > Chordata > Aves > Charadriiformes > Pedionomidae > Pedionomus > Pedionomus torquatus. Next base: position 22,330 of record VZRU01003867.1, on the reverse strand, counting down.
CCTCCAAAATATTTTCTTAAGATGCTGTGACAGCTTCAGCAACTGTTATTTTTGAACCATTTCTTTTAGAATTGATCATTTGTTGTGTTTTCTGCAAGTACATCTTAAAAAGAACATACCTGAGTCTCTTTTGTATATGAATGTAGACATATGTTTGCCTGTTTCTTTAAAAAGTTTAAAGTCTTTCATATTTTTGGGCTTGAGTAAGATCCTGTGAATTTTATTGCCTTTGGATAGGTATTGGCATTTAAGCAATCTCGTTGTCTCTGAGGCTCTGCATCTGAAAAATATTTTTGTAATGTTTTCTGCCTGCACAAGCTTTAGTGTATTATTACAAATGATCATTTTGCCTTGTTCAGTTTTATTTGCTATAGGAATTTGTATGGCAATTGAGGGTACTTCTGTGATTTCAAAATTCAGTTTGCAATTTAACTTCAGTCTTCGGCACCTTACAAATCTGACAGCCAACTTGCCTTGTAGCTGTCTCCTGGAGGTGAGGCGGGGACTCTTAGAGAATTTAGATTGATAATATACTTTGAAAATGTTATTATCAAAGGTTTTGGTAACATTCATTATCAGTGAACAGCACATGAAACCGTATACAAAAACTGAGTATCTTCCTGACATGGCAAACTTTTTCTATTTCGGATTGTTGAAGTTTTGCTTTTCAGGAGAGTCCAATACTGTGGTAGTGGCTTCCACAGAATTTTATCATCTGATTAGCTTGTGTTTGTGATAGATTCCTGGCTATAAGGCAGATTCAGGATTGAAGATTAAAGATGTTTTATCCTATGTATTAGGATAAGAACTAAGTATTAGTTTTTGTTTATATGTAATGAAGTGTCTAGTCTTTTTCATGCTAATTCTTGAATCATGATTCCTGTAGATGTGAAGTGCGGTGTATGAAAAATGACATGAATTTACTGCTCACCAGATTTTCAAAGCTAAGACTCAAACGAAATATGTTTCTGTAGAGCATTCTCATGTTATACTGCCTTCTTTTCCTGAAATAAGAAATCACAGTAATGGTTTTGCTTTTAGAAATACATTTTCATAAGTAATAAACCTTAAAAAAGGCCATGGGAATGATTGAATGAAATTATTTTGTTGATTAAGCATTAAAAGTAGCAGCTAACAACAAGCTATTCAAGATAATAACTTTATTATTCTTTTTAAGGCTAGAGCTGGCCACAAGATCTCCTAGAGGCTTATGAACTGATAAATTTCTCACTTGTGATATGAAAAATTAGTTGCAACTTTGCTTTACTTGAGTAGCCTTCACACTAAAAGGAGAGTGTTTATGTTCATATTTATTCATCTGTGCTTTTGTCACTGAAGTCATTCAGCTGAAATCATCGGAGTGTTCGAATGTAATAGCTGGCTTAAAATGCTGTTTAGGCTTTCAGGTACTGGGGGAATGGCTTCAGTATAAAATATGAATAGAGCAGAAATGATCTTTCAGAGTCAGATGGTGCAATTGTCAAGAAATCCCATTTCCTGCTATTTGTAAGCCGGAAGACAGTGTGACATGTGGAGGTGAAATTTCTGATGTGTAGACCATATATGCAAATGTGATGCCAGGAGCTGAGGACAGAGGAATATGGTGTGTCTCTGTAGGGTAGTTCTCAAAAGAGATAAAGAGAAAAGTACTTGAGGGTGAGATAAAAAGAATAGAAAATGTCTTCCCATGTGGTACCCAAGGGAGTTGAAGGAAGATAAGTATCAGTATTCAAAAATGTCATGTTGTTTTTCTAATTACCTTTTGTCTCTGACCTTTGAGGATTTAGGAAAATATTTAGGGCTGACTAACTTCTTTAGTTAGCTGACATAAAAATATAACTAGGCTTGGAACTGTGTCATTGAAATCTATGAAGTTTCATCTTACACTAAGCTAAACTTCTTCCTTCAAGTGTCAGCCTTATTAAGTTCATGTGTATAAATAATATGTAATATATTTATTATATATCATAATATATATTAGATATATAAATAATACATAAGATAGACATTTTATTTATAACATTGCATAAAAATAGAATATTTGAAATATTTTGCACACATCCAACAGCGTGCAAAGGTAAATTGACCTAATTTAAGGAATGATTCTGTATAAATGCTGTGAGAAAAGGTGCCACTGCAGTTTAGTATCTACGAAAACTTAGATGTGTAACATGGTAATGACAATCTCTGGTCTGGACGTGGTTGTAAAATCTCCACACTTTTCATTGCTAGCTAATCAATTTACTAGTGCATACATGCATGAAAAGTTAAATATAATCAAGTAGGCTTTGTAAAATACATGATAAAGCTGTTCACTAGATGTAATAAAGTAAAAGATAAAAATTTATATTCTTTAAAATTTAGAAAGTAAAGAGACATAAATTTTCCTTCTTCTCTGAAATGCTTTTTTAAAACATCCTATTCATTACTTTAAGAAGATGGAAGGAAATTATGTACAGGGAAGTACAGGAAGAAATCTGAATCTAGGGAGTGACAGGTGAAAAATCCTCCACATGTTAATGTTATGTATTATTGTCTATTCATGAGATTTTATTCTTTTGATTTGTTTTATTTTTGTGTAGATTGTGAAGATTTTTAGTATATTTTTAAATTTAAGTTTATAAAAGAATCATGTTATTAAGTCTGCTGAGAAATGGATCAGCAACTTAAATACTGGCTCTGTAAGGAAGTATTATGTGAGATGTCTATTACATTGCTTGTCTAAATCGGAGGTGTGATGCAGCCATCATGAAACACGGAGAGCATGCACTAAACTCCACCCCAGTGTTTCTGTATATTTTCCCCTTAACCCAATTCAGTTATTTAAGGTTGCTTAAGTCATCATTGTGTTTGTCTTTTTGTCTGCAGAACTGCTTCAGAATTTATTTTGTAACTCATGCTCACAGTGGTTGAAGTTCAGCTGTAGCTTTTAGTCTGAAAAACAAGACTGACTTCAACATGTGACTTTGCAGATTGAGTGCAAAGTGTGATAGGAAGTGCATGGCCAAGAGGAAAAGAGGGGCATAAGAATTAGGAGGTGGGGTTGGAAGGATGTTCAGTGCAAAAGACAGCAGGGAATCTGGTATCAAAGGTGCTAAGTGTGAGTAATAACATGGGACCTGAAAGTAAGTACAGGAAATTAAATACAAATGAACGGATACGCAGTGAATGAAGGGATACAGAAGAAGAAGAGAGACTGGAGCAGCAAGGAAAGAGTTTTTGCACCATGGGAAAAATGAATTCTGTCAAAAGCTCAGCTATGAGGTGGAGTTTGAAACATTGGTAGGACACATTTAGGTAACTGAATATGCTTTTACTGCATTTACAGAATGGGTTGAAAGTCACTACAGCACAAGTGATTGTTAAAGATAATAAAATGTGAAGATAAAGTTGAACACAAACTGCAGCTCCTAAGAGGAGACTGTAATGTAATATTAGTCCCAAGAAGGTTTTTAAGCCTCCAACATGACCTGCAGCATATATTCCAGAGATTGCATAATCACGATATGTGTTGCATTTATTTTCTAGGCTTCACTTGTAAACTAATTTGGAAGGTGGGAAAACATAATAAAGTGTTTGTTTTTCTATGTAAATTTAGCAGTAATGTAATTTCTGAAATGCAGGTTATTATTACACACTTAATGCACTTTTATTTGATTTTATGAGTCTTGGCTTAAAGAAAGAAGTGACTGGTATCTTTTTTTGCTAAAAGAAAACAAATGAAAAATACAATGGTTTAGTTTTTTCTAGACAAACTGAGCAAAACATGCAGATCTTTTTTGCATGGTAGAAAATTATTAATTGCCCTAGGGAACTGAAGAATAGGATGAGAAAAATTACTAATCTAAAAATGACTGTTCTTTTGTTCCTAGGTTCCGACATTGTTCAATGGTTAACAAAGAACTTGTCTATAGAAGATCCAGGTAAATTCTCTTTTTATCATGTCTGAAAATTCTACTTTGACTTTTTTTAGTGATTGGACCTGGCTTTGTCTTCTGTTGCAGTAGGTGGGGGCAGGCAGCATTTGATGAGTGTGAGTTCAATAGCAAAACAGAGAGCATCAAATCTTAGAAACCTTTCTTAAGAATATGAGGATTTTAGTTGTCCATTTTATTGAAGCAGGTACCAAGAAACAAGATGATGGACAAGAATGAAAATGATAGCTACTTTAATTAGTACAAAATGACTTTAAGTTCTGCTCAATGAGGAATTTGCTGTGTCATGCTAAACAGCTCATTAAATATGAGCTGTTTTCTTAACAGAATTTTTCAATATATGAAAAATAAGTAGAATTAATACAATATACTCTTGTACTGTTAACAAGAGCTTAATTTCTATTCTTAAGTATAGATGCTTTTATAGCATCTTAGAATCATAGAATGGTTTGGGTAGTAAGTGACCCTGAAGATCATCGAGTTCCAATCGCCCTGCCATGGGCAGGGATACCTCCCACTAGACCAAGTTGCTGAAAGCCCCATCCAGCCTGGCCTTGAACACTTCCCGGGATGGGTCATCCACAGCTTCTCTGGACAACCTGTTCCAGTGCCTCACCACCCTCACAGTAGAGATTTTCTTCCTAATACCTAGTCTAAGTCTCCCCTCTTTCAGTTTAAAACTGTTGACCCTCGTCCTATAATACATTTCCCGATAAAGAGTCACTCCTCATCTTTCCTGTAGGCACCTTCCCTTTAGGTATTGGAAGGCTGCTATAAGATCTCCCCAGAGACCTCTCTTCTGTAGGCTAAACAACCCCAACTGTCTTAGCCTGTCTTCATAGGCGGTGTGCTCCAGCCCTCTGATCATCTTCATGGCCCTCCTCTGGACTCACTCTAACAAATCCATTTCATTATTCTGAGTGGTCCATACATCAGATCCATGTCTCTCCAATTTAGAGACCAGGATGTCATGTGAGACAGTGCCAAATGCTTTCCACAGTTGCTCTTCCCTTATCCACTGCAACTTGGTGTCATTGGCAAATGTGCTGAGGGTGCATCTTAAATGGAAAGTGAACTGTAAATATAATCAATGCAGTGAGAAAAAGCAGTTTATTCCAACAGCTGGGTTGGAACATGGAAGTAAAGCTTTGGTTCCAAGATCTGCCACATTCATGCCGCCAGCAGCAAATGCTGTTTGGAGCATATCTTCTATTTAGTTCCCTGATTGACAGGAATTTAATTTTCTGAAGTTTTACAGAAAAGAGTGATTTTTATTAGAAAATGCTGAATGGCAAGAGTAAAATACTCTCTGGAAGTTCTTATTATCTTTTGGTAAGGGGAAAGATAATCTTTCTTCTGTAAAGAATGATTAAAAATATTTATTTTTCCTCTCCCTGTATCAGACTTTTGAGAATGGAATATATATTTTGTTTTGGAGGTTTTTGTTGTTGCTTGTTAATATTAAAAATGTGGTTTTCTTTCATCTTAGAAATGAAAATATGATCATTGTGGAATTCCAACAAAAAATAAAATCGCCATGTTTAACACTGTAACTTAAATAATAAGAAATTAGTTTAAATACATAATTGGTATTTGGAAGTAGCCAGTTCACAATGTGTTGATATGTTACATGAAGGGAATGGGCTTCCAGTTTTATGTAACTTTACACAGTGTCATGTTTGCTTCCTGAAGATAAACTGGAGGTTGCAAGAGACCTATATTGATATTGCTCAGCTGTCAGCTACAAAACACTCACATTTCTGTATTTATCAAGAGTTTGAAAGGTTGCCATTCTATGTGTATTTGGTATATAGAAGCTTAACTTATATTTGGCAAAGCAGAACTGCAATACTGGGGTAGGCTGTCATTCAGATTATCTGGTTGTTGCGAAATTTGGAATAGATGAAACCTTAAACTAAATGGAAGACATGGTTCCATGTGTTGATATCCAATTAAACAAACACACGAACTACTAGCATATGTAACCAGAACACCACAGTAATTTAATTTGAGCTGGGTTTTACCCTCTCAGATTGCATGGGTGGAAAAAACAATCCATGATGACAAAAATGTCTTATACATGTCAGTCCTAGTCCAAAGTCATCTGTCTGGAGCTGGCTGCATGCAAATCTTCAGAAAGCCAATTGCCCTAAATTCTACCTGTGGGTAGTACTCAGAATTGCCAGATAGCAGTGAACCTGACGGCGAGCAAGAGCTATCCACATGACAAAACTTCTGAGAATATTCTGTTTTGTAAATATTTTAAGTGTGTGACTCTGTTCCAATTCTAGACAAGACAATATAGAATTTCCTGTGGAAAAGCCCTAAATTTCTTTGAAATGTTGTCACCATAATTTGGATTCTCAGCATCTTCTGTCTGCTTTTCACCAGTGTGTTTGGGTTCTACTATGGCTGTCTTTTACAATGCCCCATTATGGTCTTGTCACAAAGCTCTTGTGAAGATAGGCAGTTTTGTGATGCAGAAATAAATAATGCCTGAGTTTGCACTGAAAGTTATCATCTCTGTCTAATTCTGGTATCAGCAACATACCTATAAGAGCAACATAAAGTCGACCTTTGTTCCTATATTTTAATAGTGTATTCTACTCTGCCCAGAAAAACTTAAGGACTGTTTGTACACCTCATCTGCCAGTGCTGTGAACTGCAAGCAAGACATGCAAATTGTGCTTTAAGGGGTAAGGAGACAGAAACATAGAGCAGCCCAGATTAGAAGGGGCCTCAGAAGGTAATTTCATCCAACCTTTCATGGGAAAGAGAATTTAGATGAGATTATCTATCAACCTGTCTAGTTGCATCTTAAACACCTTCATTGATGTGGACTCTACCATGTCCCTGGGGAGGTTGTTCCGACTACTGACTGTTCTCCCTATAAAAAATGTCCTGATCAAGATGAAGTTTCTCTTTGGGCAACTTGTACCAATTGCCCCTTGTCTTCTCCATGTGGCTCCTTGTGAAGAGAGCCTCTATCCTTGTCCTGGTTTGAGGTAAAATGAACCAATTTTCTGTTTTACAATTTTACTTTTGTAGCTGGGTCTCTTCTAACTAACTAAACTCTGAAATTAAAAGCACATTGTTCAGAAAACTGTTTGGTCTGACAGTGATAAGACCTGATTATACCAAAGAATGGTATGCAGAGAGGCCATTGCTTATACTTATCGCTATAGCAACCAAGGTCAGGTATTTTCATTATTTGCCCTGTTGGAGGGTCAGAAGTGGAAAAGCATAGACAGGTTGCACCTGTACAGAGCAGTGAACAGGACAGGTGATCCAAAACTGACCAACTAGGGTATTCCATCCCATCTGCATCATGCTCAGTATAAAAGCTGAGGCATCAAAGGGTCAACTCTTTCTTCGATGTCCGACATGAAAGGAGGATCCTGCCTGTTTGCCTGCCTTTGACCCCGGTCTGAGTGGTCCTGACTCCAGATCTGTAATCCAGCTCCTGTTGATCACCAAGTCCAGTCTGGGCCTTTTCCTGATGCCTGCTGGTAATGTGATCGTCATCCTGGGAGCTTGATATGGTTTTGTATATATTGTATCTATTTTGTTATTTTCTTCTTAATTTAATTTTAGTATTAATACCTTATTAAAGTAGTTTAGTTCATTCTAAACTCCCTAATATCTATTATTAATGGCTTCCTCTCCTCTCCTCTCTTTTTGAGGGGAGAAAGGGCCATCTGTCAATCTGGTTTTGGTAAATTTGGCTAAAACCACAACAATCTTCTTTCTAGCCATCCTTTAAGTACTGAAAGACTGTGATGAGTTCCCCTCTGAGCCTTCTGTTCTCCAGGATTGAAAAAATCTCCCTCTTTTAGTCAGCTTGTTCTTTAGTGAAACAAAGAACTACTTGGAAGGAAGTAACACATTAAAAAATCCAAAATGTCATGTTTTGTAGTACAATTTTTTCCTTTTGCTTTGCATAGGTAATAATATTCCAATACCATTTAAGTGGGAATGAAGAAGGCTGCTTTATGGATAGTGGGAGAACAAAAGGCAGAAGGGCAGCAACATTTGCTTTCACTATGTTAATAATTGTAAAGCTATTATCTGGAAACAGCAATTGTAAGTGAAAAATAGTTACAAGTTATAAATTTCCAGTCAAAAAAAACCTGCACATTTTTCATAAATAGAAAATAATTTTCTGTGGAAGATTTGAAAGATTTTGGCTTGCTGCAGTAAATCTACATCAATAAAATAAACTGGAGATGATGACTGGATTCTGCTAGCTTTTACCAAATTTGAAGTTATTTCAGTGGAGTAGAGTAGAGCTTGTGCCCTGAATAGCTGTGCGCAACATACAGTTGCTGTTGTATTGTTTGCTTTTCAATATGTACTTAAAAAAGGTTGTGTTGGAATAGAAATTATCTAAGTTATTTTTAATGTGGAAGTTTAATTCAGTCATAAAAATAAGCCTGATCTCACCCCAAAAAGGAACAATTAACTGAGTTTGTAGAGTTGTAAGGGCTTGTGGTTTGGCATTGAGATGTGTGTTTATTGAATTGACCGTTACAGAGTCTTTCTGACTCTTCATTGATAGTGCCAATTACTTTCAATATGGAAAATCTGCTCTGTTTTTCTACATTGTGTTTTTCTTTTTTAAAGTGATAATTAGCGCCATGAAATGTACCGGACTGACCACACCAGAGACTGCAGTCGTTTTAATCCTTAGGAGAAAAAAATAGAACAAAAAAGGTAGAACAGTTGATTTCAAGGTGTCATCTGAAATTGCCAAGAGACTAGGTCTGTCCTGGATTCTCCCACTGATTTCTTTGATGCTCTTTAGGCAGACACTTGATCCCTCTGTTCCTGAGCATTCCAATATACTAATGGTAAATCATGTTGTTGTCGCTTTAAGGAGAAAAATTAGTGTCAGTTTTCAAGTATTTTCATAATGAAATGTGTGTATTCAGAAACATGTTTCATCCCTAAGTTAGCCTGTGAAGAATTTCTATCCGAGTGGCTCAGCAAGAGCCTTTAAAAGTTGATAATGTGTTTAGTCATCCCCCTGTTGTTTCTTTTTTTTGTGCCTTTATTCCTTAGTGTTGCTTATTTCATTTACTCATATTTACAAAGCCATTTGAATTTGGCTGAAGGCATTCATTATTGGATGGTAACTCCAGCAAAGTTTTTTTTTTGCAGCCAGCTCCGGAATGTGCAGCCTTTGCATTCAGGTCCAGCCTTTGCCATGGTCCAGCTCATTTTGGCAGTCAGTTGAAGTTTATTACTGCTCTTGGACATCAAGAATTACACTAACATCATATACAAATGACCAAATCAAACTTTGTAAGCTGTAAAACAAGAGTGTACCTTGACATAGACACCTTCCTGTGATTTTTCAACTTTAGTTCTTACCATTAATAATCTGTTCAATTAACTGATGTAGCTAATTTGTAACTAGATGCCCATCAGAAGCCATGTAAACTGTGGTCTCTGATCCAGTGCAATACACTGGGAGGACTCAGTAGCACAACATCTGTTTGTGTTTCTTGTACCTTTCTCCCTTTTGCTTTGTAGTAAAATCTCTCCAGCAGCTGCTCTATTAATAATGGCATTGATAGCAGGCAGTACTTGCTCTAAAGAGTTAGAGGAAAAATATTAGGGTTTTCATTTGAATTTGTGAGAGTGTACTTGAAAAAATTTTCAGCTGTTATTTCTGCGTCAGGAAAGACACTTACGCAGTAAGGTAGCAGCAAAGAGCAGGAGCCAGACAAGATGATGTAAATGACTGCCATTTGGGATGCCGCGCCAGACAGCTGCAAGCAAAGGGGAGGTTCTTCCAGTGTTTGCTAACTGAGAAAAGAACCTATTATGAACATGAATAAAGAAGGGAATGGAAAGGTCATGCTTATGTTTGCAGTCTTTGAATTAATCAAAACCTGTGGAAATACAGAAAGAGTAGAATGTACCCTGTTTATTAGCTTAGCTAAAAAACAACAACAAAAAAATGTTGATAGAAGTCATCTGCACTGGTTGCACACATACCATGCTCATCATACTAGGAACCCAGGAATGCCAAGTGTCATGGATGGAGTATGTACTTCACTCATAAGGGAGAAGCAACAATATACGTTATGGATATAAACCAAAGAGTTTATAAAGTTCAAAGGTAAATATAATAGTGGTTTAACAAGATTTGATGGAAAGGCACACTTGGTTATTTACTTCATAGAGGACAGGGTCAGACAAAACTGTCAGAGAGATCCTCGTGTTGAGTCACAATGTTCAGAAAGGACCCTCTCGCTTTCTGAACTCCTCCTCCGAGAGGAGTCTGGGTGACCTAGTCCCAGACTGGGTCAGTGGTTTATGTCTAAAAGATCATATAAGCACAAGCAATCCTTTGTATCACTTAGCTTAAGATTTATAAGTTTGCCATGCTGTTAATCACTTACCAAGAGTCTGTTGTGGCAAGGAACCTCTCAACCAGAGAGAGTAACCTTGAAAGGTGTCCCTCCTTAAGGGGAAATCCCAGTGAGCATCTTGCTGCCATGCAGGACAGCTCAACAGGCTGTTGACACACACTTACCTGTGTGTGGCAGTCTGTGGGCTTCTAACCACTGCTGTGGTTTCAAGACAGCAATAGTCAATGTTCACATGCAGAGGTTATTTTATTTGCCCAAAGCCTTTAGATAGATTTTTAGAAATGGCAAATAAAGGTATATCACCTGTAATCAGTTGTGACAGGATAAATCAGATGAATGGGTTTCTTCTTTTTCTACAGAAGCTTTTTCCAGTTTGATATATTCTATTATTCTGTGTCAACTGCATATGTTAGGAGTGTCACCCAAGAACAGAGAGAGGATCAGGGCCAGCCTGGAGTGAGCTTTCACTCTGTGTATGTGCCAGTACTACTTGAATAGCCTCATTTCCATGTTGTCACTCTCGAAGGTGATTAACATGTTCCTACGTTGGCCAGTTTATTTTCTTGCTTGCAGATACGTGGTCGGCTACATCAGTGCTCATTTCCAATTTTCTTTCAAGGAGCAGTCATTTCTTCTGCTATGTTTAGTAGTGTGGCAGCTGGTTGAAAATGTATTTTTACACTTGCAGGGAAGAACTGCAGTTTGTGATTGGGAGAGATGCAAAATGTTCATGGTATCAGCAACAAATAATTTCCTTGACATAGGTCAAATGATCACAACCTGTTTCATCATACTCCTCCCTGGTTGCCTTAAGGTGTTGTTGTTTTACAAGGTACTATATAAAGCAGTTTGCTTTTTCATCCTAGTAATTAATACGCCATGCTTGTAGGTAGCAGGATTTATGGATAATATAACACTGTAAACTCTGAAAGTCCATTTAGAAACCACTTAATAAACAATGAAAGATATTATCTAAGATGTTTATCAATATAGTTATTTATATTAACTAGGTACAAAATAGGTCTAGTCTAGATACCTGAACCTATTTACCATTCAAGTAATGTTATAAACTTTTGAATGAATTATTAATGAGTTTTATCTGTTTAATTTATAAGTGTGAGTCCATACTGGAGTAAGGGTTAAAGATGACAAGGTCACATTTGCCACCATCTAACATAAATTACTGTATAACAAAAAAAATTATATTACTGCTATTGATAGAACAAAATATATATATTGTGTAACATTGTTTCTGTGACCAACATGTTTGCTATTGTCATAGCATACTAATTCAAAAGGTGTGTGTCTAATTAGGCTTTGAATGCCCTGATACAGTGGAAGGTATCTCTGCTCATGGCTGGGGGGAAGAGGGGAGGGGGGAGCGGGGAGGGTGGTACTAGATTATCTTCAAGGTTCCTTCCAACCCAAACCATGCTATGATTTGGCTATAACATGTCATACACATTTCCTACATGAAACAGAACTGTATTGATGTTTGCTTGCTTTTGCTTAAAAATAGACCTTCAACTGAATTTTTAAATTTAATTTTTCTTAATACTAGCCCTGATTCCATGGTGATGTCTTCAAAGCTAGTTATTTTTAATAAGAAAAAATTAATAACTTTAATAGTAAAGTCTCAGAATTCTACTCAGAATTATTTTTAGTAGTATGTGTAATGCCTTCACATGACATCCACCCCTTCCTCTTTTGTTTTAAACATTAAATGTGAAATTCCAACCCTGCAAAGGCTGCAGGTTTTCCCATTGATTCCAAAAGAAACAAGATTTAACTAGATGCCTTTTAAAATAAGAGTAGTAGTAGCGTGGCCTTTAAGCTATATCTTGGGCTAAAACCCAAAAAAAAGTATCTGATACCCAGTTAGATTTTTAAAAATTGAACCAAACTAACAATCAGCATTTTCTTTAGAATTCAGTAGGCAGCATGGACTTCATTTCACTGAGGTCTTTGAGAATCTTATTGAGTGAAGGGGAAGGAAGAAGTACTGCATAGAATACAAAATACTGATTAGAAAAGTAAGTCTGAAGTAGCCTACTCATATAAAACGTTAATGCTAAAACTATTACCAGATCCAGATAATAGAAGCTGAAAAATTGGTAAGCATTGATTTCAAGTAATTTCTTTGAAAAGATCTTTAGATACTCTGTTGAACCAACTGAAGAAACTGAAGGAATGTATTTCATCCTTTCTGGCACAGTACTAATTAAGCTATAAGACAATCTAAATTACACAAATGAAATCTTTACCCATGAAATTACCTTGAAGCACAAGCTTCAAAGCTTGTGAAAGCTTCACAGCTATAAAAAGCTATACATAAGATAGCTTCAAAGCTATATATAAGATGAGCTGATACTGGCTTCTCCCCACTGATTTGTATAGTCTAGAAAGCTTTATAATCAGTTTTTAGAACCAAATTTCAAATTGGGCAATTTTTCTTCCTTATTTTTTATTGATAATTCTCCATGTTGTTCTTCTGAGGAACTGCTGTTCCTGAACTGGGTATCTCATTCCAAGTGTTCTACCAATCTCTTTTCCTTGATGCCATCGTTCAGAATATGGAACCAATATATCAGGTTAAGTCAAATATATGTAAGGCCAATATTAACTTCTTACATCAGATCATCAAAAGCATCAGATTTTCAAAATAGCTAGCTTTGGATACCACCTCCTGCTGATTTAGAAATGTTATGCATTCCCCATCTTCTCTGCTGATGACTGCAACTATCCACTCTAGTAGCTGCCACTTTTTGATTAGTCAGCAGTCAGAGACTCTGATGATACTGTCTTCGTTAATAACAGTAAAACATATTTATTGACTTACCTAAAGACAAAAGTATAACCTAGAAAAAGTATGGCCTTTTAGGGATAACTCATAACTTTTAGAAATAAAACTCATTAATTAATTGCATAAATTAGATTATAATGAATTATTTGTCATTATAATAAATATATTTGATCTCATTTTTACTAAAGTTACTTAGAATTTTAGTGCTTTTCTTACTGTTTATCAGTCTCCTTATTTGGGTTCGTACCAAATTTTGGAGGTTTAAGAAGGAGAACATTTGCTAATTCCTAATTCTTACTGGCATAATTAATTAAAAGCATCTAAATAATTGTCTAGAGACTTCATTAGTTTTCTGCTTCCTTCTTTCCCAGAGAACTGTGTTATACAGTAATGGAAAGCACAAGTAGGTGGAAGTGAGATTTTAAATCTGGATAACTTAATTGATTAAAAGTAGTTGAAATCCTATTTCATCTTGCCAACAGCTGCTGCAGCTATTTATACTCAAGTAAACAAAAATGTTTTGATATTTACTTGCTGTATGTAGTAGTTGATGACTGGAAGGTTAATGTAAGGCCTTCTTTTTATTTGGTTACTAAATGACCTTGAGGATTTTCAGTTTTCCTATAACGTGTAGAGAAATTCTGCTGTCCATAAGGAGCCTAGTGGAGGTTAAAGATAAGTGAACTGCTGGGTGATGTAATTTACTACACAAAGAACATTACTTGCCATTTCATCTTGGACAGATTAATATTTCCTAAGCGTGCTCTCATTTTTCAATATTCACTTCCATTTTTTCCTTCCTTTTTTTCTCTCCTTGCCTCACCTCTTTGTTTTATCTTCATGGTTCATTCCCTGATTTTATTGCACAGAATATCTTCTGGTTCTCATCTGCTTACAACTGCTGGTTGGATTTAGTTCACATGTTCTCCATTTAGATGTTCTCCCTCTAGTGTTTTTTCTGTCTTCTCATTTCACTGATTATATATAGAGTCATCTACGTAAATTTTACAATTTTTCAGGATTTTCACTGTTTTTCTGTCAGGATGGGTGTCAATAGCTGTGTCTCCCACAGTTTTGTAGCTGCAAGACCTCATTTGGCTTTAGAGCACTTGAATCTACAAAGTATATAACATTTAGTATCAACAAAATATGATTTTATAGTTGCTAAAAAATTACTGTTCTCACTAAAGTGGAAACTAAAATTAATTAAAAAAAAAGCATTCTAAACCATAAAATCACTTATTTACTTTAGTTAGGCATGCAGAAACTATAACAAGTGATTTACTCTTGCTTTTAAAAGTTTGCTTCTTAATTATTGTCTACTGTAAGGTAATACCTTAGATAAACTGGAAAATGTAACCTTTTCATAGCTTCTAAGCTTATTGCAGTTGGCACGCAGGCAGGCTCCTGCTTATACTTATTGCTATAACAACCAAGGTCAGCTAATTTCATTACTTGCCCTGTTGGAGGGTCAGAAGCAGAAGACCGTAGAGACTTTGTACCTGTGAGGAGGAGCAGACAGGAAAGATGACCCAAAACTGATCAACAGCATATTTCATCCCATCTGCCTTATGCTCCATATGAAAGCTGAGGGAGCTAAGGTTCAGCCCTCTTACTCTAATGGCCAGCATCTGAGGAGGACTCTCTCTGTTCATCTGCCTTTGAACCCAATTATGAGTTTCTGAATCCAGTTCCTGAGTTCAGTTCTTGTCCATCACTGAGTCCAGTCTGAAACCTTCCCAGTGCCTGCCAGTGACCTGATCATCACCCTGAGTGCTTGCTACTGGTTTGGTATATATTGTATGTATTTCATTACTTTCTTTTCTGATATTATTATCTTTTCTTTTTATCATTAATGTTTCATTAAAGTAGTTTTAATTTTCTTTTCAATACATAAGTCTTTATCTGATTTTTCTCTCCCTTAGGAGAAAAGTTAGAGGGAGCATCTGTCATTCATTGTAATGGCCAGCCCAGTCCAATCCACAACACCAATAAATATATTGTGATTTCTAATTTAATATTAAAGAAGTCTGCACACTGAGGGCATTTGAGCATAATAGCCATTGGGCTTAGATATTTTTTTTAAATTAGCAAGCCAAAACTCTTCAGTACAGCAAGAAAAAAACATAGGTAGCAATGCAAAATAGTTTATATCCAATGCATGCTTCAAAATTTTAGAAATTAAGTGCATTTTTTACAGAATATCAGGAAGAACATAAGACAGAGCTGCAGTCAGACCATCTGGACCATGAGCTGTTTCTGGCAGTGGTCAGTCACAAATGCTTAGGAAGTGATTTGCACAATATGAGAAAGGTGTTGTAGCAGTCCCTTGCTTTGCCTCCACAGCTCCCAGCAGTCTGAACCTTAGGGAATCCCCTGACATGCAGATATTTTCAGCTTCTTGTTTAATAGTTCCTGAATGATCCTTCTTCCATTTCTTTTACAACACCCCATGGTCATATGTAACACAGGTTGATCAGGTTGATGGTGGGGTTTTTTGTTTGGAAGGGTATGCCTAATAATGATGTTGGTTGTTTCTAAATTCTTGGGTTAAGAAAAGCAGCAGATATTTTTTCTGTACTCAATCACCTTCTTTTGGCAAGTCACAATTTTATAGACTGCTATAACGACTGTTCTTTGTGATCCGCTTTCTGATTTCATTGTGGAAGCCTTCATAGATCTCTTACAATCCTTACCCTCCTTCTTCCTGTGATTTTTTAATATATATAGTTTGAGATTAAATAACCAGAACTCTGCTCAGAATTTATGAAGTGGATGTACTATACTGTATACTGCCAGTGTCTTCTGGTTTGTTTTCATTTTTTTCCTAATAATTCATTATGTTCTGTTTGAGACTTGAGGAGCTGTTTTCACAGAAACATATACAGTTACTCCAGTTTTTCTAGAACAGCAGCAGCTAACTTGCAGCCCTTAATGGGCATGCGAACTTGGGGAGTGCAGGATTCGTATCTGAAATGCTTAGCATTTATCAAAATTCAATTCCATCTACTGTTGTATTGCCTTAGTGAATCAGTACTTACGTTTTACTTATCTCAATAATGATCTACTTTCAGCAATTTTTGTTATATCATAGAATCATAGAATGGTTAAAGTTGGATGGGACCTTGAAGACCATCAAGTTCCAACCCCTCTGCCATGGGCAGGGACACCTCTCACTCAACCAGGTTGCTCAAAGCCCCATCAATCCTGGCTTAAGACACTTCCAGGGATGGGGCATCCTCAGCTTCTCTGGGCAGCCTGTTCCAGTGCCCCACCACCCTCACAGGAAAGAATTTCTTCCCAATATCCAATCTAAATCTCCCTTCTTCCAGTTTAAAACCATTACCCCTTGTCCTATCACTACACTTCCTGACAAAGAGTCCCTCTCCTGCTCTCCTGTAGGCTCCCTTCAGATACTGGAAG
>VZRU01003866.1:120566-131171 GCA_013398155.1 Pedionomus torquatus | reverse complement strand
TGAGGAAAGGCTGAGAAAGCTGGGGCTTTTTAGCCTGGAGAAGAGAAGGCTGAGGGGAGACATTATTAATGTTCACAAGTATCTGATAGGTGGGTTGAAGGAGGATAGAGCCAAACAATTTTTCAGAGGGGCAACAGGCACAAGCTGGAACATGGGAAGTTCCATTCAAGTATCAGAAAAAACTTCTTTATGGTGAGGGTGAGAGAGCCCTGGAACAGGCTGCCCGGGGAGGTTGTGGAGTCCCCTTCTCTGGAGACCTTCAAGACCTGTCTGGATGCAGTCCTGAGTAATCTGCTCTAGGCAATACTGCTTTAGTAGGGAAGTTGGGCTAGATGATCTCTAGAGGTCTCTTCCAACTCCGACAACTCCATGATTCTGTGACAAACTGAGTTGAGTGCACCTCCAGTGCAAGATACCTCTCGGTCCCATCAGGATGTGATTGTAGGTGGTAATCCATGTGTAGTCCTGATAATGTGACTGACATTCTGATTCTATCTTTGTGCAGCTGAAGAAGTAGAACAGTGATTGTGACTGTCAGTAATGCCACAATCCACGTGTAACCTACTGTGTACAGGGAAAAAAAGGTAGGTAGAACATGACAACTGTACTTCATGAAGCTTTGAGGGATTTCAAAGACCTTTCAACTACGAAAGAAAGATAAAAAAGCTCCACCTTGAGTAACGTGTCTATAAAATAAAGTATTGCAGCTCTTGAATATACCCAGTCTGTTGAAATTTTAACATACAAAGTAGGATTCATTCGCCTTAGAATTAGCCATTTAATTTTGACATCAAATGCAATATTACCTGACAGAGTCCCTTAACAGTCAACAATGTTAGACATGTTCAGGGTGAGGATAGGTCAGATGACATCTGCTCTGTTTCTGTCACTGCGTTATCTGAATGTCATAACTTCTGCCTGTGGGATGCAAAGCAAGTAGGCTAAACCATCCCCCTACTGTGCTGGAAAAATCCAAGACAAAAAGTCAAACAGGTACACAGTCCAAGGCAAGTTTAAGAAAAGTTTTCATCACAAAGAGACTTGAAACTATCAGTCTTACAAGTAGGCAGCCAGGGAAACTCTTTCAGTGCATTACATGAAAAAATGGGNTTGTTCCTTCAGACAATTCGTTCTGTGCCAATGAGGAAAGAAGGATGAAAGAGGACATCATATCCATTTGAAAAAAAACAAACCAAAACCAACCAACCAGCCAAAACAAAACAAACAACCCCAAATCCAAACATTTTTCTCCACAAAAGTCAAAGGGTTTGCACGGTTCCTCCAGAAAATCTTCCCTGAAACTTCAGCAAGAGCAGCAAAAAAAAAAAAAATTTACAGTTCATTTAGATTCATCGGTATATGATTCTGCCACAACTTTCTTGTGCAGTTCTAACTGCAAAATATTACTTCAGCAATACCTGTAAGCCTAATGTGCTGGAGACCTAAAAATGAGAACAGAATTTGCTTTGTTACTTTCCATGGTAATATTCCACAAACTGTTATAAAGTTGTTTTCTTTTTTTCCCCTAAGGAGTGATTAAACCATTTTGTATTCACAGCAGTTCAGTGATAGTCAAAAGATTGCATCTTTTTGTGTGGGCACTTTCATTTTTACATGACTGAAACTCAATCAATATTCTCATGCTGCATTTTCAATAAGTCATCATGGACAATTTTGCTGAATTAGCAAACTCTGAATTGACATGAAATCAATAAAAATCCCCAGAGGTATTCTTTTTCCACACCTGCACTCCATGTATTCTTTTCCCAGTAAGGGATAGGTCCTGTGGTCTACCTCAAAGTCTGGATTTTACCCACACAGTAACATTAGACACAGGTAATTTCATGAAGTCAATGGAGCTGCCTCTCTTATGCCCACTATTAAATGACAATCTAGCCACCGCAGAAGCTGTATCACCCACTACATTTTAGACTGCATTTTGGCTTTCACTCTCATTTTTCCCATTTTCCTGTGAAGATGAGGGTTACACAGCCATGCCTTTCTTATCTGACTGTCAATGCAATCAGCAATCTGTTGAGCTCCTTTCTATAAGCTGTCACATTTGAAACTAATACCTAGTTTCAGGCAAAACGGTGTTCTTTTAAGTTCTGGGAAAACAACTGACTTTGTAGTTAGACTTAGGAAGTAACTTTTTAACTCAGTTTGTAGAACTAGTAATTATCTCAAATGAGAAAAAATGCTTAACATAAACCCAAATGTTACTAGGCACTCCAGAATCCACATTACAAGTCCATGCCTTCAGAACAACAGCAGTAAGATTCTACACCTTCCTAGAAGGGTAAAGCCTATCAGGCGTAAGACACAAAACCACAGCAATCCAGACTTAACAATTTCTGGCTGAAATTTTCAAAGAATATTTTTTTTTCTATAGATGAAGTTTGAGGGAAAAATTTCAACTCCTTTGGAACATAAAGAAAGCTGGGGAGGGGAGGGGGAAGCAAAGCACATTCCATTTAAAGAAGACAAAGTATGAAAGTTCTTATCCTGCCACTGCCTTGAGCAGCAGAGAGCTTCTGTATGACAGTCAATTCATTGTTCAGTAAAAATAATTTAGACTCTAAAATGCTACATCTTTTCCAATGTAAATCAACAGTTTTAAACCCAACGAATAAGTGTTGGCAAAAGTGAAAAAATACTAAACCCCTGTTTAGACAAAAAAAAAAAAAAAGTATATATATATAAATAAATATATATATATATATATACACACACTTCATTGTTTAATAGTGAATTGGTTAGCAGTAAATATTTCTGGCATTACTAGAGGAGGTTGTGGATTCATTTGGACACTAGAATGTAACTTACCTTCATCTTCTTCTAAAACAAAGATGTAACCTGGTAGCAATCTTGTAACTGTTCTGCTTTACTACACTGCTGTTAGCCAATCAATCTCATCGGCATTGGAGCAAAATACTCCATTTCAAAAGCTAGTTCTTCACATGGTCAAGACCTTTGCTAATTTCACTGAACAATTTTAAGAATTGCAACCCAGCAAAAGTCAATTACAGAAAAGCATTTAACGCACTCTGAAAACACAAAATTCAAATACAGCCCATTTTCATTGTGACAGATTTTTTAGATTTGTCTCACAAGTCTGCCACGTAAAAACAGATTTTCACATTAGGTAGAAGGTTATTTGAATTTAGTATCCAAACTTTAAACTTCACTAGTGTTGACCTTGCAAATTAGTCTGTATATCTCTAAAACACTAGGGGTTTTTTAGTTCTTTTCCTTCTGTTACTTGGAAAAACATTATCCTTTACTTCTTCAAGTAACATGAAGGCAAACTATGACCATATCTTTTTAAACTATGAATACACATCTGAGAAAAAGTTTTAAAGTCATATTTTGGGAGGTTTGGTCCCAAGTGATACAACATTCCAAGTGACATTTTGGTCAACCCTGTGATTCAGGAAGAATAAAATCTATTAGCATAAGTTCAGGTGGAAACACAGTTTCTGCCCTCCTTTTATAACCTGTTGCTGTACTTAAGTTTTAGAGGTTCCTATAACCTGAAAAAATAGAAATAATTTCCATCATACAACTGTTGTTATTTCACCCTGCTATCTTTGCTTCTCTTTTATCTTTGCGATCTTTCAGTTTGAATGTGTCTAAGTAAATGCACATTATTCATTACCGTTTCCATTAGTCACGACACAGGTAGTCAATCATTTGCAAAAAAATCAAGATATTTAGGAAACTGTACAAATGCATACACACAGGATTTATTTCTGCCACTTACTTTTTTCTCAAAAAATCCATTCTCCTTCACATGATATATTTCATATAACTTGCAATTACTTGGCATAACAGTATATATTTTAAATATCTATGTTAGAGATTCAGGGAAAAAAAAACAAAAACAAAAACAAAAACAAAAACAAAAGCAAAAAAATCCAGTTTTTAGGCAAGTCATATATATTGGTTTATATAGTTAAGTTTAGAAGATAAAAATCCCCCTCTGGCCTATAAGGGGAAGATGGCTGAGAAGTGAATAGCATTGTCTTATCCATCCAAGGAAGATGTTAGCCATTCATCATCTTGATACACTTCCTTACGACCATCAGCAGAAGCAAAGTGCTAAGATAATGGAATGTATTCATTTTCATTCTATGGAATATTTCCCCAGTGAAAGTTGAAAATAGTTCCAGCTATTTTAGTAATAAAGGGATAAAGAAACTAATTACTTTTTGGCTAGAGCTGGACATACTTTTACATAAATTCATTTGGAGCTTTTTTGGTTAGTTGGTTTGAAGGTTTTTTTTGTTTTAAATATTGACACGCATCTTAGAAATAACAACTTTTTAGTAACCTTGTCACCATTGCGTTTTCTTTCTCTACAGTTAGGATCACTACTGTAGACTTTTGAAACTGCTTTTAAATACTGTCAATAACTTGACATAGTGTTTGCTTTTTGTACATTGAAAATTTTAATTTAACAAACTGCTCTGATTTTGTGCAGATCATATATAGGATCTATGGAGGCTGTGGTATTCTGATGGCCACTAACTCTGCTTCACACACTGATGGGACCCTTTATATTTAACTGCTCAATGAACAGTCATCTATAATTCACTAGGCAGTTACCGTAACTATAAAGGTTTAACATTTGTAGGTCCTCTGAGTAACTGAAAATATATACGATTACAAATAAATCACAACAGGGGAGACTTACTCCTACCTAATCCCAGTGATTGATGTATCAGAGAGAGTATTTCGGGAAGCTTCTGTTGCAGGATAGAGTATGATAAAACAAAAATAAGTAGAAAATATGTCTTAGGAACATTGATGAAATGCACCACTAAAGAATATGGTAACCTTGAATTCGTGTGGAATCAGGCTTAGTAAAGGAGCCTTTAAATAGCATGTGATTTTCATTAAATGCAGATTTAGTGAGGTGGCTGTTCCTGACATACATTTCCCAGTTACATTTCTAGCCCAATGCTAGAACAGGAATAACTTGATTAAGCCACCATAATTAACTCATAAAGCCAAGGTAAATGAGAGCAGGCAACATGTTTTATCAACGTGGATGAAGGCCTCTGTTCAGTCCAACAGTTTTAGTGAAGCTGAGTTCTCTGGCAGCAGCAGATCTTCCCAAGAAGGGCTGCCAAAACACAGTGCATCCACTAACTGCTAGCAGCCTTCACCTCCAACCAGCCAAGCTCAAAGCTAGGTGGAATGGTTGCAGGTATAGACAGAAAAGCCAGAGACCCCTTCTCACAGAAACCACATTAAAACAACTACAGTGAAGATCTTTGTTGCAAACACAGTTTTCTCTCTCTGATAAAGCTGCCTTTGATCTTGCATAACTCTGAAAATATCAGGGCAAGAAAACTGGCTTAAAAGTGCGGAGAAGTATTTTCTCATACAGAATGAAATATGATTATGCGAGTGTTAGGATGATGCACTGGACACAGCAATTTGGAGTGACCACATTTCATACAACAGTAAGAAATTCCACCATCCACTCATCATTCTTACAGCTGGTAGAAAAGAAATCGAGTTAAGAAGGGAGATTTTTCTCACAGCCTTCTCCTGGACAAACTGGCAAGATGCAGACTGGATGAGTGGTTGGTGAGATGGGTAGAAAATTGGCTAATAGGTCACACCCTATAGGTCATGCCATCTGAGTGGTGATCAATGGTTTTCACTTGTGCTGTCACCTGCCACAGCCAGGGACTGATGCTGGGCCCCACACTGTTCAACATCTTCATAAAAGTTCTGGATGGTGGCATTGAAAGCACCCTCACCGGGTTTGCTGATGACACCAAACTGAGTTGTGAGGTGAACACATCAGAAGGGAGAGCCACCTTACAGAGACAGGACAGGCTGGAAGCGTGGGCTGGCAAGAATAGTGTGAAGCCTGACAAAGACAAGTGCAAAGTCCTACTCTTGGGATGACATAATTCAAGAACCCAGCAGAGGCTTAGGTTGTCCGTGTGAACAAGCTGAACATGAGTCAGCAGTATGCTGTTCCAGCAACAAAGGCAAATCAGATCCTAGGCTGTATCCACAGGGCCATTCCTAGCAGAGATAGACACCATCATCCCACTCTGCTCAGCTCTTGTCAGACCACACCTGGAATATTGTGTCTAGTTCTGGTCCCCACGATTTAAGAATGACACAGACAGACTGGAGAGAGTGTAAAGGAGGTCCTCAAAAGGTGATCAAAGGGCTGGAGAACCTGCCCTTAGAGGAAAGACTGAAGGAGCCAGGTCTCTTCTCCCTGGAGAAGAGATGAGTCAGCAGGGACCTCATCACAGTATTTCAGTACTTGGGAGGCAGTTACAAAGAATACAGAGGCTCTCTCTTCACAAGGAGTCACATGGTGAGGACCAGAGGCAAAAGGTGTAAGTTGCATCAGGAGACATTTTGTCTTGAGACAGAAGAAAAAAATTCTTTGCAGTGAGAGCACTCAGTGGAACAAACTCACCAGAGACCAGTAAAATACTCATCACTGGAGATTTTCAGGATGCAGTTGGAGAAAATGCTAGGTAATCTCATATAGATTCCCTTCCCCATAAAAAAATGGACCAGATGATGTCTCAAGTTCCCTTCCAACTGTGCTGTTCTATGGTTTTATGTATTTATTTTTCATTAATGGCCACATAAGTTCTAACTTACCTTTCTCTCAAATTGCAAGAATTGCCCTCAGAGCCCCTAAATGTTGTTACTGATGTCTATTCTAGCACATACTGGAATTTCTCCATGGAAACAGGAAGTATGGTGAATCTCAAAGAAGGGAAAAAAGGGAATTAAATGTAAGTATCAGCTGGGAAGTGCTTCAAGCAGTGATTATTCTTTCAGCTTTCAGCTAATTGCTCAAGATGACTAACTGTGATTAGAATAGTACTGGTCATATTTAAAAGCAAACATAAATTTATCAACTATTTTCCACATAAAGAACAAATAGCACAGACCTGATTCTGGTCTCATTTATATTGTTGTTTTCCATACACACACAGATGGAGCTGGGTCTAGTTATGGTTGCCCTATGAAAATTCAAAGTATCTCTGTTGAACTGCAAGGACTTCCTTCAGATCACACACAATGAGATGAGGATCTAGATCCTCCATTTTAATGGAGTAACACCTAATTTAGAGCAGCAAAAGATTAGAATCAGGCTTTGAATGTGAAGAAACAGTGGAGTTAGAGTGTCAAGATACAGAAGAATATAATGAGACTAGGTGTCCAGTGCACAGGGTGAAATATGAAAAATGAAGATTTATTTTCATGCTCACACCTGAAATGCTAATACATAACAGATGTTTAGCTCTCTCCTTTCATTCTATAAACCTCACATCCATCACAGTACAAAACTATATTACACATCGTAATCAAACTGATGGAAAGCCTGTATTATACAAGTGACTGTAAAGAGTTCTCCATTGGTATATCTAATTTAATTTGAAACAGTGAAGTTGGGTCTTCACTTAGAGCAGGCCCAAAACACTTTTGCCTGAGAAATTATTCACTGTGAAATATCCTAATAATAACTTGTAAGTCTCCAAAACTCTCACAGTGTAAGGCTTCAGTATATTACAAACATATTTATACAGGGTATGAGTTTTATTTACATAGTCATATGTAACTAAAGGTGCATGACTGTATATATTTAACTTTCACTTATTCATATTATACCTACATTCCCTTGTTAATGCATTTGTTTGGTAGAACATGGGTTTCTTACAGTAAACCACACTGAATTAGGACCAAAACCAAACAGAATTGGAATATATGAGTTATTTATTTTGTGACTAGAGTAAAGTAGCCAGAGCTTCACCCAACTGACTTTTCCCATTCCACCCAAGAGAATGTCTTTTGTGTCTTTTTATCTTGGCATACACACCTACTTGTAGCACGGAAAATACCAGTACACCTCTTCATCACAAGAAGGTAATCTATGTGTTTGATAAGTGTCCTATTTTCAGCTGGGATAGAATTACTATTATTTATTTTTAGTGATTGCTGTATTTCAGATTTCATATGAAAGGAAAGTCAACAATGCAAGTTGTTTTAGTTGTTGCTAGGTGCTGTTTATACAATTCAAGGACTTTTTTCAACTTCCCATAGAGGCCGAGAAGGAGCACAGACAAAAAAATGGCATGGCCAATGAAATATTTCATATGGCAGACGTCATGCTTAGTATATAAATGGAAATTGGTGAGAACACAGGAAGCCATGATCACTACTTGAGTTGGGCGGGGCAACCAATTCACCAGCTGGTGGGAATGATCAGTGTCTGTATATTCTTCTGCTATTATTATGATTCATATTATTGTTGTTGTTATTGTTTTCCTGTTACATTATCATTCTATTAAGCTGTCCTGACCTCAATCCATAAGGATTTTTTTCCTCTTTCCCTTCCTTTTCTTCTTCTTTTCCCTACCCTTCTGCATGGGAAGGGGGAGTGAGAAACCAGTTGTGCAATTCCAGTTACCAGCTGGAGTTAAATCTTAACAATAAGGCTTTAAAAAACTTCAGAAATGTGGCTTTTTAAGCTTCCAGGCTGTTTTGTGTTGTGCTTTTCATGTTTTTCAGGGTTTCACAATCCTTTCCCATTTTGGCCTCCCAGCAAAATAAAAGATTGACATTATTCTGTGAGGTTCAGGTAATCTATTGATTTATGAACTACAATGAGACCATACAAGAGCCTTTACTGACCAGAAGACCATGTGACAATGACGGGTACAGTAGAGTAGAGGTCTCCACACAGTGCTGTAAGCACCACCTGGACAAAGCCAGTGATATATTAAAGAAGAAAAATGGTCCTACTTTTGGAACCTAATGACAAAAACTGCAACAAAGGTCACAAAAACCAGTTGTCACAGGGATGGATAATAAAAGAACATCACAAAAGAGAGCTTCTGTTAAATAACCTAAAGGGGGAAAGGTCTCATGTCAGCAAAGACCATGGCATGGCACGGGGATCCACCTGAAGTATCCTTTTCTGTGTACCTCCTTTTAACTTCAGCAGGTCTTAGATACACCATATTTTGAGCAAGGAGGAAATTCAGAGCAATTTCTTACTGAACAGTTGTGCTCCCAGTGATCCGTAAAGGCCTAACCCCAGCATTAGATTACCAGATGCTCAAGGGTTCACTAATCCATTAACTATTACATCTGCATTCCAAGGTTTTCATAAGAAACGCTACAGCTGTGAATCTCTGAAGTGTTTCCTAAAGTAATGACTGACTTCAGAGATTATCACTCCCTTTTCCCTTAGAACAGGATGGAGCTTCCCCAGTGGTTTTGTGTTGCTGGAAAATATTCTGGATAACCTCTGGCTGTTTAATTCCCACAGATCTTGGGAGCTGTGCAAGTGGGGGTGGTGAATGCAGGGAAAAGTTTTCCTACTGAATTCTGAGAATTCTTACCCTTCAGGTGCTCCCTCTTTTCCAGGAGTGTCAATGACCTGCTGTCAAAATTTTCAGGAGGTGCTTGAAGAAAAATATTTTTCCTTAGGCTGAGATAAGCCCTGTATCTCAGAGGTCCATAAGCAAGCCCAAAAAAGGCTGGAGGGAGAGGGGAACCTGCATATAGGCCTTTTTTAAGAAAAAGAGCAACTTTATTTGTTATTCTAATGAATTGTTTATACTATAAACATACTAAATATACTAAAACATGCTAAGCACATGAATAGTGAGTTAAAATTAAATTTGGAGTTAATAAATAGCTTTTATGCAATTTATACAATATGTTTCAGGATAATACATGAAAAAAAATATTGTTTTTGATTGCATAAGCTATGTGTGAAGCTCAGAAATCACAGACATTGCTAGGGATGAAAATTTACTGCAAGGGATACCTAAATCAGAAGTGATCCCCTCTTTCCGCTTAATCCTTGCCGTTGGATGTAAATAAATGAGCTTATAGAATGTCTTAAAGACTTTTGCAGATCTTAGTTTGAGATCATGAAGGCAGAGGTCTCTTTCTAAAAATTATCATCTGTGCTCTCTCAGACACTAAGGAAAGACAAAGATAGGCCACAGTTGTACACCTTTCTTCTGACAAAATGAGGTACTGAATGAGATGGTTGTCCTGATCATGGAGGATACAGAGAAGGCAGAGTANTTACCTTCATCCCTGGAGATGTTATGGAACAGCTCATCCTGGATGTCATCTCTAAGCATGTAGAAGACAAAAAAGTTATCAGGAGTGGTCAGCATAGATTCATCTAGGGGAAATCATGCTTGATCAGAGAACCTTCTGTGATAGAATGACTGGCTGGGCTCATGAGGGGAGAGTAGTGAATGTTGTCTTCCTTGACTTCAGCAGGGTTATTGACACAGTCTCCCATGACATCCTCACAGGGAAGCTTAGGGAGTAGCACTGAGGTGGATTGAGAACTGGCTGAATGGCAGTGCTCAGCGGCTTGTGATCAGTGGTGCAGAGCCCAGTTGGGGACCCGTAACTACCGGTGTTCCCCAGGGCTCAGTACTGGGTCCAGTCTTGTTCATCATATTCTTCAATAACCTGGATGAGGGGACAGTGTACACTCAGTGTGCTGATGACACTAAACTGGGAAGAGTGGCTGAAACACAAGAAGGCGGTGCTGCCATTCAGTGAGACCTGGACAGG
>VZRU01003866.1:98201-116565 GCA_013398155.1 Pedionomus torquatus | reverse complement strand
TTCCACTGCATAAAACCAAAGGGGGGAAAAAAAAAAAAAAAAAAAAAAAAACAACAAAAGAGCAAAATATAGTGAATAGAATGGAGCATGCACAACTGTGGAATATACACAACTTTTTGTACCTCACAGAAACTCAGCATTTGCCCTATAGGTTCTGTCGGTTAAGAGCTTGCCTGGCTGACTGATATCAGATGATAAGCAGGAAAAAAAGCACTAGTGAGTTGCCATTCTATTCAGACCCAAACTGCAAGTAGCTGAGTGAAGATAGTCCCATTTAAACAACACCCTTGGGACCAGGAGTCTCTCATGCCCCCCCATCCCAGGGATGGCCTCGCCTGGGACTGACATGGATCCCAGGGTACCCTGATGATGCTGGCTAATCACAGAGTTGGAAGGGGCCTGGGCCAGAAGGGACCTTTGAGATCATTGAGTCCAAACATCAACCTAACGCTGCCAAAACCACCAATAAACCATGTCCCTAAGCACCATGTCTACTCATCTTTTAAATACCTCCAGCAATGGCAATTCCACCACTTTGCTGGGCAGCCTGTTCCAACCCTTGATAACCCTTTAAATGTAAACATATTTCCTGATATCCAATCCGAACCTCCCCTGGTGCAACTTGATACCATTTGTTACCTAAGAGAAGTTACTAATTGTCCTGTTACCTGGGAGAAGAGATCAACCCCCGCCCCTCTGCAACCTCTCTTCACATAGTTGCAGAGGGCAGTAAGTTTTCCCCTCACCCTCCTTTTTCTCCAGGCTAAATAACCCCAGTTCCCCCAGCCATTTCTCATAAAACTTATGCCCTAGACCCCTCACCAGCTTAATTGCCCTTCTCTGGACACTCTCCAGCACCTCAGTGTCCTTCCTGTAGTGAGGGGCCTCAAATTGAACACGGTACTCAAAGTGCAGCCTCACCAGTGCCACATACAGAGGAACAATCATTTCCATGGCCCTGCTGGCCACGCTGTTCCTGATACAGCCAGCGTGCTGCTGGCTGCCTTGGCACACTGCTGGCACTGGATTGTGGCTGTTGTGGTGCTCACATCCACCTGCTGCCTCTGCCTACAAACTGATGCTGGAAAAGAAGCAATAGCAGCTCACAAGTGGCAACAAAAGATGGATCACCTAATTGCTAGTAAAACAGATTGCTCAAAACAGATCCAAAGCACTACACAGTCATTTCAAAAGAAATTGAAAAAGTGTTTGAAATTGACTATTACTGATATGCTGAGTTAAGACATGTATTTATTACAGAACGGGAGGGGTGTTCACATAGACCATCAACAATATAAAATTTTGTTCAGAAAAAATTCCAATATTTTTTCTGATCATTTAAATTCAGCTAACACCAAGAACAATTGTTTGTCCTGGTGTTATTTGTCTCTACACCTGTCAACATCACCCCACCCCAAAAAAATTTTTTAACTAAATCATTAAATAATTGATTTATTTTTTTAAAAGCTACCTGTAAGTAGCTTTTCTGCAGCAATGAACAAAGTTACTGCTAATTAGCCACATCTATATTCTCTAAAAGTAACTCTATGTATGGAAAACACACGTATTGAACAGGGTCCACAGGTGAAATTATTTACCAAACTACCTAAAAATAAAGCACAAAACTAGAGGCTAAGGCAAAAGAATTCTTAAGGCATTTACAAGCTCTTAGAATTAGGGATTGATGGCAGTTTAAAAAGATTTGTGATGAGAACAAGGCAGATAAAGGAAGTGTTCTACCTTCTAGCAGGCCTTTCTTTTTTACTTTAATAAAAAGTTATCCCACAGATCAGGCCAGACCCCCACACAGTTTGTGAGATAGCGGTTGGTGAATATTCGTCACCCTGATGGCTATGATGGTGCCAGGATCTCCCATGGAAAAAATCCTAGCATGAGGAGCAGTTCAAGGCCTTAAAGCAGCATAATCCATTCTGGATTCCTTCAGGTTCTGAAGTATGCAACCAACTTCACAGACTCTAAATCTACACATTAGCTGGTGTTTTTACAAGTACTGTGTCTTTGTGGTTAAAACTGAAACATGAACATTCTTACAGAATTCAAAAAGCATTTGCCAAAAATTATAATGGCAAGTATTAAAACAGCTCCAAACAGACCAACAGACTCTTTACTGTCAGGCCACAGAAATTACCCTCGTGCTTGACTTTTATCTTCCAGACTAAAAATTCAAAGGAGAAAGAAAAGTCAGATAAGATACTGGAACAGAAGGGATGATCTGGCAGTACTGAAATAAATCATGTTTATTGGATATTCCAACTGTTCGAATTCTATACTGTTTTTGTAAGTAGAGAACCCGAAGAATTTATAGAATTTATCCATTTAGAGCAAACTATGCACAGAAGATAAATGAAATATTTACCTGTAGTCATCAAAACTGCATACAAGATCATTGAAAATGTTTCCCAAAAAAAGTCTCATTTGTAGGCAAAAGTAAAAGCATGAATTCAAAAGAATTTAAATCAGCTCTTGCTGATATAAATTTTCCAGTTTACTAGGCTTCTCCAACTCTATAGGGCACACTGATGCTATCTAAGAGTAGCATAGCTTTGTGAAAAAAAGGGAAATCTAGATTTAATTTAAATATAAATGTCAAGTGTTTTCTAACAATCACATAAACACATTTGATCCTAAGTATGCAAATGGAGGAAATTAATTGCTTCACAATGCAGAAAGATAAAAGTTATTCATCAGAAATTAAAAGGATGACTAAGTAACATCAGTAACTGTACCATACAGACTGAGGCAGATTCTTCTTGTCAACAGTGAGAACAGTAGCCTCTTATGAAGATCTTATCCTGAGCTTTTATAATTTCTTTAGTATTTCCACTAATACCAAAAATTATATCAATAATGCAACTTCCCTAAATATACGCTGCCAAACTTCCCCTGCCTTCTGATCTAAGACTATATTCAGGATTACATGTGCTTTCCCAGACCTCTGCCCTCAATGCAGCCTTTCTTGGCTGGCAGTCAAAAGATTAACAAGTCATCTATGCAGTTGGTGTGGTGTGTTGTAAACCAACTATACTAATTTATCTGATTGCCTTCCAAGGATGATGTGAGCAGCTGACATTAACCCGTTGTCTAACCAGGATATAGAGAACCAGTCTGGCATGCAAATACTCACTTAGAAAAAAGGTCTTGGGAAAGGAGAGACTCCTGTTTTCTGATCCTCGTAGGTGTTAAGAACATACTGAATACATCCAACATTGTACATAAACAAGCACCACTAGTGAGAGTTTGGCCAAAAATGGAGTGGGAATTGACTTATTGCTAGGACGCGTGACACACACCCTGAAATCAAACAAGGAATGGAACCACAGTTCGAATGGAAGCATAGTAGGTTAAAAACAAGTCTTAGCTTGTCCCTTATGTGGTATATAATGAAAGTAAGTTCTGTCCATGCCAACCTGAGCAGAGGTCTGGTGCTGACAAGCACTGACCTAGCCAGACTGGGCTGGAAGTGTTTTGAAAAAAACCTAGCTACTAAAACATGACTTGGAAGCTCAGGATTCAGAAGCCTCCTCCTGCCCCTGTCACTACTGCTGGCTCATAGCAACTCAGTGGACATCCTGAAACGGCTATGAAGCTTTTTGCTAAATTGTTAGTAGATAATGCTATGAGAGCAAGATCTTCAAGGCCAATTGATTATAACAATAGTGCCAGGACAGTCAGCCTGATGCAGTTTAAGGTTTATACTTGGCCGTTAATAAAAACAATTGACCATCTCTGACAGCAGATGTTTCCTTAAGGGTATATAAACAACCTTTTAGCAGAGTCATCCAGTTCAGCCCTGATAGATTTCCTGTACATGACAAAACCAGATGTGACAATAATAGCATAGCCAGTCACTGACTCAGGATCACACGTTACAGAACTATGTAGAGCAGAGATGTGAATTCCTGTATGTAAAGTTAGAAAAAGGTCAGTACATTGTAAGTATTTAATAAATGCAATTAACCATAAAAATGAGAAGGGTCTAATTTTTGATGCTATGTGGGGTTTGGTATTTCTTGGCATAGCTTCACTGTCACAGGGCTTTAAGGTAGCTATCATCCACACAAATGGATTTCCAGCTTAAGCGGATGACATCTAGAAACATTTATCCCCACCTTTCCTATTAATGCCTCCATGAATTTTCTCTGAAATAATTAGGCTTAGTGGTGTTTCAAGAACAAACTGTTTCTTTACACATTGATTCTTATGTAAAAGCATTGACTTTACAGAATTCACATGAATTAAAATCAAACAGCCTGAGGCTTTTGCTTTAGAAAACAACAACAAAAGCTTACCAAACTTGTATGAGACCTTAATGGCTGTGATTTGAATAATGAGGCACTTACTGTGATCAACTGAAAATAAAACTTGCTTAGAATTCCTAATAAGTGACTTCCAGTTTAAAACCAAAATTATCTTTCCATACTCTGTCTCCAAGAGAATTTGTTAGAGAAAGCTCCTCTTTCAATTTGCATTATGTTTATAATAGACTAAAATATCTTTTTCTGTAGTTAATAATCAGTACCTTTTATTTTGCTTTCTGACACTTGAAGTGAAAAGTCTTTTGATTAATAGACCCTAGGAGCTCCATATGATGTCATGATAATTTTTCAGGAAGACTTTAATAAGGTGTCTTCCTAGCCTGTCACACAAATGTATCACTGCTCCCTGTCAGTTATGCATGATTGTACTAGTAGAACCTACTTTTAAATAAAACAGAGTTGAGATTTTGGCTTTCTCAAGGCCTAGGTCTCTATTGCCAATGATCTTTCATAACAAAAATATTTTGACAAATCCACCTTTTTAATGATTAGTGTAGAAAAATACATCAAGGCCTGAAGGCCTTAATGTTTGGTTTTTTTACTTTTTAAAAAAACTAGAACTGCCAAGAACGTGTAACATTTTATCCAGAAGGTTTTGACTTCAGAACCATAAGCTCTTAAAAAACCCCACCCAATTGTTTGTTGATAAGATCTCAAACATTGCTAAGACACATTCCATTCATTTTCAGCATTTGT
The DNA here is from genome assembly GCA_013398155.1 of Pedionomus torquatus. Lineage (NCBI taxonomy): Eukaryota > Metazoa > Chordata > Aves > Charadriiformes > Pedionomidae > Pedionomus > Pedionomus torquatus. The sequence goes on along the minus strand of VZRU01003866.1, from coordinate 111,532 downwards.
CAGTGGCATTTCAGTTGCATGCATATGAGTGCTTTTCAAACATGTTTCAGAAACTATCTAATCCATGCAAAATTCTTTGAAATGGAAACTGTTCCACTGCGAACGTGATGTTTGCAGACTTAAAGTCTACAGTTGTGTGTAGAGCCATAGTTGCTTTATAGTAGTGAAAATGAGTGGAATTATTCATATGACTTTTTGGTGTCATTTGTTATACACATAACGATATTATCTACTATCTGCCTTAAAAACATGACCTTATTGCTGCTGAGAGAAATGCTGTCATACTGTATTTGATAACAACAAACTCCCCTTTCCCCATTTACCTTGATTTCTTCCTACTCCCTTGCCAAAATGAAAGGTAAGCGTTATGCCGAGTACATACTTGCTGAACTCATTTGGGTATATGGTATCCTCTACCATAACAAAATGCACCCAGCTTTTGTCTTGTAATGTAATTCCTATATGTTAGAATTATGTATATTCTGCGTGTATTACCCCAGTGATGATGTGTGAATAAATCTGTGAGTTTAAATCCCTGGGAATTCCTGCAGCTTTTAAAATTATTGGGTAAGTGAAAGGCTTATATTCAAGAAAGCTAACTCATTTCTAAAGAGACACTGGGCTCCTTTGAATCCTTGCTAAAGATTCTGCACCCAACAGTGAAGACAAAACTAAACCATTTTCACTGCTATTGATAGAAACCCCAAACAACAGCATGTCTACCACAGATGCAAGTAGATCCAAGTGTAGCTTTTGGTATCCCCTTTGACCAGGTATATGGGCGACCTGGTAGACTGAATCGTAGCTCCAAATGTCTCAATGAGATTCATGTTATCAGCAGTTTGTTGTTTAATTTCCTTCATCCTCCACTCCCATACAAAGACATTCTCCAACTACATTACCTATCACCAAGGAAAAATTTGGATCTTTCACCACTTATAAGCAGAGGGACCTGTGGGATGTTTAGGGCAATAAATAAATAAATACTGCTGCAACAAGCTGAATGGAGACATCCTGATACACAGTGACTAGGTCACTGAGTGTCATACACTGACATAGTCACAAGAACCGGTGAGGAAACAGCTCCCACCCCTCTGGTGGTTCCTAAGTCTGCTAAACTTTTTGGTGTCCCCCAAATGGAAAACATTTCCTTTCCAACAACAATTAAAAAAAAAAAAAAAAAAAGTTATGTAAATATTTAGCTATGAAATTTTACCTCTTAAAGAAAACACGTCATCTGCATTTAACTTTGAACAGGGATAGAGTTGCTCTGTACATCTAATGGATTTACCTTTTGACTCTAGTGAGTTGTGCAGCACAGAGAGAAATATGTTTTTATCAGAGGATATGCCTTCCTTATAATATAGTCTCAGGTACATGATTGAATTCAGAATCTCAAATAAATTGCCTTTCCCAAAACTGCTTTTAAGCCAGAGCTGTTGCCTATAAAATATTCATCAGCAAGATTAAAGGGCAATTATTCAATGGCACAAAAGCAGAAAAAGCAAACAATAGCTGGGATTTGGTATGTTTTGTGGGTGTGGTTTGCAGGTAAGCCTCTGCAGCCCAAGGTGAGTGTGCTTAATTGTCCTGGCTGCAGTAGTCTTTTGTGGCAACATCTTGGAGACACCCAAGTCCATCTGACTAATGAGCCTTCATATCTACCATTCAGAGCATAAAGTGGATTAAGCAGCCCTCTGGAAATGGCTTCATTTCCATTAAACTCTTGTTTCACAAACTCAAAATTGCTTCCTATATTTTCATGTGGCTCTACGTAGTACAGTTTCAAGTCTCTTTTACTTTCTGAGGTAAACTTAGGGTTTCATATGGTTTCTTATGAAGATATAACTTGTGGGTATTTTTATCCACTCTCATGGAAACTGATGGAATTGAGCACTGGCACTTGCACTTAACTATGTACTGAATTACTGCAATAAAGCTGTACAAAAAAGGAGGAAAGTTAGACATATCAATCATGTTTTGATAACAAGAAATTAGGTTCCTCATTCTTTAAAAATAATACATGAAAATAAAATTGTGGCAAAAGTAAAGCCTGAATATAATTTTTAAGTGCAAAATGTCACTATTATTTTAATGTTGCTTAGAGAGATTTTGGTGTATGAATAAATGTGTTAACTGAAGTTACATATATTTCTGTAGCGACTATACTGCAACTTATTGGTGATTCATGATGTCTTCATTTTATTTCATGTTCTGTCTTTAATTAAATATCTCCCTAATGATTCCTTCATAAGTGAGTATGGCCACCTTTGGTTTGCCACATTACCAACCTCCAGAGCCCTGTCACAGTGCTGCCACCTACCCAGCTTGCCAAACTGGAAGTGCCCAAGCATATTTCTGAATCATGCATTTCCTGACAAAAAGGAAAAACCATGGTTGTTGATGTACATACATCCAACTTGGTCAGGTAAAATGGTGGCATGTTGTCACTTTGGTTTTGTGTTATTATCTACCATAGTACTGGAGTACTTTTTAAATGCATCAGTCTGTGTCTACCTGGAACTTGCAGCAAAAATTGGGAATAAGGTTTAAGAAACTTTCCTTAATTCTTAGCTTAATTAATAAAAATAAATTCATTCTTTGCAAAGGAGGACAAACATTCAAATCACAGCTCCCTTCATCTCCAAAAAGATTACTTGACATATTTTTAGATATAGAGCTGGAACATATCTCACATGAACAAATATGCTTCCTCCTGCAGAAAGGATGAGAACTGTTGTAAAGGCTTCATATGTTCCTAAGCTTACTTATCAGCCATAACGAGTCGTCTCCTCTGTTGATTTTTTCAGAAAATTCCCTATAGCCTCTCTTTGATAGAATGAAGATCTACTCAGCTGATTCAGGACCCTTTCTAGTTACTGTCCATCCAGAGAAAAGAAATGGTGTATTGCCATTTAGGCAATCAACCAGAGAATTCATTTTGCAGGATGGGATGTTTTATGCAGGACAAAGTGCTTCTGATTATTAATACCTTTGCTTTTCAACTACAAAAGTACATTTCAGGAGAAGACAAAGTTTTACTAATGAGGAATGAGTTATGGCAGACTGATAATAGCAGATGATTATTCCAGTTCAGACATCAAATGCATATTGTGCAACGCATGAGAGAAAGGGATCACAACAGGATTTCTCAGTTCAAAACAATACCACCTTTTACATTTTCTGGAGGATCAAGAAGAAATTGCAGCTATGCCAGTTACATAGAAAATGCTGACAAACTGATGTTATGACTTAACTTACTCCTGAAATCTGAGGGGAAAAAACTTGAGCACTACACTTTTTGCCATTAGGCTAGCAAAAGGTTTTATGATTCTGTCACCATAGCAAGTTCAAATGTGGGGCCAAGGCTAGATATCAAGCTTCCCAGCTACATGAGCACATCTGAATCAACAACATGCCTGAAAATACATTTCCCATGCAAATGTTCACAAGATCTAAGATAAAGGTATATCTGTAGAAGGCCTGAGAACAAAGAAGAGGAACCCATCTGAAACTGCAATGTTCAATAGAACAACTTTCCTCTGCCACACACATTGCCACCTTACTCAAAAACTTCTAAGGATTTAAGCCTGAGGTTACCCACATGTCCTCTAGAGGGGAGATACCCCATGGGCACAATTCCCTCCTGGTCTGGAGGAAAGAGAGAGAATCTTTGATGTATGTCATTGCTTCAAGAGGCATTTAAAGGGTTCATCTGTAGCATTTCTTATGAAAACCCTGGAATGCAGATGTAATAGCTAACGGATTAGTGAACTCCTGAGCATCTGGTAATCTAATGCTGGGGTTAGGCCTTTATGGATTGCTGGGAGCACAATTGCATCACAGAGGTGCTCTGCATTTCCTCCCTCTTCATAAAGTCACAGCATTTATCTAAACAAGGCAAATCACCCTGTGGGCTGATTTGCAAGTTTACTCTTACTTAATTCTGTAAGGCCTTTTTCTTGCCTGTTGGGATGCTTTGCACCAGCTGTAGCTTCCACACAATCTTCCAGGTTAACTCCATGTGGAGGATATTACAATAATCCCATCGGGAAGTAGGTGCTCCAAGCCTGGAGCATCAAACTAGAGTACTAATTTTCTTTTGCTTCTTCCTGTAGAATTGCAGATTGGAGTCTTTGTTCTTATGAGATGACCTCTCACTGCAGCTGGACAATGCCCTTATTCCAGCATGTAAAGCTGAAAGCTCTTGAAATTTTTGGTTTTTATCCTTTGGGTCAGTTGTGAAGTTAGCCATGCCAGATCCACACACTGTCACTGGCCTTCCATCCAGCACTGTTATGGGGACTGGCAGGCAACAGTAGGTTAACAGCACTGGCATTTCAAGTGGCACTTGCTTTCTGCTCCCTGGGGACCAGTGACCATGGGAGGTCCCTTGTGGGGGCAGGGCAGGGCAGGGCCAGCAACCAGGGCTGTCCCACCAACCCAACCAGGGAGCAGGGCAGCCAGGGAGCAGAAGAGTAGTCCCAGCCCTGAACATCAGCTAAAAATCAGCTCTGAGAGAACATGGGTGGGCTTTGGCCACTGCTTCCCCACAGGGAAATCCTTCCGACTGCACCCGCTTCTCTTTGCGCTGGTCCTGAGCCCCAGCAGCCAAAATTCTTGGAGAAGGATGATGTCTCCAGGCTCTGACATTAAGTATAAGAGGAATAAAGCACACGGGCCCAATCTTTGCATTGAACACAAAGAAAAAGTGACATCCCAATCCTCAGTTCAGATATCCTTTAGAAATCCAGTTCTCTTTCAAAAATTTTTCTGTGTGCTCATATGGAGATTTTAAGTATCATGACATTACCAATGAGACTTTAGACTTGGGAAGGGCTTTGTGGAGTTAGATATTAATCAGAACATGCCTTGTGTTTGGCTAAGATACAAAATTCATAACAAACACATTTTTTTTCCTAAATTTTTAGAATCTTCATAATTTTGAAAGTTCCAAGAAAAAAATATGTGCTTTTGAATCCCCAGCCTCCTTTCCTTTCTTCTAATAATTTCTCTGAAATGCAATAAGCAGGACACGGAACAAATAATACTTTCCTAAGGCTCTAAGCTTTCAGAAACAAAAATTTTCTTACCATCTCCTGTCCACTGCAAAGAGACTGAAAAAGAATTTCCCCCCATTGGCTTCAGTGCAGTTAAGCCAAGATTAAATCAGTGAATACCGGAGAGAATGAGGCCTATGTTCTCATAGCCACATGCAATCACACACAAAGCCTGGCAGTGAGGAAGTACAAAAGCTGCCTGAAGAAAGTGTGCATCCAGATCTTGAACGCAGATCTTGATCTTGAGTGTTCTGAACATAAACAGGATTCCAAATACTGTGGTGTGTGTCAACAGGATGCTCTCATGAAACTTAAATAGTTTGCAGTTCATGAGGGTCCGTATTTACCCAAAGTTCATAGGCTACTGTAAGATTTCTGGCACACAGGATGTAGGCTCAGTCAGCTACAGGACAATATACCCAAATCTCCAGAGTCCTACTCAGTATCTTCTCAATGAAGGCAAGAAATCATATTAGAAGGAAAATTATGTTAGAGGCAAGATTCAACAATGCTTATATGAAAGTGACTCCTGACTACTTGTATATATACAAGCTTCCTGTGGATTGCACTGCAGAGCTTTAAACCTTGTTGCACTGTGACCTGAAAATGGTGTTCAGGCACTTTGATACTTTGCATCTGTTATACATTTACTTCTCAAGGATCCCCGGGAAAATAAAAATGTCAGTTTTCATCTTGTGCACCATATGGTTCAGGCATTTTAGATCTGGCAGCTTAATCTCACAGATCTGGCAGTTTAGTCTCACTATGTTGTTTTTCACTTTTAAAACAAAAACCTCCTCTTTAATACATAGCACAGTAACAAATTAAAGCGTCCAAGCAGCATCCAGTATGGTCCCAATTATAAATGTTGTCACAGGGGTGTGTGCTGAAGAAAAGGACTTCTGGGTTCTTAGACAGAAGACAACCATAATTCATACATGGAGATCATATCATAAGGGACGCACATCAACAAAGTGCTATATCATTCTCCTCAATCAACAGCATCCCCTCTTAGCATATAAAGTCCTGGGAGCTCAGATGTTTTTGTATTACACATTCAGATATAGCTTCACATGATACAGCCCTGATGTACTGTGGGCACCATGAAGCCAAAATGGTAACAATCTTAGATTTTCAGCTCAAACAGCTTCTCTCCCTTGGATGTTACACACTCTGCTAAGGGGAAACTTCACTATTTTAGATATTAGCTGATGTGTATGGAGAAATTTGTATTCATCTGAGACAAGTCCAGCTGGGAAGATGGCTAATGCTTTATTGTGCCTGAGGTCATAAGCTCAATAGACTGGAAAGTGGAGATCATAGAATCATAGAATCATAGAATGGTTAGAGTTGGAAGGGATCTTGAAGATCATCAAGTTCCAACCCCCATGTCATGGGCAGGGACACCTCCCACTAGAGCAGGTTGCTCAAAGCCCCATCAAGCCTGGCCTTGAACGCCTTCAGGGATAGGGCATCCACAACTTCCCTGGGCAACCTGTTCCAGTGCTTCACCACCTGCACAGGAAAGAATTTCTTCCTAATATCTAATGTAAATCTCCTCTCTTCCAATTTAAAACCATTGCCCCTTGTCCCTTGTACTACATTTCCTGAGGAAGAGTCCCTTTCCAGCTCTTCTGTAACTCCTTTGAGATCCTGGAAGGCTGCTATAAAGTATCCTCAGAGCCTCCTCTTCTCTAGGCTGAACAGCCCCATCTCTCTCAGCCTGTCTTTGTAGGAGAGGTGCTCCATCCCTCTAGTCATCGCCTTTGTGGCTCTCTGCTGGACCCATTCCAATGGGTATGTATGCTTAGATGCCCTTTCTCATCTGCATGTTATAACATAGTTTTTCTCTGACTCGTAGCAATAAAAAAGGCCAAAAGACACATATTCTACCTGTGTCTCATCATTACAAGCCTATAGGTAAATGCAAATACAAAGCTGTAGTCTTCATCTGCCATTTGTTATCTGATGTGGTACTTGCTGCCTTTGTGGTATAGTAAATCTTCTGACTATTTTATGATTGATAGAATCATAGAATAGTTTGGGTTGGAAGGAACATTTAAAGGTCATCTAGTCTAACAACCCCTGCAATGAGTAGGGACATCTTCAACTAGATCAGGTTGCTCAAAGACCCATCCAACCACAACTTCAAATGTTTCCAGGGATGGGACATCTATCACCACTCTGGGCAACCTATTCCAGTGTTTCACCTTCCTCATTGTAAAAAATTTCTTCATTATATCTAGTCTAAATCTACCCTCTTTCAGCTTTAAACCATTACTCCTTGTCCTGTCACAACACGCCCTGCTAAAATGTCTGCCCTCATCTTTTCTGATGGTCCACTTTAAGGGCTTTGCAGCTGCAATAAGGTCTCCCTGAAGCCATCTCTTTTCCAGGCTGAACAACTCCAGCTCTCTCAGCCTGTCTTCATAGGAGAGGTGCTTCAGCCCCCTGATCATTTTTGTGCCCCTCCTCTGAACATGCTTCAACAGATCGTTTTCCTTCTTACCCCAACGACTCCAGAGCTGGACATGGTACTCTGAGTGAGGTCTCACCAGAGAGGAGCAGAGGGGCAGAATCACCTTCTTCTATGTGTTAGTATTATTATGGTTAGTGTCTGCTTTCTATTACTTAGAAATACAAAATTCCGTTTATCGCAATTGTAGAACAAATTACAATCCACCATGTTTTAGACAACATAATATGGAGTTTGTTTCCCATGTATGTACTACTTTCACTCAGAATTAAATTATTTTTATTTTACAAAGCAACAAATAAAATAACTTCAAACCTAAAAGCACAGTAGGGAAAGTGTGGGAAACAGGTGATCTAAATTACTCTTGCAACATAGTAGACCAGGGTATTTACAGGATGGCAGGGAGCTGGATTATCATCTGAAAAAGTAAAACTGTTTTACAATGAGATCTTCAGTCTCTCTAAACCATGTTTCCACTTCTCAGTCTGACCAGTATTAGATGCTTCAGAGGAAGGCCTAAGAATGCTATAGGAGTGACAATAGAGTAAGTCCTAGTGTTCATCTAAGCTCTAATAGTTAAAATTCAACTTAAATGCTAGACCCGCTGTTTAACAAACCTCTTGCTTTCTAAGTAGATACAGTTGCGACAACTTCGGAGTTTGTAGAGCTTTACAATTTTGAGACTGAAACCAACTAGTCTCATTTTTAAACTTGCTAAACTATCATCTTTGATTACTTGCTGTAATGATGAATTCCATGGGCTCAATATACTGCACCTCTGGAAAATAGTCTTTATCAGTTAGGAATTTTGTACTTCCTCATGAAATTACATAGCTCTAGTTTTTCTAGAGAAAGGATGAAGTCTTAACCCCTGATCTAATTGACTTCTTGATCACTTTGTACACACAGAAATTAAAGTAGCACCTCTCATTTAGGTCCTTTCTATAGTAAGATTTTGTTTTACATCTCTTTGGAAAAAAAAAAAAAGAAAAAAAAGAAAAAAAAAAGAAGAAGTCTTTCACGTCTTAACCATTTGCAGGCTGTCTTAACACCTGACCAAGACTGTTGGTAGTGAGTGGAGAAATTACTGTTACACATAGTTGAAGGTATGTCACTGTACACATCAGTGCTATTGTGCTTTCCATACTGATCCTCATCGTTTTTTCCTCCGGATCTTGCTTTTTCCTTCTTGTATTATTGGTTGCTTGGGGTTTTTTTTGCTATAGATCCATATTAAATTGTCCATACAGATGCCCTGGTCCTTGTTCCACTGCTACAAAAAACTCAGTGAAATATGGAAATTAATTTTCCTTCAGTGACAAACAGATGGTACACTTGTTAGCACTGGTTTCTTTCTGCCACCGGCCCACTACGAAGACAGACCCTCAGTGTGTGAATCCATGTTTGAGAGTCTCAGTTCAAAAACAGATCAGGGTTCAATATAGGAAATAAGTTCAGGGAAGCAAAACTGGTGTCCTCTTCTGCTTGTGTGTACTTTTGCTGCCTTAGAAAAAAGACAGATAGCTTGCTTTCTGTTGATCTCCCATTTCAAAAACTTCCAATGTCTTCCAACCCATCTGAAGCCATCCCTACTGGTAGCTTTGCACATGCTGTCAACAGAAACACCTTATTTATTTTCTGCATGATCTGTAAGAAGGGATCACATGTAATCAGCACACTTCTGCAGCAACTTGGTTCTTTCTCTTCTGCAAAATAATAGCATGTATTTATGTTGCATTACAAAGCAGATGTTTAAGACAACTCTGGCAAGGCAATTTAAGCTTTTCTTTAACTGTTAATGTATTTTTTGGCTTTTTAAAATCAGAAACTCTATAAACCTTCTCAAACTGCCATATTAAAAAAGAAATTACAGATCTACACAGCCCCTTAGTTTAAAAGCCTTGTCAATTTGTCATCTTGGGATTTCATGTCCATCAATCTTATCACTGAAACATGTTATGTTCAGAACAATCAATGAAGTGTCCTGTCTATAAGAGAGTAATAGCTTCTAGAAATCTGAGACAGCTATTGTAGATAGTGGTTGCTATAAAGTAATAGAAAATAAATGGAAGGGGAACAAGAAGCCCAAGAAAACCCACAGGAAAATACTAAAATAAGACAAAAAATCTCATCAGGCAAAAAGTAGAAATTATATAGTATGAATATACTATATAATTTCTACTTTATATAAATTACATAGTATGAATACAATCTTGCAGGTGCTCACATTTAACAATTTAGGCTTTTTTGTCCTAGAAATTAATCAGGTTTGCAAGATAATCACAAAAGAAATCATCCCCACTTTCATCCTATTTTTCTGACCATTCTCAGGACAGTGAAATTAACGAAACACCTAGAAAAAGAGAAATTAATACTATTCTGTGAAAGCTTTTGCTTTTTCTTTAGCATACTATTTTGATCAACATGAATGTGCTATTAAACGTTGTGCATATGAATTACAGTGGATGGATGGCACTGAAAACTGAAGGTATCTTTACTAATGAGATGATGTCATCTTTTTTCCCATATTTATGTAACTCAGATTTGCTCTAGAAGCAGAGCTGTCATGGGTGACACAAGCTAGAGATGAAAGATAATCAGTCCTTACATTTTTATGACTATCTGTTAAAGAAACACTTAATTAGTACAAATTATAGCTAGCTCAACAGTCAGTAATTCTAAAAAAGTACTGTAAATGGTCACAAGCATCAATACCTTCAGTCTTTCCTCATTTAACAAGGACAGCTGGCATTCAGTTTGCAGGGAGCAGTTCCACAATTTTGAATTTGCTTTTCATCAGCGAGATCAAACAAGAGAAGTCGTGTCCCCACCAGTTGCCTATTTCTGCAGTTACAGAAAAGGATTTCTACTAACACACATGATATTTTGAGGCCTAGTTGCTGTTTATCTTCAGGAGGAATTAGATTTCTAATTAGCATCTGTGGCTCAGAAGTTTAATTTCTATCAAAAATCTAACAGTGATTGGCCTCTTAATTCCCACTAGTGCCCTTGCAGAATCTCATTTGGAGTCTGAAAATAACACTTATAATATTGTGTATAAATTAAAGAGGATTACACTGTGATGCATTTATTTCATCTCATGTATTATCATCAGATAAAATCAGATGTTACTGCACACTCTGTTTGCTGGGATTTTTTTCAACAGAGACACTGTAATATGGGAATCCCCTTTGGCTTTCATTAACTCAATACAAGTCTGAAACTTGCAGATTCAGCAAGGTTGCCTGTGGTAATTTAACTGGCCTTGCAGGGCCAGAGCATTGATTTGTTTCACTTGGATAAAGACAGGAACACCACATGAGCAGGTTTTGTGTTTGGAGGTCACAGACATCCAGTCAAAGGCTAGCGTGCAAGGAGATATTATTCCCGTCATGTCTGGGGGAAAAAAAAACAAAACAACAACAAACAGTTGGCCAATATGCACAAAATGATCTATATGACTGTTATGTACTTGCCAGGTGATGTTACAAAGGCATTCATGACCACCTGGAAACAGTGATATAGGCAGACTGTGCAAATAACACACATAAATAGTAGTACACCAAGTAAAAATAATTTTCCAGCTGTGACAAGTGTTTTCAGTCAGTAAAAACAGCATCTTGATACCTCACGATATGAATAATTATATCAGGTGCAGCTAGCTATGTAAAAAACACATACAAAGAGCCTTCATGCTTTAGAAGAGTGATACTTGAGCAACACAGTACCTACCATGATTCTCTGGCTCTTCACTTAACACTGCATGAAAGACAGAGTTGTGCAGAATCTTAGTTTGCCTAATGCTTTGTTAATGTAATGGCTTTGATTTTTCTTTTTACTTGTACTCAAAGACACGCACTCTGTGCTTCCAGTGGTGTGGTGTGAGGCTGTCCCCAGGTTTGCACCCTCCGAGTGGTGGCACAGAAAACCCTTTCCTGGCTCAGGTCAGTAAGTGTCTAGCAAGGAGTTTCTGACAGTTTGAGAGGACCACCTAAGCTTTCTGCTCTGAAGCAGAAAAAAGCCATTTTGCTGTAAGCTAAGTCTGACATTAAATGCAAAACAAACAAAAAAATAAGCACCTCAAACAGTCTCTGGCATATAACTTATATGCAGTTACATCTGGCTAGATCAGGGTTTTTTTTATGGGATATGACTATATTAGAGATGTATCTATATGTTTTATGTGAGACGTGCTGTGTGGAGAAGGACTTGTGGGTACTGGTGGATGAAAAACTGGACATGAGCCAGCAATGTGCACTTACAGCCTGGAAAGACAACTGTATCCTGGGCTGCATCCAAACTGTGGCCAGCAGATCAAGGGAGGTGATTCTGTCCCTCTGCTCCTCTGTCATGAGACCCCACCCAGAGTACTGCCACTGCTCTGGAGTCTTCAGCACAGGGAAGACATGAACCTGTTGGAACGGATGCAGAGGAGGGCCACGAAGATGATCTGAGGGCTGGAGCCCTCAGATGGAAGACAGGCTGAGAGAGTAAGGGTTGCTGAGCCTGGAGAAGAGAAGGTTCTGGGGAGCCTTACAGCAAGCTTTCCAGTATCTAAAGGAAGCCCACAGGAGAGATGGGGAGGGACTCTTTTGTAGAGTGTAGTGATAGTATAAGGGGTAATGGTTCTAAACTGAAAGATTTCAGGATTGCCCCTTACCGCAGAAAAGACATTGAAGAGCTGAAGCCAGTTCAGAGAAGACCAACAAAGCTGGAAAGAGATCTGGAGAATAAGCCTTATGAGGAGAAGCGGAGGGAACTGAGGTCATTCAGCCTGCAGAAGAGGAGGCTGAGGGGAGCCCTTATCACTCTCTACACCTACCTGAAAGGAGGTTGTAGGTAGGAGGAAGTCCATCTCTTCTCCCAAGTCACAAACAACAGGACAAGAGGATATGGCCTCGAGTTGTGCCATGGAAGGTTCAGACTTGATATCAGGAAAAATTTTTACACTGAAACAGTTATCAGTATTGGAACTGGCTGACCAGGGAGGTGGCTGAGGCACCATCCTTGGAGGTATTCGAAAGACGGGTTGACATAGCGCTCAGTGACACAGTTCAGTGATGGGTTGTTTTTTATCAGAGTTAGTTAGATGGTTGGACTAAATGATCTGAAAGGTCCCTTCCAACCTAGATAGTTCTATGATTTTATGATTTAGATTAGATGTTAGGAAGAAATTCTTTACTTCCAGGGTCATTCTCCTGATACATACATGTGACTGTGTTGTCCAGCTGCTAAAATGACAAAAGAATGTTGTTGCTGTAAAAGATACAAATTAGGACTTAATTTCAATTATGCTACACAGTAACCTAGGGACTGGTAGGACGATCTGTTTATGCAACTTTGAAGGGATTAGGACTCACCTAAGAAATATATGTTGTAAACTCCTGTAAAGACAATCTGAGAAGAATTGCCTACTTTTTCATTTGTAAATTAAAAACTTCCAAAACTCTAAATCGAAGGATATCTTGTACTGCCAGGCTAGGCTGTGCATACATCTCTACACAGACCAGAAACAAAAGAACAACAGAAATCCAAAAAATAGACTAGGATAAAAGCAAAGGAAGAGAGTTTTGAGTTTAAGTATATTCTGTAAAGCACAAGAATTAAATTGCCTGACCTCAGCTGTTTCAACATACCTACTTCCATATGGTAAAAAAATGCATTGCAGAAACCTCATCATTTCTTCAACTGACTCATCTCTGCATTTACCCGAAAAGGAATTTCCTACTCAAATGACCACTGCCTTTGCTGGCTAGGAACAGTATCAAACTTTGTTCCTTAGGTTCTCTCAGGAT
>VZRU01003866.1:29986-74428 GCA_013398155.1 Pedionomus torquatus | reverse complement strand
GAGAAAAAAAAAAAAAAACAAACATGCAAAGAAATTGCAACCTGCAATGAGATAAGACAAAATTAGAAGGAACTACCTCCAACTCCAGACTTCCAANCACCTCTCCTTCCTTGCCTATCCCTTCTGAAAGGTTGGTAACCATCAATCCCAGTAGTTCAGTTGCGTAAGTCTTCCCACCACATTTCTGTGATGGAAACTATGTCACCAGTTTCCTGCTGTACAATATCTTCACTATTTAGAATTCTTGTGCAATATCTATTGGCAAATTACAAAAGCACTTCCAGTGTAAGCTACATCAGCAAGGAGCAGCTAATTCTTCAGTAACATAGTGTGTCAGCTCTTGGATATAAGTGGCATAAATCAGCTAGAGGGAGCTCTGTTCTTGAAAAAGATGGGAGAAAAATTACACTTGTACTAAAGTGTTTACTAGCAGTAAATTTAAGAAAACCAAAAAGTTCACTAGGTCCGCAAATATTTAGCTGAAAGAGCTAAATATTTAGCTGATGAATCAGCTAATGATCATAATGATCAGCTAATTTAGCTGATGAATCATCAAACACCCTCCATTACAGAAACATTCTAATAAACATGCAAGGTAGGAGCTTTGGAATTTTTTTGAAGCTCCGTAAAACATGATCTGCAAAAAAGAGACTGCAAATACAAACTCCTCTCTGACAAGTAGTTGTGTGAATGCAGGATCTGTTGGCCAAAGGAGGAATCCTTTAGGTCATTACAGTACTGGTTGTCCAAATCCACTTACATCCTGTTAAATCCCTTGCTTTGATAGACAAGCTGTAGTTTTGTGTCTCTTGGACCTTAAGGATGTATACCCTGAATTCCTTTAGGGGTGGAAGTGGAAGGAGTGGGGCTGCAGCTCCTTATATTAAACTGTGCTTGGAACATGTATTTTTAATTCTAGACATAATTTCAAACTTGGTGTCTTACAAGACGGGTTTAACTGTTTCCCAGACAAAATTCAGTGCAGAGGATGGGTGAAATGGTCCTGTTGGGATGACACAGGGTGCAAACATCTCCAAGCTCCAGACTCCAACACTGAATTCATTTCAGCTGGGACAACTGGCCTGGGCAATATTACTGTGATGCTGGGACAACCTAGAGCTGCTCCAAACTGTGCTCTAGGCCAAGCCCTCGCTGAAAGCTATCAGAATGATAACAGTTTTAGCTGTGTTAATAGCAGTATGTTGAGTGGTGTTTAGCTGCTGTTGACCTTTTCATCTCCTCAGCTGTGGCAGAGGCATGTACTTCTGAATACTCCTTAGAAATTCAAAAGAGCATTTTAAGTGGTGCCTCTCCCTCCCCATGCGGAAGCAGCTTAAAAAATGCCCTGAAGTTCAAACCAAGTGCATGTGTTGCCTTTGATTGGTGTAGTATTTCACAATCGAAGGAGTTCTCTCTTCTGAAGAATGTTTTCCTTCAGCTGTTGTATCTGGTCAATAAGTGGAAAATATGGAAAATACCAAAGGGCACTGAAGCATGTTTAAGTATTTCAATGAATTAACTTCCTAATATTCAAAAGGGAGGATTCTTTCTTTCTTTTGAAAGGTTTTGATGTTTCCACTTCTTTAAAATTGCATTCAGCACTTGAGAGATGACCTTTAATAGAATCACACTGGGTGATCCCATCACATCCAGCAGTGAGATGCTATATCATCTCTAGTACACCAAAGGAACCAGCATGAGGGAGTGATTTAGCCCACTCGCATCAAGTATAATGAGTTTTATTTAACCTCATTTGTCTTTGAGACTTTATCTTCCATATTGGGTTTGTTTTTGAAGTTTTGTTTGTGCTGTAGACCTATGGAATATTTATTCAAAGCCACAATATGTGTTTACCCTGCTTCAAAGTCATTCATTCCACCAAACGTGAGATATGTAATTAAAGTAGGATTGTTTAGTGAAGGTGTATGAATAGTGTGTTTCCCATCCCTTCAGTGGAACTATCAGTCTCTTAAAAAATTAGCCAACCAAAAAAAAAACAAAAACAAGCCAAACCAAAACACTCACAACCAAAAATTCCCAAAACAAAACCAAACACCCACAACCAAAAAAACCCAAAACACACAAGCAAGCAAACAAACAAAAAGCCAAACCAAACCACATCCAAACAAACAAAAACACAAAGCTAATAGGTAAGAAGTTTGCCCAAAGCGAGCTTACATTAGAATAGTCGTTTAGCCTGACCAAGTCCAAATTCTTTCTCTGCTTCCTCTTCAAAGCATACAGATAGTTCAATCCATAGACAGACCTTGTTATCTGTCCCAGATGAAAAGTACTTCTAGTACTAATAAACTAGAAGAAAAGTAGCATGAACCCCAACATTCTTCTCCCTACCACACTTCTTGTGTTAGTAAGAAGGCTCTGATGCTGGAGAAAGGAAACTGGGGGTCCCTGTCAGGGCAGTAAATTAGGGCACAATCCTTAAATCTCTGTTTTGAAAATAAAAGCCTACTGAATTAACAGTAAGCATAAATAGGTTGACCAGCAGAGAGATAAAAAAGGAAATATAGCATCTTTTGCTGGCAGTTAAAATAGTCTTACAGAGAAGCCAAGGTGAAATCTCTACTGGTGCTGCTGGTTTTCAACTCAGGTAATGTGGATTACAGGGAAATTTGCAGCTCTGCATAAAAATGCTTACCCTCACTATGACAGTGCCAGTCCATTGACTACAGTCAGCAGAGTTCTGTAAGTAGCATAAGATATGCTGGGTGTGAATTTTACAGCAGTGAAGCTATAATGTGCATCTCCACAGGGAATGACATCAAGCGCTGCATGTTCACTCTCTTTCTAAATTAACTTGGTTTCTGATAATATCAATGAGTGATTTACTAAAAGTAAGGAGTGTAAGCAAAAAGGTTTTTTGTGATATACTCTTCATTCTCTAGTAAGTGAGGATTGACACTGACTGGTTTAAGCGCCTGCCAGTGTTCTCCTGCACAATGTTCTTCTGCAGTTCCAAGCTCCAGAAACACCCTTAAGTGCATCAAGGAAGCAATAATCACAGCAGAGTAAATGTTGTGTCATATTACAACTTCTTTTGTAGATAGGCATCTAAATGCTATCAGGATTTTTGGTCAGGTTCCTTGGATTTCTAACCCATGACTGTCCCCTTTTCCTTCTTTTGTTTTCTTTTTTTTTTCTTCCATTTTTCCTACCTTTTTTTTTTGTAGCACCATACTACAGCTTACATTGCACTGGCAGTTCGGAGCAGGACACATATTTACTTACGTTAAAAACATTTCAGGAAGCAACTAAGTATCACTGTTTGTGTCACAACGGGAACAAAAAGTCATATAATGAATACTGAAATATTCAAAACTTGCCAGATTCTGGCCTGACTTTTAAACAAGTAGAAATAATTTACATTGGTTTATAGCAGAAAATTTTGTTTCAGGAGAAAGACTCCCTGAGCTGTAGAGATATTCACAGATGGAGTGTTAGTTAAAAAAAATAAAATATTGTGATCTTTTTACATAGACAGGTTAATGCTTACAGGGGGAACTGAACCTCTCAAACAGGGCTGTCAGTCACTATGCAGATGGTGCAGGACCTGCAATGGCATCTTCGCTGGATGAGGTGAGACTTCTCAAACTGTAGCTGTGAATTCTTACAGCCCTAGTGATCCTGCTATGATTATATGTGTCCTGATCAATCCTATCAGCAGGACAACTACTCCAGCAATTGTATAATCCATTGATAAGGGATATTTTTTTAAGTATCTACAAAATATATTCTAACTATCTTAGGTGTGTGCAAAAGACCATCCCACCTTACCATTCCTTTTATAGGGCTCAATAGTTTCTACTGACTATTTAAATTCTCTTATCTATGCGCATTTTTGTCAACTCCTTTCTCTGTAGTAGGCATTGCCCGGGGGAGCCCCCAGGATTAGTTAGTTTCTCCACCCAGGATGTTAATAAACACATCTCTACATGCTCCTAGTGCCTGTCCACTGGTCTTCACCCTCCAGAAGCTGCCAGGGGAAGCCCTCGTTTTGTTGGGAGCAAAAGAGTGATCCGGTACCAAGCAGACAGTTTCCTTGCAACAAAGCAAGTTGGAATCCAGTGAAGTAATTTACCACAAATTAATTCACCCTCTCATCTGTACAGAGACAAGCTGGAGAGTTCCTGTAACTAAGTGCTCCAAGTACGCGCATGGTGCAGCCTTTGTATACACAGCCCTTGCACATGCCAGACACACCACAACTGTTACTACAAGAAGAACTTGAATTTCCTCTTTATACCACAATTATAAATTAATTTCCATTGGTTTTGCCACACCTACTGTCACAGGAAGTGCAATATGCATGTTACCTTCCATTCACTTTCTACTTCAGAGGTCTAATTTTCACAACAGCAGTGATTAGCTATCCTGTTGACTTTCTGTAGCATTTCATCCCACTTAACAGAAAGGCAGAATTACTACAAAGCAAAAATCAACTAATGATGTTGCACACATGCCCAAAGCCTAACGGCATCCCATGTGAAGTGTATTGACACAACTGTCCCGCCAAAATCAGTTGCCTTTACACCATCTATAGGCTCTATTTATTTGTCTAAGCCATGACTAGAAGTTGTGCTGGAAACCAGCAAAATTTAAAACAAACAAATAAACAAAAGCCCCCTGCCCAAAGGAAACATGATATGCTAAAATTTCAGCTCATCATTGCATGTGACAGCATTCACGGATTGATGCCAGTTATATTCCTATGCATAAAGGCTAGAAGAAATAATCCAACTGATAGCCAATAGATACATTTTCTCCACAGTTAGATTAAGAGTACACAAGTACCATCTGTTGATGAGGACATTTTATACTAGCAAAACATTAAAAGACAGCCTTGTAAGCCTAATTTCTTTTCTCTGAATTTATGTTCACACAGAGGTTCCAACCTGCAGATAGCCAACCCCCTTCTGAAATGTAGTCAGTGAACCTAGATAAGTTTTCTATCCTAATTTAAATAACTTCACTATTAGTATTCATTGAAACAATCCTTTCTATTACCTTTAAGGGTATATCTTCTTCTATATGGGTTTAGATTGTTTGTTTTCATTCTGTATTCATGTGAATTTGCTACAGAAGTACCTATGCAGTGTCATCATCTTTTACTTATTGTGTGTCACATGATTAAGCTATCACATAAAATCCTTTTCCTCTGTTTCCCAGAAATCCTTCTCCCTTTGGGATGGTCTCTGACCTCTCCTGAAGTTGATGCTAATGACAGAATCAGTAGCTCTAGGATACCTGCTGTTTAGCCTTGCACAGGTATTTGTCACAAGGTAAAACACAATAACCCTCAAAGGCCCTTGGCTTTCCTCTGTAAAGTCTTTCCTCTCTAATCCATCATCACATATGTTAAATATCAAGTTCTTTTACATTAAGCGTTTCCTCCTGTCAAGGGGCAACTTCAGGACAACTTCGAGAAACATAAAAATTTTCAGTTTCTACTGCCACAAAAAAACTGGGAAAGTGAATAATTTTCTCAGCAGGTGTTCTGCTCAAATATTCACACTGATTTCAAAAGCACCTCAGAGGGAGACCTGAGAGCCAAAGGTGGAGACTGAGACTTACTAGGCAAGGGGCTGTGACTAGTGTGGACCAAAGACTGAATTCACAGCAGAACTCATGGCAGAGGAGAAAGCAGCACCTGCACACTCAGCCACTTCATTACTGTGAGAGTAATATGTTTTCATATTGTCCATCTGGCAAAAAGTTATTCTGAAAATGCCAATGGTTTTTGTCCACCATTTATCTATGTAGCAAAGAAATTCTCCAAACAAGGGTTATGAAAAAAATTAAAGTATTCCAAACAGACTAGATGTCATTTTTCTAATGCTAGATGCCCTGGACTATATAGCCTTTTTTTTTTTTTTTTTTTTTTTTTTCCCACCCCCCCTTTATCNNNCATTAGCTTACTAATTTTCAAAAAAAATTATCATTTCTTTCTTAGCATAAGACTTCTGATGAAGGAACTGAACAGTTCAATCAATATCAATGCTTTATAAAGTGTACAAAACATGTTTGTACAAAAATGGCTGCAACACCCCTAATGTTTCTTTAATAGCCTTTACTTTGTACAGATATAATAGAATTAAAAATGGAGATTCAGGGTTTTGTGTCTACATTTCATCAAACTTGGAACCATTCTGATTTTTTTCAAAACAGTTTGTATATCAGTAAGAACTTTTTACTTCCTGCTTTTCCCATAAGAATGCAGGACCAGTAGCTGGGAATTCTAAAAATAAATGTTCCTCTTTGGTAAAAATTAGTCCTAAAGTCATATTTTCCAATAAAATCGTGTATTAAGTTACAGTATTTCACGTGTAAAATTGTGTTTCTTTTCCAGAAGACACTAATTTCTTCCCTTATCCTTTATTCTCATGATACTGAGGTGTTTTAGAGATTATCTTTTACCTTGGTAAACTAATGAATATGTTTCTGAAAACTGAATAGGCCATACTGCAAACACTTGCAGCTTGGAGATTAGATATTAACAAATACTGTCTTTTTGGTCCAAGTTTTTTTAAATATGGAAAGGATCTTTTTCACTCAGAGAAGTCAGTAGAAGGATATGCATGGCTGACTAAACAAATACTAGGATACGTAACAAAAGGCAGGCAACTAATCTTCTATTTGCCAACCATTATAACCATGCTTTTCTTTCACTCATCTTTCCTTTGGGGAGTGAAATCTAAGCTGTAATATGGAATAGTCACAAAAATGTTTGTTCATGTATGGTTTCGGTCTGACTTTTCCCACAAGTCTTGTGTTGGTTTTCTTTCTTTTTTTTTTTTTTTCTGGTTTTTGATCATGGAGATCTCAGCAGCTCCATGAAGCTGCTCCAGTCTAGTGCATTTTTTGCCCATGGCACATCAGAGAGATGGCTGAAGATTTGGTTATCTCAAAGCATTTGAAATTTTTATGGATATGCTCTAGAAACCACAGCTGAGTAAAATTAACGCAACTATAAATAGTGAATATGATCAATTAAGTAGGTTAAAAAATTTATTTTTTTAACAACCGTACAAGTTCTAACTATGAATTTGCTTCCCACAGTTCAGTAATGAAAAAAAATAGAATTACTTTACTCTTGTTTAGATACCTCATCTGCTTCTTCATAGTCTTGTTCATCTTTGCTATGTCCCTAGAAAATTAATATGAATCATATTACTATGTACTTGCCTTCAGTGTATACATTAAGCAGTGCTGTTGATTAATGTTTTCATAGTATCCAGAAAACCCTATCTGGCCTAGCCAGTCTGCATGACAATTTCTGAGCAGACTGAGCATTGCTGTCTTGTTATTTCAAACATTAAAAGGCTATTCCTTGCAACTAGGATTTTATTCATATTTATTTAGCCCTGGTGTAGGAAGCCTTTGTTTGCCAACCAAAAGTTTTATTTATATGCCACAGTGCTCCACTTTTTTTACTACTCAGACCTCAGTGTATATTCCATGGGACATATTGATATCTGGTGTCAGTGCAAAACTGCTACTGCCTGTATGATATCCATTTATAACAACCCATATTACTTTATGCTACAGATAGGAACATTTTTTTACATCACAAAGCATAAAAGGTGGCTGAAAGCCTCTTCTGCTAGCAAGACCTCTGGTTCCCCTTACCTGCATTAAATTCAAGGAAAATACTTTGAGTGGGTGATGTTTAAGCTTTTTGCTTTCTGAATTAATTTCTAGAGAATGACTGAAACCACCTCCTGTGTTTTGAAGAAAAGATCCAAGAAAATAATAATTATATATGATTTAAAAAAAAAAAAAATGTTAATTTGTCAAGTTTATTCATATTATATGTTTCAGTCATATATGTAATAAAATAACAGCTGCCTGCAAAGTTGTAAAGATGCAAAATATGTTGAAATGTTTTCCTTAGTCTGTACCAAAAATTAGTTTAGCATACTTATTGTGCTATTGAACTCCTTTTCCAGATTGCTTTCATTTCCTAGTTTCATCAACATTCTTTCAATAAATCAGTAAATTTCTACCATTAAAAAAGCCATGTGAGAAGCACCCAGGAAAATTATACTTATGTCTTCAAATGAGAATGAACCACCCCCATGTATCATTTACATGAAAAAAAAAAAAAGATATTTATATGCATAACTCAATGAAAGAATTAGCCTTTTCAATTGGTCTTCCAGTAACTAAAAGAAAAAAAGTCATGTAGAAATACTGTGATGGAATATAAAGTTCCTTAGTGTTATTCTTAGGAAGCAGATCTTGGGTTATTGTAAAGACATGCATGGTTGTCAGACACATAACATTTCTTAAGAAATCCATGTGTTCGTCTAAGCATTTCAGCTGACCGGAAATGGGAAACAGTTTGTTGTAAATCAGATATAAAGTAGAGTGATGTCTGATCCTGACAAAAATGAGTACCCACCTTTCGTCAAACTACATGGTCCTTCATGCACAGGGAAATGGTGTATCTCATGTTTTTTTACAGTGGGTTCAGGATTTGTCTTGGATGCGTGTGGTTTTTTGCTTTCAGCATCTTATGAGTTTGCTAACATGAAATGTAATCCAGAGGAGGAAACATTGCACTGAAATCATCAAGTCAGTGTTATTCCGACATTCTTCTACGAGAATACTGGGTTTATAAATGATCTAATGAGTTGCCAGAAGAAGAGGAACAATAGCAGGAAATACTTGTGTCTTGGCATAGCTAGCAGTGTAGAACTTTCATGCAAGTCCAGGCTAGAGATTTTAGGACTGCAGAGGCTGCATTTGAAAATTATTCACTGCCTTGTTTCCTTTACCCTCTTCCCCCTACTAGCATGTCCAAAACTGTCAGGAGGAGAGATGGAAGAAAGGAAGAGAAAAACAGCTGAGGCATACAGTAATTAGCAGGCAATTATATCAAACTTGTTAAAGATATTTGGCATATTTTTGCTGGCAAGTCATGGACAGAGAGAAGCAATTAGTCACAGAAATGGCTCTACTCACAGGGCAAATACAAATAGAAACAAACATGCTGATTTCAAAATATGGGGCATCAAAAAAGATTCTAAACACTGAAAAATAGAATATATCATTGGAAGTCATGCACACTTCACTGAAAAAAAAATGAACAAGTACTCCTTTTTAAGGAATAGTTATGTGGTTAAAGAGCATATATTGCAAGTGTATGATTTATAATACAACTAACAGTTGGAAGATTCCTCATAAAGAAACCTCATTTATTTTTCATGTAACTGTTCTTTGTTTCTAAGAATATATTCAGTTATGCCAGCATATTCTGTCTTCATTCCTAAATCAGGACATCATTTTTGCTGTTTACAGCATGAGGAAAAACTCATGACATCTTCAGTCCCCACATAGAAAGTTACAAATTTAGGCACCTAATGATCGCATAAATATACATTGTTGTATTTCAAAGAAACAGAACAATCCCTCATTTTTGTTTTCCTTAAAGATTAAAATTACAGTCATTCAAATCGTGTCTGACATTAGTGTCTGTAGTAGTGCTACTATTCTCAGTGAACTTACATAGAACAAATTTTAAATACAAAGTCCACAGGCAACCAAAACATGGGGAAGAGACCCAACTGATAGTTCTAAGTATATAACTTTCTTATATTGCAAATAACAATCCTGAAAACCTGTATTGGAACACTCTTCTGTTAAAGGTGAGTAATTTGAGGACAGATAACCAAATGACCCTGTACCGTAGTATTTTGCACGCCAACTGAAAATGCATAACCAGAATTTGTTGGAGGTTCGGGATTTGTTCCTTTTCCCTTTTTTTTTTCCTCTTGCTAGCTGAAGTCCTTAACCACTGTGAAAATTGAGCCATGGTAACATTGCAGAAACAGTGACTTGTGCATAGTTGTGAAACAGACAAACTGTGTTGACATCTCAAAGATCTGGGTGGGGAAAATTTTCCCCCGAGCAAGGGAGGAAAGCCAGAAGTCATATAAAGTACATTTGCCTTAGGGATTACCAAGAGACATGTTTAACTCTCGGAGCCCGCAGGAATCCTCCCTTCTTGTCTCAGTAAACATTGAATGCAATCTCCCAAGCCGGCCAAAAGGGGCTGTGCCAGGGGAGTGAAAAGGTGGAGCTATGAGTGAGCAAGAGCAACTTGCTCGCTTAAGGGTGCACTTGAGGGTGCTTGTAGTTAACTAGACTTCAAGTGATACCCACTGACCGTGTGAGTGGATTATAACCAGGTGTTGGTCGCTGTTGCCCTGCACCGCAAGTAGCTTTCGACATTCACCCAAAATTCTCCTGTTCGTGCTAGGCACATGGAGCTGAAGCAGACCACCTGTGATCACCCCGGAGTGCAAAATTTGGCCTTCCAGGTAAGCATGGTTTCCTTTGCTTTGTGGGGAAGAGGAAGGGCTTAAAAACANCCCTGAACTGCAGATATTTTACAACGCCCCACATGCTATGCACTGATACCCTGCCGAAGTACAATGCTCTTGTATAAAAAGCAGGAGCACAATCAACACATTCAGGAGTAGGTTCTGCTTATTGACTTCATCTGCTGCCTGGTATACTGGTATCTTTGAAAAGTCTGATTTAGGAATATTTCATAAACTGATGGGTCTCACAACTAGCTCATCCAGCTATCCCATCTGCTCTATCAGTTGCTGTTTTTTCCTGAGGATAGGTAATTCACAGTTATGTTGAAGAGGACGTCACTTATTATGCAGCAAACATAGATCTTATCAAAGCAATGTATGTTAATAATATGAGACAAAGAATCATGTCATCACAAAACGGTGCACGCAAACACATTGCGCACCTGGGCATGTGCAGGGAACACAGGTGCTTTCTTTCCTGGCCACTGCAGAGGTTTGCAAGAGCCTGTAAATCTTCTCTGATTTAAATAATTCAAATAACAAATCACAGGGAATGACCAACAATGAAATCTGGGGCCTGACTCATGTTTTCTTGTTAATTTTTTGTCTTGGAAAACCAGAAAGTGTTTACATTTACACTATCTCTGACTCAACATGCAAGACACCCTAGATAAAATAAGACACAGAAGGAAATAGACAAACTTCTGCATATAGAAAAATAAATCATTTGACAGTAGAAGCTACTGAGAAGAAAATACCACATTTTTTTCCTCTTTTCTTCTATTTGAGATTTCTTGCATGAAGTATGAATGCTTTTCTTCCTCCAGGATACAGGTCTTCCAGTATTAAGCAATGAATATCTTCCCTAAACCACAAAATACAAAATTGTTCTGGAAAGGGGTAAATCTAAGTCATTTTAAGTATCAGTGTGGGATTGCACTCCAAAGGTACCTTCAGATGTATCTGAACCCTTTAATGATTAGCCCACAAAGGGATACTAAAAATAAGAGAGGAACACAGTAAACCTGGGTTAGGTAGTTTGTTTTATAAAGTAAATAAATTAAGAAAACAGCTCTCAATGTAATACAAAGCAGCCGAGTATCAAGGCCAACAAGTGATGGATAAAGGATCATATCGTTGCTTCATTATGTCAAGAATGAGAGGCATTGTGCCTTCTGTTGTGGAGGAACTTTAATGGAATGAGGAGGCTGTAATATAATCTTCCTTTTGACTAGTCACACAAATGGTCAAAGGGGGATAACTACTTGAACTTTTCTCAATTTCACATTGGCTATTGATAATTAAACACACACATCCTTTTGTAATGGGGTAGGATTTTCACTACATCACAGAGGCATAAAATATTTTCAGCCATGCTGCAGTAGACCCTTAGAAACCAATGTTAACTTTCAGAGAGGGTGTGCATCCATGTAGCATAAAGTTTTATTAACAACATCAATTACATTTTTAAAAATGCATGATCCTGCAAAATATCAAGTACTTCTTTTGTACACTATACAGGTATCACTTGAACTATTTATAGGCAGAGCTTCCAAACCTGCCTTGTTATAATCCCAGAACTTGGGAGAACCAGAAGCTACTTTTTACTTCATTAACAGCTCGAAATATGTTCTGCCTCAAAATCAGACAACAAAACCCAAATGTACAGCTCTGCTGTATCACTTTCTCTCTCTCTTTGATCTGAGGAATCATACGAGATACTTGGGCATATACAATGAATAAGCTTCTTGTATTGAAGAAGATACATAGGTTAAGCTTAAAGGTACACAGCCAACGAAGCACACTCCTACCCTTAAGTGCAATCTGTCCATAATAAAACCCCAATGCAATTGTTTAAACCTACATGGTAAACTTACCTGCTCTTACCTCATAGCTAGAATCAACAGATTGTTGCAATATTTATACTGAGACATTCATGTTTTTAACATTTTTTCTTCTTAAATATGACCACGTGATTTAAGGAATCAAAATCATTATGCTCATAGCCTCATCGCTACTCAGAAGATTGTCCATGTTAAGTGTCTTAATGCCAGTGTAATACATTCTGTATCTTAACCTACAATAATATCATACATAATGCATAGAAACACTATTATGTATCTTGAATTCCATCTGGTTCTGTTATCTTATCTCTGATGGCAGTGGCTGGGGATCTCTATAATTACCCACACAACTTCCTGATCAAAAACTCCTCAACATTAACAGTAACCCTAATACTGAGATTAGATTTACCTAGCTTCTGCTTAGTCCTCATTTAAGAGGCAAACATGTTATCTAATCAGTTCTGATGATTCAGATCTCTGCGAATCATATAATCAAACAAGTCACACTTACTCCTCAAGGAATGATAAGGGCTGGCTCATAAAAAGGAATTGTAGGTGGGACAAAAAGTTCCCTGACTTTTAAAGTAACTCAGAGGAAAACATAAAATAAAGACAATACAAAGGGAATATAACAGCTAATAAATACATGTTGTTCACTGACCTCCTATTGTCAGTTTTATGATGCATTAAACAGTCCATACCTGTTTCTGTAGCAGAAAAACATAATGCTCTTATACAACTTATTTGAGGAAGAATTCCCTTTGAAGTCTGTGTTTTACTTATGCTACGTATACCGGTACTGCCATAACACGTGCAGCTTCCATTTTATTCAAACAAACATATATCCTGAAAATGCCACTTATTTCTATGCTTAGTATCATTCTCCAGAGCTTCCTAGATACTCTTGTCTGGTTGGTTAATTAAGACTATAGACACTATTAAGAATTTATATTTAATGGGCACACTTGTAATTTCCAAGGGAAATTACAAAGGCATTCCACTGCATAAAATCCACTGGCAGGAGTTTTCCACAGTTTCAACACTTGCTTTCCAAAGCCATGTTTGTTTAAAAGAATTTTAACTGTGACATACTACTGTGTCTTTTAGAGGAAACAGTGAAAGTCAGTCATACCTTTAGGTCTCTTTTTTTCTCAGGCTAAGTAAATATTCCTGGAAAAAACAAAACAAAACAAAACAACAAACTAACAAAACCCCCACATTTTTAGGATTCTTGTTCATGTCATCTTCATTGTGTTCATGTTTGCCATCCACAGATGTTTTGAATGCCATATTGGCAGGGGTCATATGCACCTTGCTATCTTCTCAGGAATGTGTAGATCTTTTTTCCAGTTTCAGTTTTTCTGGATTTTGTTTTCTCCCTCTCATACTTTTTCCTTGGTCTGAAAGCAAACGGATTTCCTATTTCTTTTTTTTTTTTTCATTTCATTTCAGTTGGGTTTTTTGTCTGTTTGTTTGTTGGGCTCTTTTTATGGCGAATTTGTGTCACTCGATTATTGTAACTTGTTTATCCTGCATTTCAGTATACTATTCAACTATCCTACTCAAGACTGACAGCTTAAGCTTTAAAAAAAAACCACTAATGTGCTCAGAGGTGTATCAGCCTAATTTAGAACCCATTTCAAAACACCTCAGGAAGATTTAGCCAGCTGGATTTAAATCTGGCAGTACATGTTTCTTACCTGTTGTCTCCACAGCTCGTTTACTGTAGTTTAACACATGGCTAATGAATATTCACCCCTCCTGCCCCATACACCGAATTTTATCATTTGGCAGGAATGTATGAATGTTATGATTATTGTTCAAAATAAATTCTTCCGCAATATTTAAAATGTATTTTAACTCCTTCAAGAATAATGACACTGTGGCTAGCAAAAGGTAGTACCTGAGGAAAGACTTAGATAAATATGCTCCAATTACACTGAATATTAAAAGGATAGCAGAGTTTTGAACTGTAAATCAGATGGCTTAATTTCAGCTGACTGAATGCAATCTGAAATCCAACAAAATCCAGAATAATAACCTAAAACATTTGCTTTTGAAGTATCCATTTTCAACAGAGTGCTTTAAGTACCCTGATTCTAATCTCCAAAATGAATGTAATAATGCACCATTAAACCATAAACAGTTTAAGCAGCTGCCTGGATGCTCTGAGATCCAATCTGTTTTCATCACTAACCAGCAGGGGTGGAAAACCATCTACTCTAGAGCGTGTAGTGTTGTTAAAAGCAAAACAGATAGAAGTTATGGACTCTTTGCAAAACCTATCCTCCCTCGCAAGGCAGGCAGTAGGTAAGAGAGAAAGTCAGAACTCATAGTTATGCAGAAAGACTTGTTGAATTAATTGCTCATCTAGAGGGTATTAAACAAACATTGAATAGCAATTAACTTATTGTAAGATAGCTCCATGCCCTTGCCATTTAATTAAACATTTTTAAAGCAGGAAATTCCAGTCAGTAAAAGCACAGTGTGAAAGTGTGCAAGCAGAAGCGTAACAGAAGTCTAACACTTTTCATATTGTCAACATTCAAAGTAGATGGACCAACTCCGCAATCCTTCAAGTATAGTCTAGCAGGAAGAGTATTTTCCTATCCAAGCTTCTCTAATTTGTTTTTGACTTCACACTTCCTTATGTCACTAACTATGCTGTCCCTATATGAGAGTTCTTCAACCAGTGTGCGAGAGCCAAGGCTGAGTCAAGGCATTTGTTTTCAATTCTGCAGAATCAGAACAGTCAGGACATCACACATTTCCAATCTCCCAATATTTATAACAATAAAATACAGCTCATTGTATTAGTAGTAAAGCTAATATGTAGTAAAGCTAACTGGCCTCTTTAAAGATACTGTTTTATTCCAAGAGCCATCAAAGTACATATTTTTAAAAAATATGCATTTGTGCATATACATTACTGGATGGAGCAAAGGTACTAGCAATCCAGGGAAGGCCCAAATAGGCCATTTTGTCCTTGGCAAGAAGAGATGGATCTTTGTAAACTTTACAAAGTTTACATGTGAGTTTGAATCAAGAAAACAGGAGATTCACATTAGTAGAGCACCATCCATAACTGACAATAACTGACAGCTTTGTGTAATAGTGCGGGCACTAAGTCAGTTCTTATCGCAAGGGAGAAAGACTTTCAGTTTTTGATTTGAACTGATAGAATTCCTGCCCCAGAACAACAGTGAAGGTGTGGATGTTCTACATCCAAAAGGTCTTGGAGACAATTCACAGAGAATCAAAAATTCACAAAATAAGAAAACTGTACATACTAATCAGGTATGGTTTTCCTTTTTCCTTTTGAGTAACCTTATGTAAATTCATAAACCTCAAATTCAGTGTCACTAATAGTTTGTGATAATACATCCAAGACAGGTATTTTAACAAAACCTGAATTGATTTAAAATTCATAAACTGACAGGAAAGCAACTTCTTAGAAATGCATTAAGTAAAAACCGCAGAAAATTGACACTGTGTAGGATTCAGAAAAATGTTTCCTAATGTCATAATGGCTTCATGCAAGATACTAAAGAGGCATCAGAAATGGTGATGGGAGGGAATACTATGGATAAGGAGTTGACACAGAAGCATTTTCTTCCAAGAAGCTGGAAAAAAAGAAGCTGGAAACATTTGGTTTAGTGATATAGTCTCTCAGTCAGACAAGGCATACATATTATTAAATAGCTGTTTATCCCAAATGGGAAATTTCAGACGAACACAAGCTGGAGGCAACAGTTCTGACATAAGACTGAGCAGAGAAGGAAGAGGAAAATACAATGCATATGACTTCATAATAAACATTTTGGTTTCTTTTGACTGTGTATTTGTTTAAGCCCACGTAGTGAGTAGCTCAATATAAAAATATGAAAGTAAAGTTAAAACACCCCATAGATACTTTACTAGTGTCATGGACTAATATTTTCATATCCACGCTCCACAAATAGCCTGCTACTCTGAAAGTTTCATTATGAATTTGTAGTACTTTCCTGTGTTGTAATCATATCTGCTTACCAAGTTTGGTGATGGTGTAAGAAAGAAAGGGTTCCTGATGCTGGTGATCTTCTTATATCTTTTTGGATATGATCAGAGGCAGCAAAGACATGCTGTCTAAGAAATGCATCTGCTCTCAAAGTTGAGTTCATTCCAGATTTACAGGGATGGAAAGGATTGCTCAGACTGTTCTGATAGGCACTCCTGGGAACTAGACAGGAATCTGAGAAGGAGAAGGAGGTGGTAGACAGTGTCATACCTGCCTATACTTTCCTCTTCAAAAAAGCCATCAAAAGGGGAAATGTCAAAACAGAGTAAAAAGAGTTCCAGAACTTATGGAAACTGTTTAAAAATGGAGAAAAGTAGTGGCAGTCAATGAAAGTTTGATTTTAATCAAAGAAATCAATTTCATGTTGAAAAGGTTCTGCTGAAAGCATTCAACCACTACTTTTTGCAAGTGTAGTAGAGATACGTATATTCAAACTGTCACTTTCTCAGGCACACTGTAACTTGGGCAGAAGAATTTATTTTGAGGCTCTGCAGAATACAGACTTTAGTGTGCTCTGCTGGCAGCAGTCAACGCCATCCATGCAGCCCTTGGGTTAGCCTCAGGGCCAACACTCCCCCAAAGCCAAATCTGATACCATGTCTAGCCATGAAATAAGAAAAGAGGTTTGGACCCATTCTTCCTTTTCCTTGTCTATCTGCACAGTTAGACACAAAGTAATCTTTGATTTCTGATCTTATTAATACTTTTTATTGTAGATGTAGGAAAGCATTTGTGACAATAAAACAGTGACACAGTAATACTCTGAGCACATTTAAATATATTGTAGACCATGTGAAAAGATGCGGATTGATGCTTTTTATATTGAAACACTCAGAAAAAGAAATAGGTTATATTATCAAGACAAACACAAATTAATTTCACAAATTTTTAAAAGCTAGAGTCCAGGTTGTGGGCGATCCAAGGGTGATCCTGGCCTGCAAAGGATGCTGCAGCATGGGGGAAAGTGATGGAGAGGCACAGTCTGGCCTGGGCAGCATGTGAAGCAGGAGTGCTGGGGATACTGGTGGGGATGGAGTCAGGAGACATGAGCCATGGGCTTCAAGCTATGACCAGGAGAGAGGACACTGCCCCAGGGGAGCGGCTGCCTACAAATGTGGAAGCAGGGCTCTGTGACCCAGAGGGCTGGAGTCTCCTGATTTATAGTGTAGGTTTGAAAATCTGAGAGAAGCACTGGCATGCAATATACCCCAGATTTAAGCCCAGGAATAAATGATATTTCAATACTATCAGCACTCGTTGTCCATCAGGTGAGAAGCTCACACCCTACAGCTACTGGGAATAATGCTCCCAGTTACCAAAAATAATACCAACATAGTAGGCAGCAGTGTTTGCATTTTTCAGGTTTGTTTTATTTCACAGTCAAGACCAAAGACAGAAAGAAATGGAGCTTAGCAGAACCGTGGCCTTAAATTACAATGCAGCTCCACAGAGACACACAACTCCAACCACCCACACCACCACCTTTCCAAAAACTGCAGTGAAAAGGACAGAGAGAATCCTATGCATACCATGCTGACCTTCCTCCTAGGGGCTTCTGTGCACATACTCCTCCGTGCCATTTTAATTTTGCCTTTGAGCTGGTTCAGGTCTCTCACTGGGAACTAACCGAGGCCTTTCCAGGACTTTTGGCAACACCTGCAGCAGCAAGGCTGGACTGAGGGCCAGGGCCAGGGCAAGGCCCTTGGTGGGCCTTGCCTCACAACAGCAGCCTGGGGGAACCAGCTAGCGTACGTAATAGCGTCAAGAAAAGAAAAGGAAAACTCACCTGCAGCCTGCGACCACTCCAAGTGGCTGGGCAGGGCGGGCTGCCTCCTCTTGAGAGGGTAGGATTCCACCAGCAGCTCAGGAGGACACTGCCTTCACCATGGCCCTGGCCAGACACCTGAGGCGCAGGCCACACGCCCCTGGCGTGGTGTTAGAACAAGGAGGCTCCAGTATGGCGGCTGGGCCTTCTGCCGTTACGCTGCTGCCGTTGAACACAACGACCACCGGCAACTGCCGCCACGGGTCCCACCATGGTCGTGGAGGTACGTACTCCCAGGGCAGGGGCTCTTCCACTCCTCCAGACAGGGCAAAGGATAGCACTGCAGTCCTCCATGGGTGCAGCTCCAGGAACCTGTCCTGCCCCCAGCTGCCTCAAGGATGGTCCTCAAGCATGGCAGAGCTCTGACAGGGGTTGCTAGGAAGCTTTAATACCACTGGGTTTATGTGGATTTGGGTAGCAAAAAGGTGCTTTCCTGCTGAAAGTATGCTGCCAGGCAAAATTTCGAGTTGCTGTGACAAAGCCCATGGATGCTAGCTCTCTTTAGAGTATTGTTATCTGTTCATTTTTTCTGAGCAGCTATTTGTAGAAATAAATTTATTGGCTGTGCTGAATTTTTAAAACAATACACCCCATCCCCCCAAATTTAACTATTCTCTGTACATAAAATTTCCATCGTTTTAAAGTTCTGCAAAGACAGAAGCAAGAAGAACAGGGGTTGTCAACAGGAGGTGCTGGTCCAGCTGGTTAATTAGCAGCTCAACCGTCTCTACCTGCATCTCTCACTTTTCGGTGTGTATGCAACACTAATCTGTACAGGGCCGCCTTAAACTCTAAGTAATAGTGGTAAAATGGTGCAGCTTGGGAAAGTTCACAGCCACAGTCTAACCACTGGGTTTACCTGATACAATCACACCATTGGTGGCAGACAGAAGAGCTGGAGCCATGTGCTCTGTGCAGATGGGAAAGTCTTGAGACTGCTTCAAGCCATCTGGTAGCGGGGATCTGGTTTTTTGCACCTACTGAACAAGCATGTACCCCTCTCACAGCCTGGGCACCCAATCTGTTTTCCAGGGGGAAGAACGCATCAATATTGAGAGTGATCTGCAGGAAAACAAATGTGACTTGAATGATGGGCATGAAAACAAACGTGACTCAGTAGATGACGAGCAACCACGCTTGAAAGGGTAATATCTTTTGGATTAGTACATTTTCCACTCACTTTGTCCTGGTCTAAGCAATAAACTGCCAATGTTTACACTTCTGGAGCAACAGCTGTAAATTTCACTGGCATACCCCTATGCTGCACAGACCTTAGTCTTGCTGCTTAGCAAATTGCAGGAACACATTGTATTTAAAATCATTATATACTTCAACTGACTTATGTGGTCATGGAAATAAACCCTAAAGCCTTGCTATAAAGCAGTATTTTTGTACACTAGCAACTTTTCCGATATTTCCAAAAGAACTTTTTTTAAAGAGAGGTCTTCAACAGTGATGTCTTGTAGTAGTTGAAGATTCACTATTGTCCTTTAGTTTGCACAGCTATTTACTGCAGTGCAAAATAATAGAATAGCTGTAAAGAAATCCATTTTGATGGAGTGGAATTTTTACACTTTGTTAGCACTTTTGGCAAATGACCACAGAGTGAAAACGTACATCTACATTTTATTGAGAATTAGTTCTTTTGGCAAAAGCTATAAACTCTGTTAAACATTAAAAATATTAAGACACAGTACTTGAAATTATATTTCATGTCTTGATGTTTTTCTTTTGTTTTGAATCTTCGTATAAACCCTCACAGAAATCATGTTGTATTTTTCCCCTGATTTCTATGGCTGCATTCTGCTATACAGCACACCATTTCAGCTTTGAACCTGTTTTTCTATGACTCGATTCTAGGAACTCACCGTTTATCTCAAATAGGAGTTTGTCTCACTTTTATGTCCATAATATTCGGTGCAAACACTTTCTTGTTTAAAACATTTAGAGTCTTGTCTGGCAAAAACAAAAGCTGGGATTGGATAGATCAAACATCTAAGTTTGTCACTCTTCAGTGGCAGGTAACCAGTTTTACCTAGCTTTAAGCTAATCAATTGCACAGGCAAGTGTTAGCATGCAAACATGCTGTAAAATCGTAGCAGGATCTCTCAAAACTGGGCCCACAGGAGTCATTGGCACAAGAGGTACCTCTGCACAGAGGTGGGCTGAATTGCCACAGAGGTGAAGCCTGTATGTTTTTTAGTTCTTCTTATTTATTTGTATTCCCATGGAGATCCAAGGGACAAATAAGGTTTAACTCACAGGGCTGTCTGTTCCTGAGGTCCCCGGGTTCTTCAATGGGCAGTAGATAACATTGCCTTGAGCAGTGAAAGCTCCTCATAGGCTGCAAGCTGAAGAGCACTTAGCTCTATTCTGATTACATTCAGACTACAGCTTGTTCTGTGCTCTACAGTTTTGCATTTTGCCTGGGCTTTATGTTGAGCACCTGACAAGGGTGATGGTATCTATACCAAGTTATTTTTTTTGTAAATTAGCTTCTAGAAGCAGGCACTAATGTGATCTAATGTCTTCCTTGTATCTGCTCAAAAGAGGCATTCACAAAGCATGCCTTAATTTTAAATGTGTCATCGAATTCTTTCAACAGATAGTACTGAATATCCTCGGACTGAGACACAACCCCTTTGAAAGATCAGTCAGTCAATAACAAGGATTCATGTGCATGGTGTCAACATTTGCTTACAGAGTATGTGCAGACCAGAACAAGGATTTCTAAGTTGCAAAATGCAAGTGAGAGTAGTTTTGGCATACACAAATATTTTATATTAAAGTTACCCTTTAAATGTGTTTAAGTGATACCTCCTTTTTCAACATCTTTGGTTAAGAAAAAGCCATCAGCAACATGCTGCACTTTAAGCCTACAGGATCAGCTTTTAGAAAATATTTTTTCCTTAGCAAATTAATCAGATTTCATAAGAAAGATGTTTTTTTTTTCTACCACCTTTCAGAACAGAGCTGCATGTGTTTAAACATTTAAGATATCCTGCTACCTAAGTGATAATCACTGAAATTAATAAATTAACAAGGGAGAGAGATGTTAGAGCAAAGAAGAGATCCCAAGGAATTGCAATCTTGAAATAATCTTTTTAGATCCCAAAGGACACAGAAGAAGCAGTAAGACATACTAGATAATATTTTTTCCTTTTAGACTGGATAGACAACTAATGTTCTAACAAGGCTGGGGAGGAAGAGCTATGATTTGTGAAGCAACAGGATTTATCAAAATTAAAACTGAAGTATCAACAGCAATCAAGATTTCTCAGGGATCCTGTTAAGTTTTGTACTGGTGAAGGAGCATGTTCCTGTTCTGCAGTTCTCAATGCTGATAGGAATTAAGTTAGTATTCCTTGTTTCTCTCCATTTTGTTTTAAATTCATTGATTATTATTTCTTTTTCAGTGCAGAAAAGAAGGGTATCTGTGCTGAATTTCAGTGTGCATCAGGCTATAGCTGCATGTAGTTTCAAAACGAGTGCAGTCTGGTTAATTGATATCTCTAAATATAACAATGCTCCTTTAGACAGTAGGGTGTGAGGCACCACTTTAGCGAAACAGAGCTATAGCTGTGATTTCTTGTTCAGCTTGTACAATACAAGGGTGTTTGTTTACTTACAGCTTTTGTAACTGAAATGCATCCACATCACCAGCACACTTAACTTTGGAAACCACTTAACTCTCTTAACTGCCATTTCCCTGTGTTTCAGCTCCCCTCATGAGATCATTCTGTGTTACCTTTAATGAGATAAGAATGAATGTGAAGTATATAATAGTTTTTTGTTATAAAATATAACAAATTGCTTCAGCTTCCATGAACTGATGATGAAAATTTAATGTAATTAGTAGCCATATTTTCAAATCATAGGTTGGAAAAAACCTTTAAGATTACTGAGTCCAACCATTAACATAACACTGCCAAGTCCACCACTAAACCATGTCACTAAGTACCACTTCTACACGTCTTTTAAATACTTCTAGGGATGGTGACTCAGCCATTTCCGTGTTCCAACTCTTAACAATACAATCTAAATCTCCCCTGGTGCAACATCAGGCCATTTCCTCTTGTCCTAGTGCTTCTTCCTTGGGAAAAGACATCAACACCCCACTTCTTACAACCTCCTTTCAGGAGTTTATCCAGAATAGCCAAAAACATCTAAGCACACTGTAATAAGGCTTTCAGATGGACATTGGTTATTTTGCATACACGAATGCAGTCTTAGCCTTTCACAACTATAGCAACACTACTTGTCCACCTAGCAACACCAGGCTGGCTGTATTAACAATCTGTGGGTCTAGCAATGGGCACTGAATCTTTAACTACTTACCCAGTTTGCACTAACCCCTTTAACAGACCTCCTCGTGGAAGAGATGTGCTTCAGAGGCTACTAGAAGTGGCCTGCTAACTGTGGTCCATGAGATGGTTGATGGATTGGCCCATTAGATAGTGGCCAGATTTTTTTTTCTCGCTTATCCAACATCACAGCAAAGCAGTTACCCTGCCTCTGCTTGCCCTCCCCCACCAAAGCTTTACAGATGCCCACATGATTTTCTTCAGCACTTTGAGATCCAGATATGACCCTTACCAAGTGCAGCATGCTCCAGTGGAGAACTTTAGATCAATTTAACCTGTTTTTCCTGTGCAAATTGCTCATCCTTTTTATCTACAGCTAAAGTTTCTGTTTCTTTTTTTGCATTTTCCTAGGCATTTAGAAGAGATATATGATAAAGCTTATGACTTTTACAAGAAACATAAGACCAGAATTCACTATGTGATCTATGGAATTTTAATAACAGGTACAGTATATCGCAGGCAGGTTGCTAGAGCCATATTTATTTACTTGTTTGAGATTAGAGATTGTCCCTGTCTTGTATCTGACAGAAAAACTCTTGTCTGTCTTAAAGAATGTATTTGAAAGGGGGTTAAAGTGAATTTAATCCCAGAGAAAGCTTCAGATCACAGAACTTCCACTCCTTACCAGACATGACATAGGCACAGATCTTGCAACACTGCTTCTCCAGTATGTTTCCACTCTGACTAGCAATTAAACTTGGGGTAAAAGGGTAGGTCAATCTTTCTGTCTACTCTGTTATCAACCCTGGTGAAGAGGCCTACTAAATTCCAGTTTTAGAAACTTGCCCAAAATAATGAAATCCCATTAAAAGGAGTCAGGCACCAACTTGGACTGAACTTGAGTCAGCAGGCTAGAAATGAAAGTTTTCTGTTCTGACCCATATCACTTGATATTCACAGTGAATGTTTGCTAGAGGAAATGTGGTTTATTTCAGCAGGCACTGTAAAGTTATTTAGATAATCTTCTCTGTCCCTTTGCTAATTACCCAGTAGGTTGGTTTGTTTCCCTCCACTTCATCAAGTTTCTTTTTGATATCCTCCTGAAGACCAAGAACATGTAGACCTAAAATATGTCTGAGTAATAGGCATCAGCATACCATAAAATAGTTATATAAGGGCTGTTTGAATGATGAATATCCTGCCCTCCTGGTATCAGCCTGTCTTGCTCTGTCATACAACAGACATATCCTGGCTCAAGAAAACAACTCACTTCTAAGCATATGTTAGGGTCTCATACATTAATTCCATATAAAGCAACTTGTCTTACACAAAACAGTACTTCTTCCATATTTGACACAGTAGAAATCAGATTATTATTTACAAGAATGGAATGTTTTGTTGGTCAGAGTGTATTAGCAATGAACCTGCCAAATGACAAATCATTTCATAACTACTTTGCAAAATGAGCTACTTCTAAGTTTCCTAATTACTTGAGAGCGCCATCAAATCAGGCAATTGATAAATGTTTCTAAGTGTTTCTTCTAGTTTTACTGGATAAACTCATTGTCTGGTGAAAAAAAGGAACAAGACCCATGGTTCACAGTTTTTACATGGGACAAAGTGGTTCTGTATACTTGTTAATTTTCTCAAGTGATTAACGTGTTTGATATGAACTTGGCTTGGCCATAACAAATATCCTGCTTTGGCAGGATGAAAGGCAGCTTTCATAACGGTAAGCATAAGTAGCAACAATATGCTTTAAAAAAATGCTTTGAGCATTTTTGAGCATGAACCTGGTCTAATGGGAGTTGTTCCTGCCCATGGCAGGGGGGTTGGAACTCGATGATCTCTGAGGTCCCTTCCAACTCTAAACATTCTATGATTCTATGAAAGCAAAATTTTTCAGGATTTAGGCCAAGTCAGAAAAGCCCTTAAAAGATAAAAACAGTCCTGACTCTAACTACATCCTTCAAATATAAGATCTGATTCTGTTTTTGAAAAGACCAATCTAACTGAGACATATATTCTTGTTTCTATGACAGCATACTTGGTATTAATTATTGCAGCCTGCATATTGAATTTTCAAAGAGTCTTGCCACTCTTTATCATCACTGTTGTAGCCATCTTCTTCATCTGCTGGGATTTTTTAATAGCGAAATATGAAGACAGAATTTCTGCACGCTTTTCCCTTAGGGGAAGATACCTGGAGAAACATTGGTTTTGGATAAAACGGTGAGTATGGATTATTGCCTATTTATGCAGGAGGACAAAGCATTTGTTGATTTACCCCTGTAGTTTTATTTCATCTTAGACCTCCATAAACACAAGGAGATGGATTAATCATACAAATTGCAATAAAATCAAAGAATGCGTACAGAATATTTTCCAGTTTATAGGTGTCAGACACACTTTTAAGATTGCAATACAGCAGCTAGGTATCGAAAATCTTGACCAAAAGTGTACAAAAAATTCCTCAAATTGAGACAGGACAAGTTTCCACTAGCAAGAGAGTATGTCTATAGGGTTCCGGTGTGTTGTCGCTTTCTGCATTCACACTGCAATCCAGAAAGTGTCTCATTGTCAGCTTTTCAGAAAGCCATGAGATTCATAAAAACCGTAACACTAACATATGCACACTGTTAAAGACTGAAGTGTGTTGTCTAGACACTACTTGTTCATGCATACCTATAGCAATTTTCACTTGACTTTTAGGAATCAAAACATGCCAGCCACATTTAGTGTCATAATAAGATCCTACAACCTTATTTGGGATGGTAGACATTCATATGATAGATAAATGATAGATACTTAGATCTGGTAGATACTTATTCCAAATATTTTTTAATAGTTATCAGGAATATTTAAGTTATTCCTGGGAAAAATAGGGATCCAAAGGAGGCTCATAGACCAAATAAAAGACCAAATGAAATCTCATTAGAAAGGAAAAGAAAATTAGCCAGCTGCATTTTATCTTAGCTATCTCACCTTCTATCTGAAAAGTAGGTCTAAGTAGGAGTCACTCTGGGTTCAGGAAAATGTCTTTATTCTTAATATTTTAATTTAGTTTTGCTACAGGAGCAGGAATTTCTAAGAAAGACGCTATAAAGGTTGTGGTTGCTGCTGTTGTTACGATTGCTTTCAATATGCAAGCTGAGCACAGTTCTGCTATAGTAGAGACCATAGAGACACTAAACACAGACATACACATGGTTCTTTTCATTCATTCTGAGATAGTTAAAATAGTTGTGATTAAAGGTTATTTTTCTAGACAGACTACAGCTGGTGATGAATGAGTAAACAGCTTGTAACATGCTTTTCAACAGTGTGTGTTTCATAAGCCCACCAGTTAAACAGCACAACACAATTAATAAAAAACACAGGCTGTCTTGCCCAGAGCTAAGAAAAGATTCAAAAAAGAAGACAGGAAAGGAAAATGAGGATGGAGTGAGAAAGGACAGTATCTTCTCACACTTCACTTAATAGAAAAAACACCCAGATAAGAGTCACTCATGATTTACTGGGTTTTCCTCATACTCTGGCTTTGGGAACATGATTGGAGGACATTTCTTCTGGATGCTACCAAAAAATGTTGTTGTCAGAGCTGCATCAACAAAGGCAGGTTCCTGCTGGTGCAGAGCTACATGTTTCAGCTCAGAGAGTTCATTCACACACAGAGATGTAAATGTTATGGGGAGGGGAAGGAATATCTTGCCTTCTTCAGGATGTCATACCTGACATGTTTTTTTCCTAGGGCATTGTATGCAGCTCTTGTTATAACTATCATCTGCTGGCTCATCTTTGACACAGCAAAACAGGGATACCGACAGCTGATCTCCTTCTGTGGGCTTGTGTTGTATGTTCTCTTCATGTTTATCTTTTCCAAATATCCAACCAAAGTGAGTATTTAGTCCATGTTGGATCTTTTGCGGGTTTTTTACTCAATGTCTCAAAAGCTATTCCCCTATCCTAGCACCAAGTTCAGTAAGAATAACAGAAACTCCTTGAAGATCAAAAATTAGCTTTCCAAAACCCCACAATGCATTTCATTTCTGAGGAAAGCCATTTTCCTCTGACATCTTGGGGCACACACATGGGGTGGTACCCTCATCTGGTTCTCATTATTCTGAGAGGCAGCTGATCTTCCTTTGTTCCAGCCCTGATGCAGACTGGAACACATCTGCTCCTGGAGCATCAGCACAAGCTGAGGAAGGCCTGCTCTATGCTTTCCACCAAAAGGAGGCTGGCTACAGTCCTTAGGACATTGCAGGCACTTCTTTGAAGATACTGTCATTACATCAGCACAAAGTGGATGGAACTGGAGATGTGCTTCCCTCATGTAGCTCTTAATCTCTCATGACTTTGATTCTCACTGCAAATGCAGCCACTGAGGACAAGATGAGGTCCTCACTTTTCACTAATCCACTCCCATGGATTTATCAATGCCATTTATTTTAATATTCCAGCTGAGATGTCCACTCTGTACTGCTGTGTTATTAAAAAGGGGTTACTTCAGCCATCATAACTTCTGCCTCAGCTTTTACCATTGTGTGCCTGCCTAACGTACAGCACATGCTTTCATCAGTCATATATCAATTCATTGTCCAGGTGACCAAATTTCACCAACATTGTTTCAGCACTCCTGCATTAGTGCTGAGAGTTTTTTAACAGAAATAAGTTCCCTCAGCAGGGACTAATGGACCTGCCACTCCCCATCTTTTGCAACTGCTGTCTCCGTCTGAAGTGGAAACTCATGTACTCCAAATGCTTTGTGTTCTCCCATGGGTCCTCATTACACCTAATTGGCTTGTGTTAATCAAATATCATCTAAATAAATTAGAAAGTGCCATCTCATCTTTTTGCTTTGTAAATACGCAGATTCAATTTTCACAAAACACAGATGTTTTTTAGGCAGCAGAGCCAAAAAGTGCAGTGTAGTGAAGAGGCACAAGTCACAGTCAGCCAGAGTTTTTCCTACAACTGCCTTATGTCATATGAATCACAATAACTAAATAGTTCTCAAGTTCACAAAGCTCTTTAAAGCTGGCAAAGAAACAGAGTTGAAGTTTCTCAGCCATGCAGAAAAAGCTAGCAAATATCCTTATTCCCAGTATAGACAAGTGAAGAATCTGATGCTCAGTTGCTTTTTTTAATATGTTCCCATTTCAGATAAAAAAAATAGTTTTATCCGCTACCCTCATGTATGTCTATTTCAACTGTAGCACAGGAATAACTGTTGGTCCTTTTCCAACTACTTGGTTATGTGCAGTCTGTGATGGTGAAAGAGGTATGTCCATACTTACCTAGCCAGGCTTTCAGCAACTAGCTCAGGTGGAGAGATCCACATTGCAGACCTCTCATTAGGAGAGGTGACTCATGCTCCAAGTCACCTACAACCTGTTATGGCAGCTGTTCCTATCCTGCAGTATAATCAGGCAATCCCCCTACATTATTTTAACAAATATCTAAAGTAAACTGTAATTTATTTCGATAACAAGTGGTTTCTTTATTTTTATTTTTCTATCCACATAGGTTGCTTGGAGAACAGTATTTTCAGGAATAGGAATGCAATTTATTCTTGGGCTTCTAATTCTGAGGACAAAAATGGGGTTTGATATATTTAACTGGCTGGGCAATCAGATCCAGGTAAGTTACTGGGCAAAAATTTTATTTTTTAAAATATATTTTTCTGTCTTGAGGCAGCCAGGCAGTTCAAGGGTCTATTTTCCTTGGATGTTTGCCCCTGTTGAGAAGAACTGGGTTCTCAGAAAGGCATTTGACTAACTGACTTCAACCTTCTAATTTCTTTTTTTTTGTCCAGTTAATACAAGACCATGTAGGACAAGCTAATGAGTAATGACCAGACTGATCCTGTTTCTTAATGGCTTAACCATTCTTGGGCTGAAATTATAACTGCACCCTCCAAACACAAGACTGCTATTGTACTAGGGTACTTTTAGAAATTCTTAGACCTGGCCCAATTCCAAAGCATCTTTGCAATAAACCTG
This sequence comes from Pedionomus torquatus, assembly GCA_013398155.1. Taxonomy (NCBI): domain Eukaryota; kingdom Metazoa; phylum Chordata; class Aves; order Charadriiformes; family Pedionomidae; genus Pedionomus; species Pedionomus torquatus. The sequence goes on along the minus strand of VZRU01003866.1, from coordinate 46,050 downwards.
AAATCTTTGCTGAAAAACCTTGGGATTTGGCAAGGCAGAACAACTGTTACCTTCAGAGTAGCCACAGCTCTGCCTCCAGGAGCATTTCGTAGTTTTTACAACATATAAGAAACTGAATTAAACTAGAAGTGAAGTGTCTAGAGCACAAGTCTTATGAGGAGAGGCTGAGGAAGCTGGGGTTGTTCAACCTGGAGAAAAGGAGGCTGAGGGGAGAACTTATCACTCTCTGTAACTACCTGAAAGGAGGCTGTAGTGACATGGGGCTTGGTCTCTTCTCCCAAGTAACAATTGATAAGACAAGAGGAAATGGTCTCAAGTTGCACTAGGGAAGATTTAGATTGGATATTGGGAAAAATTTGTACACCAAAGGGGTTATCAAACACTGCAACAGGCTGCCCAGGCAAGTGGTGGCATTGCCACCGCTGGAGGTATTTAAAAGGTGTGTAGATGTGGCACTTAGGGACATGGTTTAGTGGTGGACTTGGCAGTGCTCAGTTAATGGTTGAACTCAATGACTTTAGAGATCCTTTGCAACCTAAGTGATTCTATGGTACAGGTGGCAGAATCCACAGGGGGGAGCTGGGAAACCAGCTCCTTGCAAGCAGCAAAGGATCTGTAGAGAAGGGGCAGGATCCATCTATAGATGCCCCTGCAGGCAGTCTCCAGGCACAAAATATTATTTAAAAGGCCATTACTGGAAGTTAATAGATAAGAGAAATACAAAAGGTAGATCAGCAAGTACCCACTGAATGACATTTAGGCTTTTCACCCCAGAGGTACAATTCACACTGCTGTTCTTCACAGTAGAGATAATCAAGAACATTTTAAACAAGATAGTGCAGAATGTACCCTCTCTGTCTGAGAGCAAAGGCACAGATTTGACTTCTGTTGCTGCTAATTTGCCAGCAGTGGGAATCACCTGCATTTTGTCACTGGGTTCTCAGTCTCACCTTTCATCTCCAACTGAAGTAGGTCTCATGCCCCCTTTTCTTAGCTTTATATGCCTTACGTTCACTCATGTCCTAACTCATTACATCTCCATTTTAAACTGTATCATGAATTGCATATGTTGGCATCAGGAGAATAAAATTTCTCTGCCATATCAGAATCAAAAAGCAGAGATTTTTTTTTAGATTAGCTTTTGACTACTCTTAAAATTCATTACTTCAGCCAGTAAACTCCATTTAAAATATATCTTTAATTGCACTTATTTGCATGAGATGGAGTGTAGAAATGCACCACAGTACTAGGATTAAAAAAAAATAAAATAAAAAGTGTCTTCTTTTAATATAGTTTTCAGCTTTTACCTTGTTGGGTACAGCAGGAAATTGTATCCTTGCTGGTTATCTACATACTCTGAAGCAGCCTACAGCCTTAGCAGAGCAGAGCAAAGACCCTCAGTTCAACCAGATGTAGTCAGTGAAGCCTGGACCCATACGAAGCACAGCACAAGCTCCTTGGACCTCACCAGACCTCTAGCAAGACAACTGGCAATATTTGTTTAATTTTGGGGCAGGAAAAGAGAGATTATGGCTAACTTTCTTTGCCTTCTGTCCCTAGACTTTTCTGGAGTACTCTGACACGGGTGCTAAGTTTGTGTTTGGTGAGAAATATATGGATCATTTCTTTGCTTTTAAGGTAAGACAGGTTTTATGTATACTGTATGTGGCAGACTGACAACAGAAAAAGGAATAGCATGGCTTGGAAATGCATTCATTGTATGTCTTTTGATTCCAGTGCAGTCACCAGAGAAAGCAGCTAAGTAAACTATTCCTTGATGTGTGACACTGAATAGAAAATTTGGGAACTTTACATAAAGCCCTTCATTTATTGCCTTACACTGACTTAAGTTACACTTAGTCTATTATCATAGGACTTTTGGGTATGTTTCCACACAGAATAGGCTAGAAAGCTTCTACATGGTCACTTAAAAGAAATATTTTCTCCAGCCTCTCCACAAGTAAAGGTGTTATTCTATGCTATACTGTTCTATCCTGCAGTGCTGTGCAGACCACTGCCTCGTAGACATTGCCCCTATAGAAGTTGAAATCTTAGGTGTATAATCCAGGTAGAGGAGGTAGAAATTGCCCATGCACAAGGAGGAAGAATTACGTTACATTATTATTACATTTATAAGAGCCCACGGAGATTTCCCAGCTTTCCCTTAGGAGATCTTGTTGGGAAACTGCTGAAACACAGCTTATGTCCTCTGTGCTCTGTAACCTACCTGCTTGATTTTGCTCCCACATGGTGCCCATGCCACAATACCTGCTTAGGCTGGAATGAAGAACACAGAAAGCAAAAAATCCCACCCAACCATAAGAAATGTATCAGGACTTTCTTAGAGACCATTCTTGTGTCTGGTATTTCAGGCACCCAACCATGGGCTTTTATCTTCTTTTTTTAATCTGGAGATGACATTCCAAACTGGATATTCTTCGCACTTAGGTCTATCACTACGTAAGAAAGAAGGTGATACCTATAAAATATGCTGGTTTTAAGAACAGTCAGAACATCTTAGAAGGGGAAACAATTAAGTGTATCAATGAGAAATATAAGTTATATTTTAATTGTGGTATTTTTGTACCTTTTGTTTTGCCTTCCAGTCTCCTCTCACCTTTATTCTACTGAGCACTCAAATGACAATTTGCATGCAGTTACACATTTTGGGGTGAAACGGTTTAATTCCTACCTACAATGTTATTTTTGGTATGTTTCTTCAAAATGCCTTCTGACTATGACTTCTTCAAGGTGATTTTTTAATGGCTCACTGGTGATGCAAAATCCTTTGCAGACTAAAGATATAATTATGGACCAGACAGTCAAAAGTTTGTTTCTGTGTATGTCTATCAGTCTTATTGTATGGTATGAGCCAGCAAAAGACATGTGAAATTTTTAGAAGAGGACGACAAGTAGGTTATTTTCATATTGAAAAACAAGAAAACAAAACCCATAAGGTGATTTTCAGAGCTGCATATGTCTTACTATCAGACTAAATGTGGTAAACAGAATGACAGACACACATAACAGCACCGAAACATGCTCCATCTGTTCGTCCTGTGGAGGTTTCTGTCTTCCAACATCAGTGAGTGACAGCTAGCCTATTCTCTCTTGAAACACTTCTCATTTCATTTAGAGAATAAGATGGTCAAAAGTGCTTTTTCTGTCTTTCTGATAATTTATGATGATTATATGTAACACTGACCTGTCTAGTTCTTGCCCTGAAATATTTCAAAGCTCCCTCCAGAAAAGAAATGTCCCAATCTCAGCTGAGCTCTTGAGAGTAGGCATGTGTTAGGGTATGTCTTTAGAGAAAACTGTCAGAGCCCAATTGTACCCATACTGCACCTGTAGCAGTATGCAGGGACTCCTCAGTTTTCTGTTAACTTAGATGGACTCAGTTACCAGAGCAGACACATTGATTGTGTGCCACCCACTGGGTGTTCAGACCAGTGCCACTGCAGCCTTTGAGCACTTTGTCTTGGAAGCACTAATTACTCATAAATACATGCATTTGCATGCATAAACTACATTATTTTAAATGCATGTTTGTGTATGCAAATACAGTTTCCAAGTTCTGAAAAAAACACTTGCCCACATAAGTAAGCTTATTAGCTTGTAAAAATCTCTTGTTCTCTTGTAAAAATACATTCTTAAAACTAACAGCAATACTATTTTAGCTATGTTACTAACTCCGTGGAGTGACTTAACACAAAACTGTCTCTTGTCTTTAGCACACCCAAGTACTTTAGTACTAAGTCATCTATCCTGTTGACTACAAAAGGCAAAAGTTTGCTTCGAGCAAGCAGGGAATTAGACTTCTGTTGTATCAGTAGCTTCCTTTCTATGCCAGGAGGCTTCCTGAGAAAAGCTTTGCTTTAGGCGTGTCTGAAACCAGGATGTTCCTTAAACATCAATAGCAATTTCTCCTTTAAAGGAACATAAAGAAAAAGCTGACCATCAAGCCACAAATGGGAGAGGAGTTGTGAGCAGCCAACAGTTTGAACTCTTTGCCCTTTATGTAGCATAGGCAATAACCGTGATCCACAAAGTAGTTCTGTAGTAATGTCAATATTGCACAACTGATAATAAATATGAAATAATCCAATTTATAACAAAATACGAATTAAAGAATTAATTTTCTTAGAAGTTATATTATGGGAAGTTCTAACTGCATCATTTATAGGCCACGTAAATGCAATTCTGAAGAGCTCTTTGATACCAAATGAATTATTGTGGGATTTTTTTAGATGGCTCATTAAATTTATAAATCAGTTAAAACTTGACTATTTAAAGGTATGCAGTAGGAATCAGGAGCTATAGATATTGGAGACTAAACTTCCATGCAAGTTTAGTCTCCATGCAAGAGATACATTCTAATAGTTTAATCATGGAGGTATAATTACACTGCAGGAGACATCCACTCCTCCCAAATGAAAACACACCAACCTTTTTTGAGGAGCAGGCTTCTGCTATAGCTGAAGTCCATCTGACTCCCCTGTAATATTTCCTTTTGCAGTTCTCTCACCACTTTTCTGAGTTGGCAACTGTCTCCACCTACAGGCTGTAATGGTGTGCATATATCCAAATAAACTGATGACTTTTTTAATGGCAGAAGCAAGTTGGAGACAGTCTCTTTGTCACTCTCTCTTCAGAGGACCCACATCTTTGAGGCGGACTCCTTCACTCAGAGAATAAGGGCACTACAGCACTCCCAGGGAAATGGGAGTTCATAAGACAGAAGAACGAGTTTTAACTCTAAAAGTAATTTTATGCAATGGGTGCATATTTTTTAAAAAAGCAAAGGTGACTCTTGACCTTTTATTTCCCCTCCCTCTCCCATGCCCCTGCACAGCTCTTCACCATCAAGGTGTTGCCTGGAGTTGCATGCCCTGCTGCCCTGAAGGGGGCCTGGTTTTGGCACTGCAAGGAGGGGAAGGGAGAGGATGAGGAGTGGGAGAAGACATTCCTTTTCTATCAGTTTTCACACTCTTGTCCCACACACAACATGCCCACATGAGCGCAAAGGTGAAGCTCGCCTTGGGGCTGGTGGAGAGGAGGTGGCTGCTCCATATAGGTATGGGACAGGAGTTTTTCTAAAGCTGTTCTCTTCCTCTTTCCCAAGTTTCAAAACTACCAACTTAACACTGTGGGGAGCCTTTTGGTAAAGGAGTTCTATTTTTTTTTTCCAGTTGAACTAGTTTTTTCATGCTTTTGTCTCTGCAGACAAGGCAATGGAAAACCTAAAGTATTAATTTGCCAGTGCTTTCTATATTATTTTGTTATCATGTAGATAATAGATAAAAGCTATCCTGGGCATGAAAAATCATTACAATTCTTACCTATTAAATGTTGGTATGCTTTTCTGATGAAGACATAACATAATAGATACCACATTAAGTCACCAGCAATTCAGTCAGGAGGATTTAGTTATAAAATAGTCCTCAGCTTTTTTGTGCAGTCAAGGCACAAATGATCATAATTGGAAAACAAACTCCCTGTTTTGTAAAGATGAATGTGTCATCCAGAAATGCCTATTACCAAAAAAATGTGGAAAAGCATATTTTAAATGTTACCTAAGGTACTTTCAGGGGAATGTGTACAAGAAACAGGCAAAAGAGTGCTAGCTGTCACCCAGTGTAGGTAAAATATTGTCTCTTCGTTCCTTTAGCTAAAACCAAACCATAGTAACACCAGAGAGCTCTTCTGATCCGTTTGGAGTGAAAGATGGGAGAATAGTTACTTATGGTTTTTACCTTGCAGTATGGAGAATTGACCTTTGCCTGTTTGCCCCATGTCCCGTCTCCCTGCAGGCATCACAGCAGACCCGACTTGTGCCAGGGTATGGAGTCAGCTGGGAGCCAGTTGTCTCTGTGGCTGGCACACTCTTAGGAGCATGGAAGGGAAATGTCAGGAGAGAAAAGGCAGGGGAGAAGGGTGTTACTAAACTTCCTGCTATTACCACCCTGAGAGAGTGGCCAGAAGGATCAGAGAATCAAGCTGGAAAAAGCAGCCTCATATTAACTTGAAGATCACAACAATATCTGTGAACTGCACCCTCTTCTTTCAGTAAAAGGTCCTGATCATCTAAATTGAGTTTCCAAACTTTTACAAAAATTGCTGATGGTACTAACTCTGCTCTAGAAAGGCACAGCTTCTATTTACTGAAATGGTCTGAACTAACAAAGTGGTTTGTTCTTTATCATTCTTTTCCTTGCTTTTGTTCGTGCTGCATTATACCCTCAGTTAATACACATACAGGCTAGTACCACTCGTGTTAGCGGTACTATTTCAACTGTAGCTAATCTGTGTACCTAATTTTTGACTTTCGGGAGGGATTTTACTTCCTGTTGTGTACTAGCATGGAAGTTCTGAGATCCTGTGTATTTAATGTACTTGATAATCAAGTGATAGTAATTTTACTCAGGATGCAGAAACAACACATGTAATAATCCATCGGACACTGGGTTAAGCATTCATGCAATTCTTTTAAACTGTATGCTTAAGGAAAACATTTTTTCCTTCAGTCTCCACTGAAAGAGATTTATATTTGCTTCTCATATTTAATAAGTATGCACCCATGAATTTGTTTTTAAGGAGACTCTGACTCTGAATATAGTTGCAGAACCCTTGAATGCTCCACATTGGTATTATAATTAGTGCTATAAATAGCACAGAATAAAATAGTATTTTACTATAGTGTTTTATTAAAAGGCAGCTACAAAAGTATGGGCTTTCTAAGGAAGCTGCTCTTGATTCTGTGAAAGCAGGTCAGCTACAATCCCAATCAAAATCTTCAACTCCTGCATATATAGCAGTCTGATTTTTATTTTATTTTTTTTAAACACAGACACAGAGAAGTTGAGCTCTGAATTCTACACCACAGTCCCATTGTATATATTTCTGTTCATGGTTTTCAAAATCTACAGCTGTACATATCCAAGTCTTTGTATATGCTGTTGCCCAGTAAGTGAGCTGACTTAAACATGGTTGGCTATAAATTAATGCATATCATGCTAAGCCAGGCAGTTTCGCAACTATTTCTATCTTGTCAGAAAGCTACATATATTCATAAAAATTGGTTAATTCCAGGACAAACACCAACAACAAATCTAGAAGGTTAAGAATTTTACAGTGTAACTCTAAACTTAATGATGAGTTTTCTTTACCTTTAAGTGTATTTCCAATAATATGAGCCTCTCTTTCAAAAACTAAATGGCCTACAGAATCAAGAATAGAAAACTCAAAAATATTAATGATTTTGTGTCTCCAGGTCCTGCCAATTGTGGTATTCTTCAGCACTGTAGTGTCTATCCTTTATCACATTGGATTCATGCAGTGGGTTGTTGGAAAGGTATGAATTTTTGCCAGTAGGTGCTCATTTGCCTAGTACGGGACCCTTCTTGAACATATGCAGCAGAACTGTAGTATCAGCTCTGACAGATGAAAAGCAGTTCATAGAATCATAGAATGTTTAGAGTTGGAAGGGACCTTGAAGATCATCGAGTTCCAACCCCCTGCCCATGGGCAGGGACACCTCCCACTAGACCAGGTTGCTCAAAGCCCCATCCAGCCTGGCCTTGAACACCTCCAGGGATGGAGCATCCACAATTTCTCTGGGCAACCTCTTCCAGTGCCTCACCACCCTCACAGGAAAGAATTTCTTTCTACTATCTAATCTAAATCTCCCCTCTTCTAGTTTAAAACCATTACCCCTTGTCCTATCACTATGCTTCCTGACAAAGAGTCCCTCTCCTGCTCTCCTGTAGCACCCTTCAGATCCTGGAAGGCTGCTCTAAGGTCTCCCCAGAGCCTTTTCTTCTCCAGGCTGAACAGCCCCAGCTCTGTCAGCCTGTCCTCATAGGAGAAGTGCTCCTACTCTGTAATCATCTTTGTTGTCCTCTGCTGGACCTGTTCCAACAATTCTATGTCCTTTCTCTGTTGAGGACTCCAGAGCTGAACACAGTACTAAAAACAGTTAAAACCAGTTAAAAATAGTTGTCTGTTTTTAATCTGGAAATAGTTCATATCACACTTTCTTCCCCCCAGCCTGGTTTACTGTAAAAGTCACAACAATTGTTAGATTTGCTTGGCTAGCTTAGCGTTCCTCAGATGCCATGCTTGTTTAAATCTTCCTTTGTGCCTGCCTTTTCCCAGCCTTTAAAACGCGGGAGGGAGGTTAAATCACAGGTGATGGCTTTCTGCTTTCCACTAAGGACTGCAGTAGCAATTGCATGTACTCTCCTATCGCAAGTCCCCAGAAAAAGATCAAGGGGTGCTTCCTCACCTCATGCTCTAAGTGTTTGTTTCTGTCAGGTCCTAGGGCCAGTGCTAGAGTCTACTATGCTAAAAGCACCTTCACAGAAATTCCACTTTCTATGGTGTCCACACAATGAATTTGTATGAGGGAAAAGATCTTCCTACATGGTGATAGTTAAACCTTATTTGAACATACCCTTAAAAAAATCTGTTGTCCTTCTCATTCATAAGTTTGTTATATAAGCGCCACAAACTTCACCAAGCTGAAATAGCATGCTAAAATTCCTACAAGGCACAATCTATATTTCACATTTTTTTCCCTTCATATGATACAAATCCCTTTGGACATGTACTGAAGTAACAAGGACACATCAAAATACCTCCTTTGTTTAATTTAGTTAAACAGTTAAGTGGGGGTACTTTCAGTTTTGGTAAATTATTCCTCCTCTGGCATATTTCAACATGCTACTATTAAATGAATATGCCATATTTTGATGCCGAAATCATTAACTCAGGAAATATAGTAAGGTGTTTCAGAACTCTTACATTGACATGATTAATTCAAAAAGTGTATGGAATAGGTAGACCAATGTGTTTTGGTTTTTTTCTTTCTTAATTCATTTTAGGTTGGTTGGATAATGCAAATTTTCATGGCAACAACTCCTGTTGAGTCTCTGGTAGCTGCAGGTAACATATTTGTGGGACAGGTGAGTTGGAGCATAGAAAAATATGCTAGCACAGGATTGCTGAATATTGTGAAAAATTGCTGTCCAGCCATCATCTGTTTGTAAAAAAAAAAATTATCACTTTATATGAAGCGAGGACTCCAGTACTGTGAGACTGTTGGTTGATTTCCAGAATTTCAGTACATTCTGATATAAGCAGTGATGCACAATAGGGTGGGATTTGCAAACTATATGTTTTCCCAATGGAAAGTAAGGCATGAATGTACCCGGTAGATCTTCCTAAAAATGACTCTACAGCTATGCAGAAATAACAGCTTCAGGTGTTTTTTCAATTCAAAAGGCAAGTAGGATGAAAACAGGGCATATGAGGCATAATGGGAAATCCATTAAACCCAGGCTTCAATGCAACACAGAAGATGACCAAGTAGCATATGAGCCCATAAGTGACATTAGCATAATCTGTTCTTTAGCAATGATGAATCACTCTATCATACTGCTCCAAGATTTAGACTAGTACCTCTGCATGTACTTGGCACACGTGCCAGAGGGGCTGAGCTTTAAACTGCCCATAGTGGCAAGTAAGCTTGTTTCTCTTGATGCACAGCCTTTAGCTGTGGCTCAGAGCTGTGTCTATCCCTGACTCACTCAGAACTGTATTGGGATTTCTTGGCAATTTCACTGGGCCTTTGGGGGGAGATGATTGCAAGAATTGTATTCAAACGAGATGGATGTTGGTACAATTTTCCTTCTTGGGGTAAAGAACCCCAACCTATTAATATTCAGAGCACTCATTAGCACTAAGATTAATTAGTCAAAGACAACTCAGAAAGTGTGATGCAGCCACTCATTTTCTGCCCTGTTAATAAAAGAAACTTCTAAGGGTTTAATAGGAATTCTTAATTTGGTAGTTGTTTTTCAATTCCAGACAGAGTCTCCTCTCATGGTACGGCCCTACTTACCATACGTCACCAAATCTGAACTGCATGCAATCATGACAGCAGGATTCTCAACTATTGCTGGAAGTGTCTTAGGAGCATATATTTCTTTTGGGGTAAGACATAGAAAGAGAACTGAAGAATATACTGTTTATTTGAAATCATATAAGTATAGAAACCCAGATAAAATGTTTTGGNTTTTTTTTTTTTTTTTTTTTTCCTGAAGAAATTATCCACAAAAATCCTCTGTCTTCTGACAGTTAAAAGGATACCAAGTTCTGATCTTGAAGATACTGTTAAGTAGCAAAACCAACTACCTAAGTAATAGAGCAGTAGAGACACTTCCTGCCATAGCTGCAAGGAAATAACTGATTTGTATAGTTTCCTAGAATCAGATGAACTAACGTGGAATAGGCTAACTGATCAACCCGCCCACTTCTGTGGCAGTGATATAGATAAAAGTCCTTCAGAAACCGTTGTTAGACATATGAGCCTAAAGAGTTGACTTGCAACTGAGGTTCTAGTGATGCTGTAGAATCACAGATAGTAAATATCTTGTCTGCTAAGAGACTGGCAAGACAAAGCCAGAAATCAAGGTTGGAAAATGTGATTTATGATCACAGTCATTGAGGAATGGTTGATAAATATATTGGTTCCATATTTGAATAAAATACAGTGGAGAGACAGAGTCAAGAAGGAAGGATTGGCCAAAAAGACCAAGAGAGGAAGAGAAGAAAAGAAGAGATGGAAATAACAGCAGAAGTTAGCAAAGAAGTTGTTTTGTGTAAAAACTTGGAGAAGAGCGGTGAAAGGGGAATAGAGTAATGTATGTCAGGCCATGTAAATTTATTTAAAAAAAAATTTCAAGGGACAAAAACAACTTTCCACCACTGCAAGGCATACAGGGTGTCCCCTGCACTTCAAGGGCTGACTCTAACCTGTTCTGCTATTGCTATGCCCAGCTGCATTAAGGACCTGCCTTTTTTTGGTTTCTCTTGTCTTCTAGCTTGCCACTAGAGTGGAGTGAAGCAGTTTGCCTCTTAGAAAGATTACTCCATATTTTTTACTACTTAGACTTTTCCTGTTTCCAGTTGTCTTTCTCTTTTCTCCAGTTGTTCATTCTCCTATTTTCTGTATGAGCAACGTGAACTTTTTGATGAGCCCCTGTAGAAAAATCATCAAAGCACCTCACAGTTTTAATTGCTTTCTTCCATGTTTGTGCGTGATGTGGTTATCACAGCATATTTTGTGCCATCTGGAATTCTAGGTTTCTGCCTCCCACCTACTGACTGCTTCTGTCATGTCAGCACCAGCAGCATTAGCCACCTCGAAACTATTTTGGCCTGAAACTGAAAAGCCTATAGTGACTCTGAAGAGCGACCTACGAATGGTAAAAGGGTAAGCTGATCTAGGCTCTTGTTAATAGTAATATTCGTGCAAAAATGAGATTTTGAAAAATACTTTCTCACATGCAACTTTTAGGGGTCATTGGCCACTAGCAGATGTGCAAGCAATAAATTAATTGCGCACCAATATATCCCAAATAAATAGTTTCTCAATTCAAGATGAAGTGTGCCTCATTACAGTGCATGGAGGTGTCACTACCCTTTGGGACAGGCACAGAGATGCCCAGGACTTGGGCCAGACAAAAAACCTTCCAAAGAAAGAGAGAAAGGCCTACATGAGGTTCTCACCCAGAGGCTTTATCATTTCCTCTGTTGCTGTCTTTGTTTTGTAAAAATCTGTAAATGCAAATATACAAAAGCAAAGATGTAGCAATCACTTCAGCAATGACAGTAGTTGAACTTATTGTCCATCTACAAGGAGACTCATTTGCCTTGAGAATGACAGGCAAAGCAAAAAGGCGTGTAAGGAGCTGTTCCTGAACAGCCTGAGCAACTCTGCAAGTGCTGTGTGCAAGAAGAGCAGGGCCCACTTCCTCATCCCAGTGATACTACAGGCAGTCATAGTGCTGAGACCTAAACCTGAGCTCTCCCAACACTGAAGGTGCCAGAATTGGTTCTCATGGCACCAAAAGCATACCCTTCCAGAGGTTTCCATAAGGATTCAGAGCAAAAACCTACTACACCTCATCATTATTTTCCCTTTGAAGGAATAGACAGCTTCAGTAGTAGGTTTGTAATCAAGTACATTTAACTTTAGTTCTATGATTTGTTCTTGAATTAAAAAGTGTTCACATTCTGGTTTTCTTTTAATTGATAAAGTGAATCAAAGAACCTTCTGGAAGCAGCCAGTCAAGGTGCCTCTACTTCTATCCTGCTGGTGGCAAACATTGCCGTGAACCTCATCTCCTTCCTTGCCCTGCTGGCCTTTGTTGACTCAGCCCTATCTTGGGTGGGCAATCTGTTTGATTATCCAGAGCTGAACTTTGAGGTATGGTCTTCAGGTCCTTTACACAGTGTAAATATATATATACTTGCATAATGTATATTTTTATGTGCATGTTCTTGTCTTGCACTCAAAGGAAAGTTGTTGCCATGTAAATATTTCTCTACCCATTAGTCCATGTGTAGCTTCGCTCTGTGGTGGTCTTGCTAACCAGTAGAGTATGTTTACAGAGCATTGTATGCTGGTGTCCTCCAGCTGTGACTTGGCAGAGTGGCAGATGGGTCCTTTAGTTACACACTTGCCAAGCCATTAACATCCTTTGCAGCTAAATACTAAAGTGGCTTTAGCTTCAGACAACCCCATCAAGTCCTTAATGCACACTAGCTTAGGTAAGGACACTGAGCCAAGGGCTCGCTCTTTTGAATTCACACTTAATCAATACCTCTCAGTTCTCAACGCAGTTATATTGTAAAACTGCACCCAAATCACTCCACTGAGCAAACAGGTTTTAAACAGAACTTCTCTTTTAACCTAGGTAAACGTAATTTTTGACCCAATGCAAGAGTTCAGTGGCTTTGGGGTTTTTGTTTTGCAAGTTCCTAATAAAAGTGACATCTGAAACACAGACATAGTGATAAAGGTGCTGCAGAAGTGAGTAGATACTCATAGCAGCTGTGGCTTCAGCAATTTTAAGATGTTACCCCACCCAGGTTCCACAGATCACCTCACTGCACAGACACCCACTGCAGAGAAAAGATGCAGCCACACTCATGCAAGGGCCGACATTCTGATAACTGCTAGATAGAGAAAGATTTGGACAGATGACCCATAAGGAACTGAGACCCACAGACACTGCATTCAGCCATCCATCCCATTTGAGAGACACTATCTTCCTGCCTTTTGCAGCCAGTAAATCATGAATAGTAATTGCATAAGCACTCAGTTACATTCACTAAAAACAGTCAGTCTGACCAAACCCTTTCACAACTGAAGCTATTTTCCCTGTCATAAGAAAAAATCCATACTGCAATATGGGATTCTTTTTAAGTTGCATAAAACTTTTCATGCTAGGAAAAAAGGTACAGCTTTAATTATGTCAGATGCACAGCTGCTATGCAGAGATGTGTCTTTTTGTTTACCACAGTTGTCTTTTGTTTACTTCAGTTGGAGTCCAATAACCTGGTAATTAAGCATGTTCGTTAACACACTTGATTTAATCAGCAAAATAACTAGACTTCTCAGTTCTTTGATCAGCTCTTTTAACTCAACCCTCTTTTACTTCAAACACAATGCCCAATCTGAAGCCATTGTTGGGGGCAAAAAGGCAGGGAAACATTTGTTAGACTATAGGTGTAAAACTAGGGACATACCTGATTATGTTGTCATACCTAGATTTTGGGTTAGTCTTTTAAAAACGTACCTTACTATTATAAACCCTCACTGTCCCAGCTGTGTTGGCACTAAGAATTCGAGGCCAATTTTCCTCTGCTGAACTAAAATAATGTTTATTTTGTCTAGAGAACTTACCACATGTCATTGTTCTTTGATCCACTATACCTTTTGACCTTCATTGTTGTATGTATTTTGCAGAACATTTGTGCTTATGTCTTCATGCCATTATCTTTCATGATGGGGGTAGACTGGGAAGACAGTTTTATTGTTGGTGGACTACTAGGTTACAAGACTTTCTTCAATGAATTTGTGGCTTATGAGCGTCTCTCAAAACTAATTCACAACCGAAAAAAGGGTGGGAGCATGTACGTGAATGGTGTGAAACAGTATATGACTGTAAGTAATATTTTCTACTGTAAGTAATATTTTCTACTCTGCACATTTAGTAGACCTAGTACTTTTTGTCTGAAACTCAACCTATTTTTTAATATGGGCACAAAGGTATGATGGTGGCATATTACTCTAAAGTGTGTCTTTCAGTAGCAGAGTTCAGTTATGAAAATGCATCATTGCTTTGTGAGGCTTCCATGACTGCCATCCCACAGCTATCTCAAACAAACATAATAAAAGAAATGCTTATCTTCAGGGACCACACAGTGTCTCACAAGACACTGCATTTAAGATGAAGGCTGTCTTCCAGGTGAGTTTTTCTTACCTCACCCTTAGCTAGCGATTCCCTGTGAGATGCTCTGTCAGGAAAATCCTGGGCATGAACTGAAGGATCCTCCTGCCCACAGAGGTTTAGCGAAGCACTGGGTTTCAGGAGGGTCATCTAACAAGGTTTAGCTGATGACATTTTAGATATTACTGGCACACATCTACTAGGGGATACAGTTTTCTGTGCAGAGGGCAATAATACATGTCATGTGTTGCATGGCATATGCATCCCTTGCTTCACTGAGTTCAACTTGTTTGTTTCAATTGCCAATGAAAGTTAGTTTGCATGATTATTTCCAACCAGAGCCTGGGTTCACCTTTCATTCACACATACACCCAGATTTATCCAACAGGATACAGAATTCCTACTACAATTCACTGAGGAAGGAACCTACAGGATGGCAATACAAAGGGCATCCTAGGTGTGTACACAGGGGCAAAAGAGCATGCTGTGATGAAAGACAACCTTTGCAGCCATGACTGCTCTCCCATCTGGCACCTGTGCTGAGATTGTCCTCATTATAAGCACAGCCAGCCAAAACCTTGATATCCAGCTTTAGGCCTGCACTGGCCTTTCTTCCTTAAATCAAGACAAATTGTCATTGTAGAGAACCCTTAATTAGGAAGTGTCCTTTTCTACAGCTTTTAATCTTCATTTAATGTGCTGTGATGCTTTGGATACCTGCCTTATATACAAAACCATATTCCTGACCACTTGCATTTCTTATTGCCAGAACATATTACACAAATGGAGGTAGAAAGCCAGGTGGCCTGATCAACTACTCACACACTTGCCTAAGCATCCGTAACTAGTGTTCCTGGAATTCTTGGAAATCAAATACTGGCCTAAATGGACCTTTGATCTACCCTACTATAGTCATGCCATGGTCTACAAATGGAATATGGCTCTGAGCTCCTGAATGAGTGTTTTGGGGTTTTTCTATTGTGGAAGTCAGCCTTAAAACACAGATCCCATCAACTGTATTTCACCTCTTTTTTTTTTTTTTTAAATAAGCTGTCATACAGAACTTCCATGTTCACTTCTAATACCTGTGTAGAGCTGTAAGAGCTTCCATGGTAAAACAGTCTGAGATATAACAATAATTTGGATTCATAACACTTGTAAAAATTGCCCAGTAACCATTTTAATTATAGCACAACAGTCCAGGTTAGTGTTCACTTGATTTCCACTTTTAGTTCCTCTTCAGCTTCAGAACTCCCTAATACACCCTGGCACAGATATTCAATCAGAGTGAGAAAACAAGCAATCTTCTGAACTCATCTGAGTCAGTAATAACAAAGCTTCCTGTTTTCAGAGCTAGGAAAGTGCAAATGAAAGCAGGGAACACAAAGCCATTTCTCAGAAAAGCAGGTAGAGTGGGTACTTGAAAAGCATTTTCCTCCGCGTGTGTAGTGACTGAAAATACCTACAAATTGGCTGTCATAAAACAGAAATGGAAACAGAGAAACTTCTCATAAGCAGGAAACCTACTAGAACACTCACTCAGGTGTGTTCAGCTTGAGCCTGAAACTCAGTAAATAGAAGTTCAGAGCTGCCGTAGGGTCAAAAATCCATTTACTGAGGTATGTTGTCTTCTTTCTCAAGATGTTTGAATTACATTTATCTCAAGGTTTGCAATGTTTGTAGCCTGATTTCACCCAAAGTAGTTTTCTGTCCTGTAAGGGACACTTTCCTTTGCTCTGGTGAGACCCCACCTGGCATACT
>VZRU01003866.1:0-15890 GCA_013398155.1 Pedionomus torquatus | reverse complement strand
CAAAAAAAAGCATCAAAAGCAGAAGGTGATTGCTAACAAGTGCCTTCATGCCTTCAGGTGACTATTTACCCTCTGTCCTGGTGATGGTGCTTGGGGTTCAGTGTAGAGGTCGTTGTGTCTTTTTCACACAAAGAGGGAACCGTGCATTTCAACTCCTGATGGTTAACTTGTAAACGTCCCCTAAACTATCGATGCCCAGGAGCACATTTCCAACAACAAGATTGCCAGCAAAAATAAACCTGCAACACATATATCTGTGAATAAACATTTGATATAATCAAACGCTTGCTAGCATTCTATGCTTGCATAGATTCAAAGATCGACATGAACATTTTGGGAATAATGGTTTAAATATGGAGGTATCTCTGTTTCAAAGGTTTTGCAAAAAAGGGAGGGCTTAACCTGCACTGTGGTTACTGGCATGGGAGTGCACAACAGGTTGTACAGAAAGCAGATGATAACTTAATGAGGCACAGGTGGTGTGACTGTCACTCTCAGAAGCTACCCACTGGATGTCAGTATGTACCTAATAGTCTTGTGCAGCTTTGTACTGTAGTATTCACTAAAAATCACCAGTAATAATTCCAGGAACTGTTTTACACAGTACGGTGTACAACAGGTCCAGTAAACAAGTGACATAGCCCTTATCGTGTTCAGAGCATATACAGCCAAAGAAAACTACCCTTAATGCAAGAGAAGTTCTCTCTGGCCCCAACTTAGAGCAGAAATGAAATATGTAAATAAGGCAAGGCACTGCTGGTAGGGAACAGCATAAGAAATATTTCTTATCATTGTCTGAAAGGCCATTGGAAAAAAAAATCTTTTAGAAGAATTCTTTTAGAATTTTTTCTTTTAGAAACAAGCTGTTTTTCCAATTGTGCATACCACAGTAGCACTTGCGACATACATACCTTTGTGAATATGTAAATAATTGATTGTATCGAAATGGCAGCTCATATACAGCAACTTATGGAGCCAAGTAAGTGTTCAGGTATCACCTCGTTCTCACAAAAGACATGAGTAGAGAGAGGCAAGCTGCTAAAGAGACAGAATATGAATACTAATTCTTTTCTTCTGCAGACTGAAACAGTTTTGCTATGCAGTGGTCAGACTCCTTCCCACTATACGGTGCCATAAATCCATGGTTCCCCAATTTTGTAGATTACTATCAGACCTCCACATTCAACCAGATAACAGGTAGCTTTGAAGTCATTTAAGCATGTTGCTCAGCAGTGGCGTATAGCTGGGAGCTTCAGTCCCACCATCAATGGTAGAAGACAAATCTGTAGCCAGTGCATTGGTGCAGGGCAAGGGTAGCTCGCTGTCCCTGGGAGGTACGTAGCACAGGGAGCACAGAGCCCTACATAGCATCCAGCAGCACATGTGGGAAGCTGGTGTGAGGCCTCAGGTTTGGAGTCTGTGGGCACAATTCACCCATGTGGCACCATCTCTGGCTCTGCAGGCATGTTCACAGAATAAGTAGGTCTGCTGCCATCCTAAGATATGGATATCAAACATAAAAACAAGAGTCAGGTTACAAAACTTTCAAGTTTGAGAGGCTGAATCAAATTCTCCTCTTGTTTACATCAGTGTGAACTTGGGGGATCTTCACTGAAGCTGGAGTTACGATACACTTACACCAGTGCAAACAAGATGCAAATTCATTTCATTGGATTTCATTCTGAGTTCAAGCTGGTTTTAGAGTCCATAGGAGCCAATGGAAGTACTTCAATTAGTACAATGTTTTATTACATGCTTCGGTTTTGCCTTGTGGAGCTCTGAATCTGAAACCTGGGAATATTCAGAAAAACAGGCTGGTAAAAAACAGTTTACATTTTATCTCAGAACTACTTCATGATGGCTTTACTGAAAAAAAAAAAAAAAGCATTTTCTTGTTCTTATGGGATTCTGCAGCCTAGGGATTCGCTATGACAACCAGTGCACTGTCTCAAAAAGCATTGATCAGAATGCATGAGTTGCTATGGTTGCCATAGTGAAAACAGATATTTGCTTTTTTGCTGTATTGATTGCTGCTTTTGCTGTCAGGTGGCTAGAAATATCAGGGAGATGGGAGCTGCTGTATGAGATTGCTGCCTGTTTCCTGGCAGCAAGTGTAGGTGGTGATTCAGGACCATGTTTGTCTGGATGAAAAGAGAAGATCTCAAGATTTTACTTGCAACATCTTGCATGTTACTAGAACTAAATATACGTAAGAAATATTATACTTGAGCCTTGTTGCTTACTTGTTTTTTGTGTTAGGGAAATGTTCCTACCTCAGCAGCAATTGAATTGCGACATTTTGATTCTCCATGTCAGGCCCCATGTGTAGGCTAGTAAACCTGGATTTGTGTCCAGTTGTGAATTTTGCCACAGGCCCCACATGTACCTGGGAAGGTTTCTCTGCGCTGTGATGTCTCTGTTCTTTATCTGCAAAATGAAGCAGTAGCATAGGGGTGTTGTTAGCAGTTGTATTGCAGGAAAAACTGTTAAACAGTAGAAATGGGAACACATGACTTTAGTGGTTGTGGGATTTTACACCTAAAAACTCCCTCCAGACTGAGTCTGTACTAAAAAGCAATGGGGAATTGTACATTACATGCCCACTTTCTGCCAGAGGCTCTTAAACATGGAGCAAGACAGATATAATTCCACCAGTCTGGCACTTTTCCCAAACTAACAGCTCTAATACAAATAAAGGAAGAAGACTATGGGCAAGTTCATACCAATGTTGTTTCCCCCGATAAAAAAACCTGCTATTGCACTTCTGCAACATCACATACTGGCAAGGACACAAAAAAATTGGTGCCCATAACAAATGATTTGATAAATGCAGTTATACCACACCATCCCAGCCACCTTCCATAGCTGCTTTATTACCTCTACAACCCCAAATTTTACAAGTATCCTTCACTGCTGGCTGAACTTGTCCTACAAAACTCTGATTTGAATCTACTTGGCTACTTGGCTGTATTACATCAATTATTACACGGGGAAAGACTTTCAAGTCTCTTGTTTACCTTAAACCATTTCTGTATTGCATGTTCTTCCCCAAGAGGCCACTGAAAAAAGCCAGTATCTGTTTTCAACTCACGAATACCATGTAAAAGACATCCAGCCCCCACAGTTTATTGAATAATCATGCCCATGTGTTTCAAAGAAGGAATTTGTCCTTGCAGTTACATATTATTGCAAGCAACTCACCTGAAGTCAACGGATGTACTCTCTGTGCTTTATGTTTACCTTGAATAAATGATTGTGATACCTGGGCTGACCTGAAACCCTGTAGGAAGACTTGCAGGACTCCCTCAGAGCTACCAGCTCTTGTCCTTATGCTACCTTGACAGCCGTAACAACACCGTGGCAGAGCCCAGACTGAGATTCAGGTCAGGCTTCGTTTAACAGGTAACTGCTGTATTCCCAAGCCTCTTGCTTCCCTCCTTTCATCTTTTCTTCTTCTGACCACTCTATAGCTTTACAGAATCACTGTTCATATCTTCCTTTCTGTATCTGCTGCTTTTCCTTCTGATCAACTTTGTTTTGATTTCACACATCACTGCAGGGGTACTTGAATTTTTCCTGTCTCACATCACTAGGTGGCAGAACACAATCAGGAGAAGCTCTTCCCAAGAAAACACGTAGGGATACAAGTATCTGGCCTTTTTATTTGCAAATATATGACCTGCTTTGGTCTTTTGTTGCTCCAAATTTCACGTTAAATGTTTTTATTAACTACTCCATATTATCAGGTAATACAGAAATATGATACATTTTAGG
This sequence comes from Pedionomus torquatus, assembly GCA_013398155.1. Taxonomy (NCBI): domain Eukaryota; kingdom Metazoa; phylum Chordata; class Aves; order Charadriiformes; family Pedionomidae; genus Pedionomus; species Pedionomus torquatus. The sequence continues at coordinate 12,116 of VZRU01003866.1, read as the reverse complement.
TAAGGTTGTTTGATTTTGAGGAGTACTTTGAATAGCTACACTTTTCAGAGGGCCACACGGCCATCCCTGAAAATCATCTTTTCCTAAAATGCTGACTGCTTTTCACCCCAGATTTCTTGTTACCTTTGCACATTGTGGTGGAGGGTGTGAATGCCTGTCTGTAGTAACCATAGTGAAATCAGTAGACTGATGCATGGAATAAATAAATAAATAATACTGCAAAAGCTTGCAACAAATGGTGGTGAGAGGAGGGTAGTTGTGACCCTGCTACAATATCCCCATTCTACTTAGCTGCAGGTAATATGGGACTAAAGTTTTCTAAAACTCATGCGTGTCCCCAGAGTAGCAACACCACCAATGGCGCTAAAGTCAATTTTACAGCAATCTCCACTGCCAACTCAGCTCTCAGAATGTCCCCTGCCTTGGGGCTCGCTGAACACAAGAAGGCTTTTCACATGCTGGTAAGTTTTCCACAGTTGTCTTATAGATGTAAGAGAGGACAGGAAGAATCAGCTCATTTCTGTAAAGCGGATTAAGAAAAAAGATATTGAGGATGACTTACACCATGAGTAGCGGCCCTTGAAAACAATATCCTTGGAAAGGAGAGAGAAGTGATGCATTGTGAAGAAAGCAATGACAAGACATCCGTATGAGATGTGACTCAAATAAATGGCTTGTTTCTAGAGTATCAATTGTTATAGTGTCTGGTGAACTCTATTTACAGAGAAGAGGGAAGCACAGAGAGCCTCCCCTGCCTCCCAGAGATACTAGAACCAATACTCAGGAGCTTAAATACTTACTGCTAAATATGGCAAAGTAATCCACTTCACGGAATAGTAACCTGCTCACAATGAGTTGCAAGAGCCTGTACAAAATTTAAAAGGTTCTTTAAAAGAGACTGGATGGGTATAGCCTTCTCAAAACCTAAATAACGAAGGTCTCTCCATTACTTTCACTGAAATTGAGAAATGTTTCATCAAATAATATAAGACAGCAGAGCACTTGTTACCTACTTTGGGCTGTTCTTCATCTCTCAGATGTGTGATTGTGTTAATGGGAACATTCAGGAAAGGTATACTCAAAGGCAAGGGGATATGAACACCCATCCTTCAGAAAACTGAACTGGAACTATCCACAGACCACTCTCAAAAAAACCCCAGGGGCTCAAAGCTGGATGCAGTGTGCTGTCGAGACAGGGTCAGATAGATCCGGCTTCTTATGTCAGCTTTTCTTCATGATTCCTAATGTCATTCTTGTGTATGCTTATCACTGAAGTTAACTAGAGCCGTTGTGGGTGATGGAGGGGACAGGGAGTGGTATTGCTCTTCCCAGTGATGCCCAGCTTTGAAAACGCTCTCTCTTCTCGAACATTGCTCGTAAAAACATTTACAATTGGACATGAAAGAGAGCATATTCTTCAAGAGACTTTCAGCTATTTCCAAAGGGTGCATTTCTGTCCTGCAGACTTGATTGTTTCCAATGAAGAACTTGCCAAATAGTGGCCAAAAGGAAAAGATCAAACTGTTCGTCTGTTACACTACAGTGTTTTCTCTACATTCCTTTTCTTTCCAGGGGAACACAAGGCTTTAAGTAGCCATAACTTTCCATTCCATGAAGTTTACCCCCCCCACCACCACAGTTCCTTCTAAAACATTAATGTAAACTAGAAGGGTTTTCTTCTCCATGCCTGAGTATATTGCAATAACTAGAAAAATATAATTCTGTGTCTAACCATTGCTATTGTGATCTATAAAGACATTGTCTTTTGCAGTTCCTTGGGGATTCAGTATGATGCTAAAATGGTACAGAAATTGTTCCTGAATTAGAAGTCACCCTCACCTTCTTACTAAGAACAGTCCCTAAAAGAGCAGTGGGAAGGTGTTCTTAGCTGCATCTAGGTTTATTCTTCTCCGAGACAAGGTCTTTGGTCTGTGGAGATATCTCTGGAAATCCTGCAACACAGATATCAGCCCAAAATGGCTTCTGCACTTTGCATATATTCACTTACATGTGCTTAGTTATGCAGCAAAAAATACTTTGCAATTATGTTTGACTCCCACTACAAATATATGAGGGAGCTGCAGCTGGTAGTGAACTGGATTAGTTTTGTGCCTTATACTTTCTCAGATGCAGCTTTTATAATTACTTCTGTGCAAATCCAATAAGGTAATTACTCATTACCCATCAAAGTTGGTTGGCTCGATTTTAAAGGTCCTTGCCAACCCAGACGATTCTGTGATTCTTATGAGTCTAAAGAGAGAAGTAGCTTCATTCCTGAAGACTATTTGACTTTGCAACACTAATAATAATAATAAAAAAATCTTACCTGACAAGTTTGAATCTACCAAAAGAAGTTCTAGTTGAAGAAGTCCTGATAATGCTGACCAAAGCAGAGGAGAATGGTAATTCTTCCTCTGGTCTATTTTCAGAAGGGACATTGAAGGACCGAGTTTTCAAAAGACAAAAATTCTTCCATTTGCAGATCATCTTTGCCAATATAGGCATTTCAGAGAGACAAGGCTGAATTCTGAGGTCTCAGTACAAATGACCCAGGAATTAGTCTGGTGACATTGTGAACTATTACTGTTCTTTCTCTAAATATTATTTCATTTAAAATTCTTGGAAGAGCTTTTTATCATTATGTGCCCCAGAACAAGCTGCTTCTAGATGTCCTTTTCCTGATTTTAACAATATAAGACTATTTTGATGATGGCTGTCTTTTTTGACATCACTGTTTCCAACAAACCTAAACATCCTAAAGGACATCAGGAATAATTCCGAGTGCATTACTTGCACAGGGACCGTGAACAGATCTCCATTTTACCCTGCTTTCTACAAACAAATAGACCAAGGATCAACGAGCTTTTGATCCAAGCGCTGTCTGTTTTTTAAAAAAGAGTCACGATCACCATAAATGATACTACTGGAAATATTACTGGCTTATCATTTTATACTAAAACCCTGCCTAATGGGGAATATAAAGCCACCCTATTTAAATACTATTTAACTAAAAACTATACACAAGAACTAGTATGAGCCTTCTAGTTAGTGTAATCATCATCTATGTTATTTTTCTCAGGCTTTTCACACAAACTGTAATATCGCTGGACTTCAAGAGAGCAGACTGGCCTCTTGAGAGGTCTGGTTTGCAGGGCACCAAGGGACAAAGCACTGGAGAGAAGAGGGGAAGGAAGCAGATTAGTATTCAGGGATCACCACCTCCAAACTCAGGAGTGATACATCCCAAAAAAGTAGTCAGGAAAAAAGCAGACGAGGTCTGCATGGATGAACAAAGAGCTCCTGGACACACTCACAAGGAGGCCTACAGAGTGTGGAAGCAAAGACAGGTTGCTTGGGAGAAAAACAGAGAAATTGTTTGAGCAGCCAGGGACCACATTAGGAAAGCTAAAGCCCAAACAGAATTAAATCTGGCCAGGGACATGAAGGACAACAAGAAAAACTTCTATAAGCATGTCAATGGTAAAAGGAAGAGTAGGGAAGACATGGGCCCTCTCCAGAAGGAAACAGGAGACCTCGTAATCCAGGATATGGAGAATACTGGGGTACTCCATGAATTTTTTGCCTCTGTCTACAACTGCAAGGGCTCTAACCACATCACCCAAGTTGCAGAAGGCAAAGGCAGGGCTATGAGATTGAAGAACTGCTTCTTTTCTGACACTGAAATGGAATGTGAGACATTTCAAAACTGACTACGTACTGACTCTGTCCCCTGAGTAAAGCCTTTCAAACAGACTCTTCCATAGTGCTTAGGCTTGTGAGCTTTGGTGGGTTCTGCAGTCAGTCAAGGTCTTTTTCAAATGTACCTTCCTCTCCAGCATTCTTCTGTTTTAAAACATCTTAAAAGTTGCTACAATTTACCAGTGTGCTGGAATTCTACAATTCTTCCACAAAAGTATACCCAAGAAAATAAAATAATTTTAAAGAACAAGAAATAAATCATCAAGGACAGCATGGGAGATGTAAGATCAAATGAGGAACATTCACTGGGGTTAAAGGTCCATGGAACTGTTTTCTGCCTCTCATCCGTCAGTAATGGAGGATCTCAAAAAGTGTACTGCCTGCTCTCCTGGTGAAGAGACTGGATTTCAGGCCTAGGCAAAGACAAAGAGTTGATTCGAGAGATTTATGAAGGAAATATAGAACTTCCCTACGTTACAGAATTTATTATTGACAGATACTCAACTGAGATAACTGCTACAAATGAAAAAAAAAAATGGTGTGAACTCTCCAGATTGAAGGATGCTAACCACTAACACCTCGTTTGTATGCTTTTAAGCTGTTTCTATTAATTTACTACACAGATCTGAAAAATCCCACCCATGCTGCTTGCACTGTGACATTGTAATCATCTATATGGCACTGGTGACATACTGACATATGTTGTGGCATATGTTATGAAAATATATGAGCCACAGTCTACCCCTAAGGAGTAAGATGGAGAGGCGTGGAAGAACTGTGCATCTCCAGGCATGACAGATGCCTTCTCCTGCTTGAGTGTTTGTATTTCTAGTAGATGTTTCTCAAAGTCAGTGGCACACTTTCGAGATTTTCAAACCTCTTTTCTGACCTTCCCCTCTGCTCTGACCATTTTGTGAAGGAATTTGCCAAGGAGATTACTGTGACTCCACATGGCATGTGATTGGTAGGCTCGCTCCTCGCCCAGTGGATGGTGACTCCCTTATTCCTTGCTCTGCTCTCCTCTGATACTTTTCTATCTCTATTCTGTTTTCTCCATTGTGCTTTCCTGTGTCTCTCTGTCTGGTTTTGGAGTTGGGAGTGTGTTACTGTCTCCCCAGATGCTGCCTTCCCTTCAGGGAACAGGAAGCCGGAGAGGGGTGCAGCATGGAGGGAGGGAGTGCAGGCAAAGGAGCTGTGGGACGTACAGGATCGGGTGGAATGGATTGAGGGCTATGCCTCACACGGAGCACTGAAATGCAAAGCTGTATTTGCAAAATGACACTTTAAATGGTGCCTACAAGCCGGTCACCATCATACCCTAAAGAGTGTTTTCAGTTCCACGTCCTCTGGCCATACATAGAAGCATGTGCCTTTTCTCGGCAACCTACAGTTAAGAGATGACAACACCACCTGGAAGATGGACCTGAAATACAAAATGCAAAACCAGGAGGAGATTAAAACCTCCACATGTTGCACGTAAAATTACTGTGCAACTATTGTGTTCTGAAACAGGTTTTTCAGAGCACACTTTGCTTTTTTCTGTGGGCTGAGAGTGTGATTCTCACTTTTGTTCGTGTTCTGTACTTGGACTTCCTAGTGTTAAGAGAAATACATGTCACATATCTGACATATAATAGGTTCGTTGTTGTTAATTGACAAATTCAATTTGTTTAAAGCTATATATTTTCATGAGGCAAAAGAAAACAAAGTTTGCCTTTTAAAATTAGCTGTCAGGCAATGTTTTAACAACAGGCATGTCCAGAAAATGTATAATAATTCACATCAATGTTGAAAACTTGAATGCTCTATCTCTCATCATGATTCTTCCATAGAAGTGTATATGTAATTTTGTTGCTTGATGTTTTTCCTGAGTGTTGTCCAGTTTCCAAAAGATAACCTTTTTACAGGAAATGCAGAGAAAGAGATGGCTGGGAATGTTTTTCAAAAGTAGAATTCATTTTTCCATTGTCAACTTTTTTGATTTCCAAGTGGTTTTTTTTCACCTTCTGTAACACGTCTTCATGGAGCTGGAGTTTACCTACCTCAATAAAGAACACCCTAAGAAAGCTTGGGACTGGTTTATATCTGTAAGCCAGCTGCTCTGTGAGAGTGATCTCACTCTGAGCTTCCTGTTATTTCATTGTCAGTTTTCCAAGCTCTGATTCTCAAAGCATCACAGAATTGGTAAACACAACATCTGAGAGAAGATGATAGAATATTAAATACACTCACTTTTCATTGAGTAGGTTTCCTGCAGTACTCATCGGTGAACTATTTAGTTTATTTGTGAAAACACCCATCACTAGAAAAAGGTCAGCTTCAATGTGAGAACTAAATAGTCCTTCCAACTTTTGTCTAGACTTTCACAGAGGCATGCTTGCTCTATTGTTACCTCATTGCCTCTGGCTGATTGAAAATTCATCTCCATCCTCTTGATTATTTGAGAATGATGGGAAATGTGTCTACTTTAGAAACTCTTGACACCTTCTCAAACTTCCTCTTTTTTTAATCTATTGTATCCTCACTCCTCTTCCCTGAGTTCAAGCTGTTATTGTTCCATTCGTGTCCTGCTTACTCAGCTGTGTGCTTTTTCTATGGTTGCTCACTTTTAAAATAAGTTCTCTGAGCTCATCAGCTATACTGCCTTCTATTTTCCAGTCCCTTCTCACAAACCTTTTTGACAGTTCAGCCTTTCAGACAATTAAGCAGATACTAGGGGCATCCAGTCATACTTATCACTTGGTTTTGGACTTCTCCTCAGCTCACTGTTGAATTTCCTCCTCCTTTTGTTTTTCTGCTCCTAAATCCAGAGTACCTTTGAATAGGGAGTACCTGTAAATATATGCTTAAATATCCTAATATCTGCTGATAAAAGGTGGAGCAGACCATGGCGAGTATTAGGAAGTGCCATGGTTTGGGCTGGGCTTTCCAATTTCACAGAGCTTTCAGGTTAGATGGTACCTGAGATGTGATGTGTCATTGTAAGATGATGAAGCAATAAATATATGTATATATATCTACATTTTACATATATGTAAAACTTTGACTAAGTTAGCTGTCATTTTATAGGCACATGAATGGAAAAAGAGACATGTACATGGGTTCCTGAAATGTCACTGCCAGGGAAACTGGAGGGAACAGGTTTATATGTAGCAGGTACATTGTAGGCTTTGACACAGTCTTTCCAAAGTCACTCTGATGTGTGATTTAGAATACTAGCAGTAAATATGCTTTGACACAGGACTAACTAACATATTCTGTTAACAGAGCTACATCTAAATTAATGAATAAAAACTTTGATTTTCTTCTTTTTTCACTGGAGAAACTCAGCAAATGGCATCTGAAGAATTAAGCTTTTAGGGGTTAAGTAAGGAGCACTCTCTCTTAAGTTTTTAAATGTAACCTTTCAGGGGCTGATTATATTTTATTGAAAATCATTACTCAGAACTGTAGCAGTGTAAAAGCTTATTGAGGAGTTGATGACATGGTAACCACAAGAGTGACTCTCAAGTAGCTTGCCACACTGTGAAATCTTGAGAGGCTGAATGTGTGTTACTACCCTCTTTGGCAGTGCAACTCACAGAATGGTGGCTCTTGTCATGCTTTAATAAGAAATACTCATCCCTCTGCCCTCTAATGTGAGCTGTAGATATAATCCCCACAGGCCAGTTCAGTCTTGTTACTAGAGTTTGCTTTTGCTATTTCTGCTTCTATTTTTAATTCTGTTTGCCAAGGAACCTGAGGGACCTGCTCTCATACACATGGATCAGAAAACTACCATATGTAATGCCAGTGATGTTTTTGACTCTACAGACACATGCCAACTGAATGCTCCTTCCAGATTTATGGGTAAAGAGAAAGTTAATAATATTGGTACAAATAGTTTCCTTCAAACATCAGACCTCTCCAGTGCAGTAGCACATGTAGTGTCTGTTTCACATTTTCTGGTGGTATTAGGTTGACCTTGCCACACTGGCTGCATTCAGTAGGTGTTTGCAAGACAAGCATTATGCATTTCTGCAAGCCCTGGATTGCCACCTATCAGACAGTCTCAAATATTTAGAAAGGTAGGAAGCTGTTACAGGCAATAGTAAAATAAAAAGAGTATGAAATGCATGTGAAACATACAAATACTTGTCTCTTGGACAGCTTAATCTTGTGATACAATGATAATTACAAGGGGGGGAAAGAAAACAGGCATTGCCAGAAAATTGATGATGATTGCCTGTCCTAGGTTCAGCTGTGACAGAGTTAATTTTCTTTCTAATGATTACTGTGAAAAGAATGTAAACAAAGCTTATTGTTTTGCTGTTGCTGAGCAATGTTTATGTCTTTCAAGGACTCTTCTCAGTTTCCCATAGAAGCAGAGAAGCAGCACAGACAACAATGGAATGGACAGTATGACATTCAGTGCCACGGACAGCATGTTCAGTATATAAATGAGGGTTAACCAGGGGGTGAGAAGCTGTGATCATTGCTTGGTGCCAATTCATCAGGTAGTGAGTGTGACTTGTGTCGTTATTATTGATATAATTTTTATTATTGACATTATTTCCCTTTTCTCTTATTGTTTCTATTAAACTGTCTTCATCTCAGCCAACAAGGGGGTTTGCTTTCCCTTTCCCCTCCTTTTCTCCCTCTTCTTCCTGGCCCTCTGGGAGAAGGTGGAGAACTGTTCAAGCAGCTGCATGGTGCTAGCTGGGCAGCTGGGGTTAAACCATGACAGTGCAACGCAGCTTTATATTTTGCCAAGAGAGAAAAATAGGGGATGGTGCAGCAAGAAGGGAAACTCATCAGAGCTGGACCATAAGGGAAGGAGTAAAGTTGGACCTGGAGGATGGGGACAGAAATACAAACAGAAGAGAGAGTCAGGAAAGAGAAAATAGTGAAAGGGAGAAAAAGAAGGGGACAAAAGAGATGAAGGGAGAGAAAATAAACTGCAAGTGGAAATGAAGAAAGGAATAAGTGAATAGAAGAAACAAAGTGGTTGGACTGACAGAAGGGTTGAAGCATGAGTAAAAGCATTAAATTTACAGGACTGGAATGTTGAATTGGAAATAAAAACCAGAGAAGAAACTATAAGAACATAAAATAATTTAAAAATCCCAGAAANGGTGGGGGGTGTTCCTGTACATTAATCCTCTTGCTATGGTTATACTTACCTGTGATGGAAAAAAAAAATAAATACAAAAGGATAGGAGGCGGTCCAGATTAAGATAACCTTGGGCCAACCTTGACCTACAAAAAGTGGGAGAAAATTTTCAGTTTCTTGCTGTGGACATAGATCCAGTTCTCTGTCCTTGTAAGAAGGCCAGAAACAGTCACTTATTTCAAGGAACTGGAAGAATCTTTCTAAATGGGTAACTGGGAAATACCGTGAAAGGATTCAGCTGGGGGAGAATTTGGTTCAGATAATAATAATTTGTTTGGCATACTTCAACAACCTATTAAAACTGTCACTGCAGCTATCTTGTGTTTTGCACACTCGTGAAATAGACTGGATTTTGCATTTTAAACAGACTATTTTGATGATTTTGAAACTTTTCCAAATATTTCTCAAGCCCTGGAATTTATTGAAAGGAGTGTTTTCCTGGCAACATTTTCCATTTTGAGCAATTAGCATTCTATGGGAGAAAAAGGGTGCTTTTACTAACTCCCAGCTCTCTGTATTTAAGGAACATTTCCTTTAAAAAATCCAATGTGATTTGCTGATATAGATGTAGAAGCCTATTATCACTGTTTAAAAGTTAAGGCATTGCAACCAAATCCTTTTTGTACTTTATGAATAACGATCCCTTTGCTGCTTACTCTGATTAATATGAGAAAGCCATAAATAAGTTTATTAATAATCAGATAATATCTTTAAAAAATTATATAATTATGATTGTTGGTAACGGGAAATATAGATTTAAGCCCTTTGGAAATGCTTTTACAGATGAAAGGATGCTGGCTTTGTGCAGTCTCAGCCAGAATTGTGCCAAGTGTCTTGGCTCATCACCATGTTCAAAGGCCGTGCTGAACATCTCACAGAAAATGGACCTCTGAGTTTCTTTGAAGACTTTATAGAATTTATTTGGGAAACCATCCAAGCCAGCTGTTTGCCCATTATTTAGTGAATTAATGCTCTCCTCAACTAATGCTTTTTCTAAGACATCTCTTTGTTGTATGTAGGCATGTAGGGCATTCGGAGGCAGTTAAGGAGTCCATTAATTTTTTTCAGTGCAGCAGAGTAGTAATTTTCTGATGATTTATGGTCACAGAACTGCCTACAGGCTTTATCTTTTTGTTTGCTTAGAGTTATTTCCCTTTATGTTGAATTTAAATGGAACTTATTTTATTATTGTTGCATCATTTCTAAGTGTACATTCCAGATATTTTTCCTTGCCTGTTCTCCATATTTCCAGTGCTATTCCCTTAGATGTTAACATACAGCATGCTCTACACTGGTGAAAGCTGTAAAATGGAACATTTGTCCCTCCACCACAATAATGTGTCCTGAGCTTTAATTTTTCACAAATCATAATTGGAGATGGTTCAATAATAGCTGGCATCTCTATAATAACTTGCATCTCAGGAACTAAAAGCACTTTAAATACCCCACCAGTACCAAAGCCAGAGAAGGCCCTGTAAAGTTCTACTAATTCTCTGGTGTGTTATTTGTCCCACTTGTTGAGCAACAAAACCACGATACTTTGGAACAGAAGGTATCATTGACGGGTCCTCAAACTTTAGCTGCAGTATTAGGATTGAAGCAGAAGATGCTGACATGGTTGTCTGTAGTCCATGCATAACAGCTTTAAAGGAGACTGAAGAGATTAGTTGATGGGACATACAGGGAGAAGGGGCTGTCAAGGTTGGATGTGGGAGTGGAGGGATTTGGATCAGGGTTATTATACAACAGTAGCAGAGTAAGGAAAATAAGTTGTAGAAAAAAAAGTCTGTTGTTTGTTAGAGAGAGATTATTTTAGCAAAATCCTTTAATTAAACCTTGCTTATTATGTCTGTAGTATACCAACACAATACCTATGTTGCTTTCTGATGCCCTATTCCTTTTGTTTATTTTCTTTAGCTGGAACTTTAAGTTGCCTAACACTTCTAATCACCTAATTGAGGTCCAGAGATCATTTTGACTTCTTCGTGTCATGAAAAAGATTTCATTGGGAGTTTTCAAATGAGAGTTGATTTGATGATAAAAAGAATGGCATGGTGGGGAAAAAAAAGAAAAAAAAAAAAAAAGGTGAGGGGAGAAAAAAGCCACAGTTTTTCTGTTTTTTAATTTAACTCCTTGATTTGAAAACAGCTGCTGAAAATATGAGCAACAGACCCCAAAACCAAAAGTGCTTTCTTGAGGGCTGGCAGTGCTGGGCGATCCAGCTTAAGTAATTTATTTTTTCATTATCAAATTTCTTTACCCTGCATTATTTCCTAGCTCTGGAATAGAAAGCAGTGGAAGAGCAATGCCAGACATATGTGTGGCAAATGAAAGAAAGGAAATGGCCTTGAGAATAGTGGCGATTACATCTTGAAATAGGTCTACTGGTGACAGGGTAATTAATTTGCATTGCATTTTAACACTCATATTTGCTGAGCAGAACTTAGCAATTAGGCTCAGGAAGCCCACACTTTTGCACCCAAACAGTTTTGCTTTGCCCTAACACAAACTACCCATTAACTTTTGTTGCCGAAGTTTCTTGGGCAGTAATTTCTGCAGCCCTTATGCTGAACTAATATTTTTCTGGTGAGCTGTTTTTGGTAGTCATGCACTGCCACAGCATGGCTGCAGGATGACCCTCACACAGATCAAAGAGCAAATCTCCAATTATTTCCTGAGGATCCAACTCACTCAGCCAGCTTCTGCTCCTTCACTTTGTCGTGGGCTGAGTGATTGACTTCACTCATAAGAGAGAAGTAATAAACTATTTATTAAGATGAAACAGATTTAACAAATTAGTAGTAAATGCAACAGTATTCTACGAGGATCTATGCCAAGGTACACTTGTGATTTACTGCACAGAGCACAGGGTCAGACAAACTGTCAGGGAGACCTTCCCGTTGAGTCACAAGGTTCAGAAAGGACCCCCTTGCTTTCTAAAATCCTTCTCAGAGAGGAGTCTAGGTGCAGCTGGATCCAGTCCTAGTGCCAGACTTGGTCAACGGTTTATGTCTAAAGGNGGTTTATGTCTAAAGGATTATGTATATGTGTGCAATCAATCCTTTCTATTACTTAGCTAAGATTTCAAAGTTTTAGCATGCAATTGGTCACTTAATGAGAATCTGTAGCGGCAAGGAATCTCTCAGCCTTGAGGAGTAACCTTAAGCGAGTGTCCTCACAAAAGGGGAGATCCTGGCATGCAGCCCACTGCTGTACCAGAGAGCTCAAAGGGCTCTCTATTTATACAGTAAGATAATTGATCTAT
>VZRU01003865.1:136699-150023 GCA_013398155.1 Pedionomus torquatus | reverse complement strand
TTGTTGCCGTCCGAGGCTAAACCACGACACTTAGAAAAGCAGATCTTTTGAGTAAGCTGAGAAAGGTTGATGTTTTGATTTTTCATTGTATTAAAACCAAGCTTGGCACCATCAAGGCTGGCAGAAGAGATAGTACTGAGCAATGCCTTGTTCCTTTCACTCTCAGAAGTTTTTTGGCTTCTGTGCTTTAGCTGAGGAGTTAAAAGTCAGTCCAAATAAAATAAGAATAAGCAGTTTCCAATAGCTGGAAATTCAAATACTAACAAGCATGTGAACTGAGACAGCTGCTGAAATACCAGGTAAAGTTTGATAGAAGATTTTTTTGAACATTCATGGTTCTGGTGTGGAAAAAAAGCTGGACTGGAAAGTAGCTCACCACATGGAGGGAAGTCATACCCAGTGAAGAGGACATTTATGAACAGACTGAGTATCAGTGTAAGGGGTTTTTTTGTTACTCATGAAAGATAATCCAAAATTATGTTTGGAGGCTTTTACTCTGGTCATTCTTCCCATTGGAAAATTAAGGAAGCCACTCTATGGTCTAAATGAACCGAAACAAGGTTATTTTAAAAGGAATTGCAGAATAAGCAAAGGAGAAAAATGCTTTTGTTGCTGTTCATACATTCGTGTTTTGGTAGTTCTACATACTGGAATTTAACAGACTTTCAGGAGGGAGTTTGAGCGTAGTCACAATCTACGAATAAGCAAACTGAGATTAAGGAAAAGGCTGTGTCTGCGCTAAAGTTGTGTAGAAGCTGTATAGAAGTTACTATTTTTCACTGCTAGCAGTACTACATTGTTTGTAGAGTGGAGTGGGCTCCTGCGGATGCAGTGCAAGAGATGGTAATAAGTAGGGTATAAATATGCACTTCATACAGTGGTTCTGTAAAGCTCGACTTTTATAATTTGAGTGAAACTAAAGGCAATGTGCTAATTTTGCCCACTTTTTCCTTTTTACTCTTTTTCTTTGCTTGGTTTTCAATCAGGAGTTGCAAAAATGTGCTACTGAAAAATAAATCTACTTATTTGCATAAATATTTGCACAATCAAGATTTTTAATATTGTGTAGCTGATCATCAAACAAATTCTACTTAGTTGTGTTACCAGAATCACATACTATTCATTTTGATGTTTTTATCATTATCTTAGAGGCAGATAAATCAGTGCATCATGAATATTAAAAATATTTATAGTTGTTAATATTTTCTTTGTTTTTCTTTCATATTCTGTTCATATTAACAATGTTTGTAAATTATCCAAACCCAGATTTTTTTAAAACAAAGCCAGAAAATAGGCCTTGAAAGGTAACGATACAAACCTTTGAGAATCCCTATGGATGAAGACTATAAAATGGGAAAAAACCAAACCAACAACCGACCCTAGCCCTCCTCCCCAGCAAAGGTACCTTTTAACTCCCCTTACCAATGTTGCTATCACTTTTATACATGCATTGCAATGTGTGATAAGAGCCAGTTTACACATATTAATTCTCTGCCGTTTTTGAGGTGATTTCCAGTAGGATAGTACATATTGCATACTGGTTAAGCCAGGATTTTGGCAGTGACAGGAAACTGAAATGTCATCAGGACACTTTCTGTTTAGTATCTTCTGTCACAGGAGAATGACTGTGCTGATGAACTCTGAGATTTAATGTGTGATGACAAGATGCCATCTAGTGACAATTTGTAGGAAATTGTGCTTCACAGTCTGTGTTTATAGAAATGTTTTCTCCTCTCTGATATTGTACTTCAGACCAGAAATTCCACTGTCATTGTATCACCCAGCAGTTGTTTTTCTGGAAAATTATTTTGCATGAGATTCAATTTCTGCTGTATTAAATGCAGGACACGGATGATCAATTCTTTTGCTTCCTGTAGTTTTCCTGGTTTTACTTTGCAATAGCAATTTCTGCCACTGCCGCCTTTCCCAAATCACCCGGTCTCTCTAGTAAGCATGAAGTGTGTTTCTTGGTGAATTTGGTGCAGTAGTATTTTAGCGGTTCTACTCTTAGCTGGCAGAAAATATTTATAATAATGGTAGAAGAGAAGCTATATAGACTATTTTTATTTTTCTCTTCAAAAAACCCGATTTGATTAAACTTGTGAGTATTTGAATATTTTTTATGTTCCTTATTGGAAGAACAGTTTTTACTCTGTTGCTGCTTAACATAAAATGACTGTTTTGTCATTTGTCACTTTATTTAATTATTTTAATTTAATACTTTATTTACTGGGAAAACAACAATTTGACAGAGATTGAAATTAGGTCCATGTTCTTTAGGTAAAATGCTATGTTGAACAGTTAAAGTCTTTTTCTGGTAATAGACTTCTAGTCTCCGTAGTGAGAGCCAAGTCCGGTTTTGGAGTATGCCTTCTTACTGTGTCCTGGGAAAAACCATGTGGGATACGGTTTCATTTTGTTCCAGAAGTAACCTTTATAGGGAGTTGCCTGAAAGTGCGCAGTGGCCACTGTTCTCTCAGCTGTATTAGCATGAGTGAGCGAGAGAGATTTCCATGTCTGTATCAGTGTCAAATGCTATCAAGTTGTACAGGACATAATTTTGACACATTAGATTTCAAGTCTACAAGGTGCGGAACACATTCTCTGCCTGTATTGCCATCTTCTGTACTTAACAGAAAACAGAATGCTTCTCAAAAAGAGTGACTGTTTACAAAAGGTGAGATTACTGAAGAAGTGATGTTGTAAAGGTCCTCATGTTGTGGAAGATATTCTTAACCTAATATGAAGATATTCTTAATGTGAAGCATGTCGGAAATCCCTTTGAGAAAGTGTTTCATAATCACGTAATGTTTTAGGAGCAAGTAAATCCATTAGACCCAGAATAAGGATTTGTGCTGTACCTGTTTGAATAGACACATGTAACTTGGTTTTGCGTGTAATTGAGTTTATGATAAATACAAATTATTTGTAAAAAAAACCCAAACACCAACCCCTAAATTAATTTGCAATTACCATATTTGGGGATTCTGACAGTCTGAATGTATTTAGGTTAAAGACCAGATGGCTGAAAATAGACTGTGTTAATTTTATCATTTGTAGAGGAAGACACTTGCTTTTTGACTTTAAAAAAAAAAAATTAGTCTGCTCTTCCTTTAACTGTTCATGGAGTGCCTTGGGAGCTATGAAGGAAGTGTATATGTTGAGAAAGATATTTGCTTCTAAGGATATAGCTATTTAGCTATATATCATCGACTGCTGAATAGTATTAAAAAGAAGACAGAAAGAATTAAGCTTCTAAAAGCAATCTTCTAAGTTTTTACATTTTTTTTTAAAAAAAGAAAGGAGTTATGAGAGTAATTGAAGCAACTGCTTCAATTCTGCATATTGCTTGTCAGTGCTTTCCAGTTTGCGTCCTAAGAAAAACGTCACTGAGTTTCTGCCTTAGTAAGATAGAACATGTTGTTAGGAGCATGACAATGGCTACACTTGGTGAGACTATCCTGCATGATATTTTGTTCTAGTATGTTCTATACTTATAAACCTATAAGAACAAGCAGAAATGCCGCCATAATGTTCAATATGTTCCTACATTTCTCCAAGTTATGACTGAGATATAATGGTTTGTTAAGGAAGTCTCTATTATAGCCTTTAATAAACTGTAATAAACATTTTCCTAAGGTTTTCTCTGAACAGTTTTTGAACCTGTAAATCTCTTCAGCATCTGCAGTATCTTTAATTCTGTCTTTTGATCATTCAATATTCAATTGGGGTTCTAGGGCTTTGGCCTAGCTGGGAAATACAAGTTTTCTATGTTGCTACTATTTTGTTTTAAATTTACATATAGCATTGGAAGAAATCTGCTGATTCTTCATATTTGTATACCAAAAGTCATGGTACAGTAATTCAGAATTACAGTATGTATCTAAATATCTGGTTTATG
Organism: Pedionomus torquatus; assembly: GCA_013398155.1. Classification (NCBI taxonomy): domain Eukaryota; kingdom Metazoa; phylum Chordata; class Aves; order Charadriiformes; family Pedionomidae; genus Pedionomus; species Pedionomus torquatus. Next base: position 146,122 of record VZRU01003865.1, on the reverse strand, counting down.
CCACGTTTTTTGATTATTTAAAAACCACTGTCAAATCTGACATGAGTAAGCTTGCCAGTTTAATGTTTATACTGAGTTATCACCGTTACTAATGCCAAATATTGTCATAGTAAACTGTGGGTTTGATTAAATATTTCTATAATCACGATATCAAGGCCTCAAGCATCTGAAATACGGTAAACAAATGTGCAAAAGTAGCAGTAAAGAGAAAAGTAAAACTACGAGGCCTGAAATGGATGTGCCAGAGCGTGGGTGTTTGTTATTTAATCTCCATTAACAAACCATTTAATGAGTGTGGCGACAAAATGTGAGTCACTGGAATGAATGATTTCTGTTCTACCTTCTTCCCATGGTGAATAATATAACTGGAAGTGAATAGTGTAAATGAAGTATAATTATAGACGTCCTGTTCTCATGTATTAGTGATCTTTCATCTGATTCCCTCTGCCTGTGCTTTTGTTTTTTCATAAGGAATTATTCGGGGACTTTAGTTTTTCAATTCCCGAGTTGCTGAGAAACTGTACTTTTAAAAGGAAGTCAGTTACCTGACATTCAAGTTTTATGTGTGAAAATACAGCATTTTAACGTTGTTTCCCACTTCAGCTGTAACAGAGCATCTCTGTTACATACAATCTCTGTCTCGTGCAATCTTTGTGGACAAAACTCTTTAAGCTTCCTTTATTTTTCCAGGCTGGGACAGGGGACCTCAGGTTTCTCAAAGAAAAAAATTTATCTATTCCATGCTGTTACTGCTTTGAGGTTTTTGTAGCTATTCAGCCCCATGTTAGGTTGTGCATTGTAGTCCTGTAGAACATACTCTGTAGAATAAACAATTCTTGAAATCCCTGGTAATTATAATAAAATCATGGAATTTGACCTTCACTTCATATAGCATGACTCGATTTTTACCAGTTCCTGATTAGTTGTATTAGCAGGCTGGCATAATTTCTACAGGCAGATTTGCTGCCCCACTGTTGATAAATGAAGCTGCTTTTGTTTTATTTAACATGTTCTCCCCAGGGACTATTATGGTGTCAACAGCATTTTGAAAAATTGCTGCGGAACTAATAAGGACAGGGAAGTATGCTTATGTCCATTTCATTCATCTACTTTCCTTTTGTCCCTTTTTCACTTACTCTGTAGACCTTTCAGTCTTCTCCAAGCCATTTAAAGAAGAAAGGCACCAGATTTCTTTTCAGTGGTATTTCTCTTGCTTTGTTTTGTTTAGGAATACAAGTTCAAGGTAGGATTAATTGGAAAGGAAGAGTGAAGATTTTTGTCACTTGGTTTGTAAGAACTTGCGCCTGATGATTTTCTAGAGCATTTATTTCTGTATATTATGTTGGGTAATCTCTTAATACTAGGTGCTATCAGTACAGTCAATCACATGCTCTTACAATTAAGAAATCACATAAATATAACAGGCAAGAAGGAATACGTTTCTTCCTTTTGGGCAAATAAAACAGTGGTAACACAAGAACTTTTCTGAATGAGTAGGTGCACTTCCCTAACACCGAAAGGCTGCGCGTGGGTCATACCTATATTTTTAAAGAGCTTTGTAGGACACTCAAATATTCCGTATTTATACAGAACTTTGAAGGTTTAGACTTGAGTACAAGGGCCACAAACATTACTGGTGCATGTTGTGCATATAGTTAACCTTCAGCTGAGACCTGCTTTCCTCTCCAAGACCTTCCATTCCAAAAGCCTCTGGAGCTTGTGTTTTGCATGTACCCTATAATCCCAGAAAGTACCTTGCCCCTTTTTATGATGTGTGGGTCCTGTTTATCACACTTGTCTTCCAAGAGATCAGGACAGATACTGTGATGAGAGTTTGCCCTCCTCAAGGCTTCGAGTCCCTGCCATTTCAAACGGCTGGTGTGTGTTGACTCACTGAAATTATTCTGTAGCAAGACTGCATTGATAGTACCAGGAAAGCACTCTGTGGGTATACAAAGCATTAATAGTGAAATGCAGTAATGCTGGCCAAACCAGCCTAATAGCAGAATACTAAAGAGTGATTAAAAATTTAGAACTACAGTATGTAAGGAGTTTGGGAATTGTTCTGTGGCATTTTCTGTCTAAAGTATGTCAAATCATATCATTGAAATCAAAATATGAAGGCTGATTTATTTTTAAAGGGAATAAAAGCGATACCGTAGAGGAGCAAACATTTAGTCTGTGATAGTGAAAGAAAAACCTGGATGCAAACATCCATCGGCAGTTTCTGAGACTGGAGTCCTGTGTCTGCAGCTTTACAGGTATGTGTCCTTCAGTGGTTGGAAACGGACAGGCAGATGAACTTAGACTTTACAGTTGGTAATTGTATATAGAGTAGACTACTTCAGTCAGTCTTACTTTTTTGCTTTCATAAAGGGCTGTTTTCACAGTAAGAACTACAGCTAATCTTTTCTAAACATTTGTGCTATTATAAACGTCTCTGTGAAGGTGGGATATGACAATTACAACTCCAAATGCTGTATTCTTCTAGCACCATGTAATTCTCCGAACTTACATATTATCTTAGCCCCTCTAACAGTACAAACAGTTGCTTTCAGAAATTAAGTACTTCAAAAAGTGTATTTCACACTGAAATGTGTAAGCCACTAGTTATTTGGATTAAGATTTCCCCTTTAATACGTACTGTAGTATTGGGATTCTTAAGGAGTTTAAAGAAATGATGATTTATTTTCTTCATAAAATACATTTTGCAGAATATTTGTAGTTTATCTGGACATGTGACATTGTCCTGAGAGCTGCTGGTGATTAAATCACTTCAGGGATTCTAAAATCATGTTCCATAAGCTACTGGCGGACTGTTAAGTCCCAAGCATCTGTCTTGGCTGCTTTGCAGATCATAGGTTCTCGCATAGGTTCTCAACCTCACGCTACAGTGTGGAGGGTCACCCAACATGCTTGAAAGGCTGTTCATGTTGGAATGGTGGCCCAAAAGAAGGAGGAAAAAAACCACCAGGTACTCTGAATTCGGCTTTGCCTATTTCCTTTGTAATACCAAGCTTTCAAAGGCCTTTTGAGCTGTGCAAGTATATATTCCAATGTCTGTCTGCCCATTTGGATTGTTCTCAGTCTTTCCTAGAGAAAATGTTTTACAATAATAATTTTGGAAAGTTAAGTATAGTGTTATGATTTGTTAACCCCAGAATAATTTTTTTCACTAGTTCCCTCAGTTCTGTATAGCTGAATAAAGTTAACGCTGTCTGGTCATTCCTTAGGCATTGTTGTGTGCTTAGTTCTGTTAATGATAGAAGGCTGTCTTGCCCACACAGTAGAGGTTAGAAGAAAATCTCAGGCATCTTAATCAGCTTTGAGAAAGTCAGGGTTATGTTAATACTTCTGACTTTCACTCCCTGTCTTCTGCAAGACTTAATTTATGTTATGCTATATGAAATCCATGTGTCTGAATCCCCACTATGGGTACACTCGTGCCATCGAATTATTTGGAAACAGAAGTAAGATGCTGTAATTTTGTATTTATTTTGATCATATTATTTAAATCCAAAACACTTTGGTTTCTAGAAATTACCTTCTTTACTGTTAAAATCTGCTGGTAGCTGTTCTCCATTTATTAGCATTTCTCTGAAACAAAGGAGCCTCAAGTCTGACTCAAGACACATCTTTGTTAGATGGTGAACAGATCAAAAATGAAGGTGTGGTGTATGCTCTGCATGATTTACAGCATAATCTCCTTGGTATTCTCTGTCATGCAGATATTGAACACTGCTTTTCATAGAGAACAGTGTCTGGAATCTTAGCTGAAAACAAACGTTAACTTAAGATGAGGCTTTTTAGTTCTACTCTTACATACCCATATTGCCTGTCACTGGGAAGAGCACAATGGACAAGGAAAAGCTGGAGTCATACTATGGCAGCCAGAGTTCCAGTTCTGTGAGCCTAGCTGGCCGCTCTGTGGCTAATCTGAAAGACAAAGGAATGATCATAGACTTATTTTAGATGTTACAGGGTTTTTTTTCCATTAATAAAGAAATTGAATAAAAATAGAGATCTTTGTGGTTTCTTTTGAAAAATGCTACCAAGTACTGTTATATCACTGACCTTAATGTAGTTTCTTACATTTTTACCTTTTCAAGACATCCTGCTATTTCCCAACGTCAAACTCAGCCTCTGTAACAAAATATGAAAACTGTTTTGTACATAGAGGACCTTGTAAAGCTGGTAATTTTCATGATGCAAATTTCAGAGCAAAATGAACCATTAACTGAATTAGCAGTTCAAAAAGGCAAAAGTTCATGGTAAGGAAACAATCAAAGCTTTTCAAAAGGTACAATTTTTTATATTATTGTAGTCCAAGTATGTGCATAGTTTGTTTTCTTTGTTTTCTTTTTTTTCCCTTTAGAATAAATTGACACATGACAAGAATGCTAAAGTAAATTAGCATTTTAGAAGAGGAAGTAGCTCTTAGGACACTTTTTTGCTTTTAGGAAGGCTGTGATTTCTAATCCATTGCAGCTACAGAGTGTGGGGGGGAAGAGTTTGCTTGACTAAGAACGTTTATAATTACAGAGGGGATTTTTAGTATGAGAGAATATGCAGGGGAAAGAATCCCAGCCTGCAGAAATTAAACAGTTTTCAGTGAGGACAATTATGCCTTTGATATCCATTGACAGCCTTATTATTACAGGAGGCCATGACAAGGTTCTTAAACCAGTGCATCTTTAGCTTCTGTCTTCAGTCACCACTGAAGTCTCATTCTGAAAACATGTTCTTACTTCATTCTTTGAAGATACTTCAACATACTGGAAACTGTTGAATTTTTGGGTAACATGATGAATTAATTATGTTGTGTGGGATGGGACGCTATTTGTGTTATGAAGTTACTGCTGTGATGTTACTACTGCTTATGTCTGTTCAGAGCAGTTTCATCGTTAATCTATGCTTTTTCTCTGTATGTTTCATCAGGCACTTTGCCATTGTAACGTCACCTTGCAGGCACTTCAGGGTGATGAAGTTACCTTGGTTTGGGGGTTTGACACAACTGGGTTTTGATTCTTTACTGAAATAAACCCCTAGAAGAATCAGAGCATTATCAGGTTATAAAGATTCTTGTTTTAAGGAATGTTTTGCACTTGATTATTCATTCTTCACTTTCTGAGTTCCATAGGTGGTGAGTTTTCAGTATCTCTAGGGATGGGCATCTATAGTCCCTCTGGGCCTCTCTTCCAGGGTTTGACCACTTTCTTTCTACGTAGTCAGAAGCTCCTGTATTTCAGGCTGTCTATTGCTTCTTGTCTTGTCCCTTGAGAAGTGCCTGTCTCTCTCCTGTACACTGCTGTTAGGTAGCTGAAAGGAGCCCTATCTCCTGTCAGCCTTTTCTGCAGGTTGAACAAACCTACTTCTCTTAGTCAACTCCCAAGCCCTCAGTGCTACAGTCCCTGACTATCTTTGTGGTCCCTGCTGGTCTTCTCTGCTATGTCAGTGTAGCTCAAGAGAGCTTGTAGTGGGAAGCCCCAGACTGGACACAGGTTTGGTTTCACAAGTGCTCAGTGCAGGGAAAGGCTCCTTTCTCTCAACCCTCAGTTTTGCTAATACAGCTTAGCCTTTTTGCTCTCAACAGCTACCTGAAAGGAGGTTGTAGTGAGGTGGGGATCGGTCTCTTCTCCCAAGTAATAAAGGACAGGACAAAAGGAAATGGCCTCAAGTTGCAACAGAGGAGGTTAGATTGGATATTAGGAAACATTTTTTCACCAACAGGGTTATCCAACATTAGAACGGGCTGCCCAGGGAAGTGGTGGTCACCATTCCTGGAGGTATTTAAAAGCCAGGCAGACGTAGTGCTGAGGAATAAAGATGGCTTACTGGTTGATTTGGCATTGTTGGGTTGATGGTTGAACTCAATCATCTTAAAGGTCCTTTCCAGCCCAGACAATTCTATGATTCTTCTAGCAATCACTGAAGTTTACTTTTGTTGGCAAGTCTTGAGCAACTGGGTCTTCTATGCACAGCTGTAGTTGAGTCAGACAAAAAAAGCAAATGCTCATATGTCTTCATTGAGGCAGTCCTAGCAGTTGTTGAGAAGCACTTGATGTGTGAACCCTAGCACTCAGGAAACAGGTAATTTAAAGGCAATCTTAAATCTTATATATATTACTTCCAAGGTAGTTGTAAACCCTATGGGAATGTTTGAGATGTGGCACCAGAGGTAATTTCCATCTCTACTGTGAGATCCGAAGTTTGTGCCCGACTATCAGATGCTGACAAGCCACTGTAAGTACTTCTTGGGTGTTGTGAGTGGGTGCTCTTCCTTGTACTGACTGTTAGAGGCAAAACATTAAGTAATCTTCATTTTCAGAAATGTCTTTCACCATGACTTGGTTCTCCCAGACCAGTGATTTTAAGCAGAGCTACCAGTTAAATCCTGCTTTTTTCCTTTTTCTGTGTTGTCCTTATTTATAGGTTAGGATGTTCAAATAAGCTAAAGTAGGAAAGTAAATAATAAGTAGTAACCAGTTCAGTGCTTTGTGCCCCAAGGGCTCTTTCAGTATCTCATGAACACAAAAAAGAAGTTACTATTTCTGGAAAGTATATCTGTACATATATAAACTAGCTTCATATTACTATCTTGTGCATGGAGAGAAGTGGATGTGGGTTAGTGTCGTGGTTTAACCCTCGATGGCGACTAAAAACCACTAGGCTGCTTGCTCAACCCCCCACCCTTTTCTCCCCCACACCCTCCAAGAAGAGTGGGGCGAAGAAGGAAAAAAAAATTAAGGTGGGGAAAGGGAGGAAAAAAACCTGGAGGGCTGAGATAAACACAGTTTATTAAAAACAATAACAGAAAAATAAAAATAATAAAACCAGTAATAGTAATGACATGGGTCATTCTTACTGCCCTGTGAACTGGTACTCTCCCAAGCAGTGACTGCAGATTTCCACCTCCTGGCTAACCCCCATTCATATTCTGAGCATGATGTCTGTGGTATAGAATATTCATTGGCTAATCCATCACTTTTTTATGCTCCTATGGGAATCTGAAAAAGTCCTTGAGTAGTGTAAACATCGCTTAGGAACAATTAAAACCACTAGGTATTGTTGACATTCCTTTCACAGCAATCGCTAGAAAGAAAATTAACTCTTTCCCAGCTGAAACTAGTGCAGTTAGGTTCTGGAAGCCAACTTCGTGTTCTTTCAAACATTGTTCTAGTGGTAAAGAAAACATTTCAGTAATGTGTTAATATGGGCTGTACAACAGCAGTAGAACAAAGCTGATGAAGTCATCCTTAGAAAGAGACTGAAAAAGCTGATTTGATATGATGCAATGATAACATTCTGCAGTTGATTCTTTTTGATGAAATTTTGTTAAATGAATACTTGCTAGCTCTGAAAAATGCACCGATACCACTAGCAGTACATAAAGATGCTCTGTTCTTAATAAAATCCTAATTTTTATATATATATATATGTATATATATAAAATTGATTTTCTCAAGTGCCAAGTTGCCATAGGAAATACAGAATTATTCCAAGCTGGTTAAAGTCTGTATAAATAATGGCAAAACCTTCTTTAGTTACAAATATGGGAGTTATGAACTACTTCATGTATTTTTTTTCATTTTACTACTTGTAGTTTATCACTGTTTACATAGGTAGCGTATAAGTAGTGCCACAGGATATACCACTGTTGCTGATGTTCAAGTGCAGTGTGTCAAAAACATAAAAGAAAAAGCCTGAATGGCAGAATTCAGTTGATTACATTATTTGCCAAACTCATGCCAAGAAATGCTTGTAGCCACTACACAGGAAACATTAGAACCATTTCTCTGTTTTCTTGTTGTCAAGAAGCAGCTTGACAAAACCAAAAATAAGTATCTGGAAACAAAATAAGGTATTCTTGCTATCTCCTTGGCAATCTTTACTCTCCATTTTTCTTCCTTGCTTTTTATAGGAATTTTCCCTCAAGTACGGATTTGATGGACTGTAGCCCAGATGACCCCTGCTATCTTATAACCACACAGAACTTCTCAGGACACCATTTTCATTACAACCAGCAGAACACTTGGCTGTGCTTCTTAAACCATGGTGAATATTTTTTACAATCCTGTTTTCTGTCTCTGGCTCCTCATTTAAAACTGAAAACTAGCTGCTTTCCCTCTCCCAAGGCAGAGCTGGAGTACAGTAGGTCTGAGTTGCTTTATAGAGAGAGGTGGCTACGAACAGGTACTTCATCATCCTGACACCCCAGTGTTCACTTGGTCCCACGTAGAAGAGAGATGAAAGGGAGTAGAATTAAGCCACTATTTTGCAAGTGCGGAGTTGAAAAAATAAGCAGCTTCCTGCAATTAAATGAGCAGTAATTAATTATAGTAGGGAGAAATCAATTCACTTTTGAGTTTCAGGAATGATTTTTAAGTGTGAAAAAGGATGTTAATCACCAGAGTAATGATATTAGGAAAACCTTATTTAGTGCTGCTAGCTGCTTGAATAAACAATAATGCACAATGTTTATCTCTCGTTCCATTACGCAGTTGTTTTCATTGTCTCTTTCTCTCTTTTTCCACAGTGTGATATTTTTGTTTTTCAGAACAAAGGCTTTCACTCCTTTCAGTCTGAACATTTAAAGTATGCCAAATGCAAATTCAACCCCTAATGTCAGTCAACTTACTAAATATCTTACTTCTTTCAGAGTAGAATGTAGAATGGTACTGTATTGTTTTCTAAAAAGCCTTTAAAAATACATTTTAATTTAAGAAGAAATAAGATAGCTAAGATTTGCATCCTAGACAGTTTTACAACATAAACATTTCATTCTGTTCTGCTCTTGTGCACTTACCTAGCTTTCTCCATATTTAATTGTGCTCCAGGTGTGTTAATACTTTTGTTCTTGTAACTTTCTCATGACAAAAAAGTAAGTTAAGATTTTCTTTGTTTTTTTTTTTTTTTTTCCCCTGCAGCATGTGATTTATAAAAGTAAAAGGATTTGACAATAGCTGTCTCCCAAAAATTCTAATTTTTCAACTTTCTTAACTTCCAGCATTTCTGAAGACCAGAAAATACTCGTCTCTCAAGTCTCTGTACTCTGTGTATCTATTCTAAGTACATTTATGGAATATAAATTCACACACACACACAAAAAATATCCAAGTCCTTGTATTTATAAAGATGTTATAGCTGGGCAATCTAAACACTTTGTCAGTGATCCTTTTTTTTCAGGTACTAGTCTATATGTAGTGTGAATTTATTCTTCTTTTTAAGTGGAATTTATTATGTAGTGTCTGATAAATTTCCTCTTTGTTCCTACTGTAAATTCAGAGTATTTCAATCAAAGGACCTTAAAGTCTTTCCATGCATTAGGGAACATCAGAAAGAAGATTTTGAGCTAAGGATGTTTTTGCAAAGACATAGGTACCAGCAATTATGTACAAGTAATCTTCTTTAGCAAGAAGCTAA
>VZRU01003865.1:117879-136670 GCA_013398155.1 Pedionomus torquatus | reverse complement strand
GGGGCGGGGGAGAAGCGCAACAAAATACCAAAATATCAAATAGGAAAATATGAAACTAGCATGAAATAGATTGTAATGAATCCAAGTTCAATTTTGATTTCTAGGGTAGGATTAATATAGTTGCATGGCAAAATATGACTTCCAACTCTGGAAATAAGTCATCAGCAAATTGGCAACATTTTACCCAGGCAATGTAATAACTGCTAAACTTTAAAAAGCGCATTTTCCAGCCACGAAGCTGCCATCTGCACATGTATCAGCCTCTGTTTCTTTTAAAAGTTCTTTTTTTGCTCTTTATTCAAAATTCCAAACAGGGGGGCTGTTAGCAAGATGGATCTCTAGCAAAGTATATTAGTTAATATGCAATATAAGGAAACAATTAATTGGTGCTTCTTTTTAAAATGCCTGTGGTCTCGAGACATAAATTTGGCACATACCTAAAACCTAAATAGTATTTCTCCAAGAACTTTAATAGCCCAAGAAACACAACAGCAATATCTGAACCATTAAAATAGTTAACTCAATGTTTTAGTGTCTGAGCCATAACAGAGCTAAGGTAGGACTAAAATTCTAGTATAATTTCAAAGTGTTTATAGACTCATGCAGATGCTAATCAATCATGTTATTTTGTAGGACCTCAGAAAGTTTAAAGGTTATTTAGTTTGTGGAAGTGCTCAGGGTGATTACTTCTAGTTTGCTTATTCTGCACTTTTTTAAATAAAACAATAACATTTTATGCCCAGTAAGCTCTATTACTCCTCATTTGTTTGTAATGCTTCACTTCACATGCAGGTGCCAGGTACCTGGGTTATTATTCATTCATAGCACTGTTCCTTCCATTATCTTCTGCAACAAATAGACTCTGATTAATCATACTCAGCCATTGTACCTTCCAGAACTGAAGCTGTATCAATGGGTCACAACAATTGAACAACAACCGTAATGCTAATGCTGCTCATAGTGTTTGCACAGTCTGAGTAACAGCCTTCTGGTGAGGAGTATGGGAAGGGGGAGTGACAGTCTTTTGGGTATTTTGAATGTATTTCTCCTTAGGAAAGCTGGGTATATTTAATGTCTTGTTTTTCTGTGGGTGTCGTTTATGATGAAAATGACCCCATTTTTTTATAAAAGGATCTATATGAGTATTATCTATAATTTAGAGCATAATAATTAAGTCAAAGAATGTTATATATATACATGAACTTATTAAACATAATATGGTTTATTAGATCATGCATTAACAGTTCTCAGACCACGTAACTCACCATGTAGGTGTTTCCTCTTTAAATGTACGAAAATGAGCAGTGATGGATAGTGGTAACGATCACTAAACTGAGATTCTAACAATTTCCATCTCTCTGTCTCTTGACCACCTTAAATATGCACTTACCTCTCTGCAGATATAGACAGGAAGTCTATAGGTGGGAAGGAAATGTGCTGAGTGCTCTAAGGAGAAGAACTACAAACTTTTAGATTGATAAACAGCTGCATGTCTTCTCTGAGTAAACCGCTCACATGGGCATACAGCAGGTAAATAGCTGGACTGCTTATGGATAAGCATAAATCATAAAGGGCTGTGTGAAAAGACACACAGGAGCCTGGGGAACAGATTTCAGTGAGGAGTTCTCTTCCCTGTGTCATGATTTTGAGGCAGAAGAGCATATAGCTCGAGTGCAGACAGACAAAGCATGAAAGGTAGATAAGTTGGAAACTGAGAGATTGTAGGATCATTTAAATAACCAAAAAGACCTTTTAAGTTTCTTGGCTTCTGTGTTTGGGTTGCTGTCATTTCAGAAGGTTATAGCTATAGGGATCTTAGGCCCAGAGATAGGGACCATAATTCTTTTCCTAATAAGAAGTGAGACCAGCTGTATCTGTTTTTTCCCCAGGAAAAGTTCCCCAGGAGACATTAAGGAGAGACTCCTTCGTGTTGCTGCTATGGGTAACAAAATAGTTTGCAAGTGTCAGCATCGATTTTTAACAGCTCTTTCTCTGCAAGTTCTTACTAGTTCATTCCCTAGGATAAAACAGCAAGAGGCAAGAAGATAAGAGCTCTTGGACATTGAGGATCATCTTCTAGGCAGAAAAGGAAATGCCTTGGATTCAGGCGAAATAGTGGTGAGCACCAATAGCCGCTGAATTACACACAGAGGCTCTGGTCTGAATTTGTAGGATCACTTGAAAGTTTCTTCCTTCATTGCTGTGTTGGCTGTCAGTGGGGTCTGTGAAGTGACCTAGGCAATGTCTGTTCTTTCTCTCCTACGCAGCAGCAAGAGGATCTTACCCTGACAGCCTTCCCTCTTAACTCACCCTGTTCTGTTGAGTTGAATCTGAATGTTCGTGGAACATTTGTCAGCTCAGAGGGAAACACTAGGGTGAAAAATTAAGCCTTTAACTGTAGAAAAAGGAGCTCACCTATTCACTTTGAAAAAGTAGGGTGGCTTCACGGATTAAGGACTGGCCTGAGATGCAATACAATTTATGATTCCTTCTCAGACCTCCTATCTAAAGCATCATATTCCTCAGCAGAATGGGAGTCTCTCCTATAAAGGTTTTCTTGTAGACTCTCAACCAAAGGGATAAAAACAATCCTACCAGCCTGCATCAAGCAGCCTAAGTTGAACCTAAAACTAGGAACTGCGCACGTGTTATGAGAATAAATCAATACTTGTGATAGATGTAGACAGTGCAGTGCTGGGGTCAAGGCCAGGGCAAGTTATGAACATTAGATGATGCCACTTATTTACTCAGCAAGGAAGCTGTTGCTGGGAGAAGCAGTTCTGAGGCCTTTCTTAGTATTCTTGAGGAAAATCTTGCAGGTGCTGTTTGTGCCTGTACAGTGTGGCCTCCTAATGTAATGGCACCTGTTGTTTAATCTTTAGTGCTGAATTCATTAGACCTCATTAGGAGGATGGAAAGCTTTGAAGAAAATCAGGCTTAATTATCCCCGTATTTTCAAATGCTGAGAAAGCTAATGCTTTAAACCTCGTTCCTTTATTAAAGCTATTATTGTAATGACCTACAGTTTGTCAGTATTGTAGTGTCTTACACTAGGGTAGAAGTTCAAGGAGTGATGGTAGTTTAAAGTGGAGCGAGATCAGAACCTAAGTACAGCATCTTACTGCAAAATAGAATATTGCAGATTTCGTATTCAGCTCTCATCTCTTACTTAATTTCAGTTATACTACTTTCAGAAACACGCCTCAATGCAGAAGTCGTTACTCCCAGGGTAGTTTATATCTTTATTATGACTTGGCACACAATTTAAAGTGACCTTGCAGGATCTGTGGGCTCTGTAGTGGGTGTCCATGGTAAAGTTTTGGTAGCAGAGGAGGTGAGGGGAGGCCTTTGTGAGGAAAGTATGGGCTGCTCTGTGCCAGATGGGTTGTCAGTTCTGTATTTAAGAAAGGGCCAAACCCTGCCCAGGCAGTGAGGAACAAGGGGAAAAACATGGGAGACCCAGCACTGTGAGCCTCTGGTGAGAGCAGCAGGGACTGCAGGTGCTGAAGCAGAGATTCTTCTGATGCATGGGGAAGCTATGGTGGAGCAGATATTTGCATTGGAGTCCTCAGAGAACCCTATGTCAGACCAGGTGATACTACCTCAAGAAAACTGCAGCCCCTGAAAAGCCCGTGATGGAGCAGGTCCTCCTGACAGGAATGGCTCCCTGTGGAGAGGAGCCCATGCAGGAGTAGGTTTATCCCAAAGGACTGCAGGCTGTGGAAGGACCCGCACTGGAGCAGGGAAAAGTGGGACAAAAGAGGAGCAGCAGAGAGGAGCTGTTCTGGATGGACCACAACCCTCTATTCTCATAGGATCTCCCTTTGCAGTAGAGTTGAGTTCTATATCCTTCTTTAATATCTTATTACACATTTTAAAAGTAGTTGTTTGGCTTATTCTTTTATTTTAGAAAGAATAATGCAGATGAAATCTTCACCTGCAAGAAATAATCTTTAGATAAGCTGATGTGTAGGGAGCAACAGAGTCTCATGTAGACTCTTGTACTTCAAAAGTCTGGATTTGTACAGAAACCTCTAGCTCTCTCATCTGTAGGTAGATACTAATTGAGGTTTTTATGAAAACATCTGGTAGGAAGTAACGTCTGTACCAGCAGCTGGCACTCAGCAGGGAAAAGCAATAGAAGAGGCTGAGCAAAGATGAGGACAGGTGGGGTGATGAACTGTGAGTTATAATTGTTTGCAATGTCTTCCTGAACTGGGCATGATCCCATTAATAAAATGAATAGCGTAACAACCATTTGTGATTATTTATTGGGCAATGCATGCACCAGAGAACAGAAATTTTGGTCTTCATTCTAAAGCAGTTCTACTATCTTACAGTGTATTTTTGTGATCCACTATCAAAGATACAGAGAAAAGCAAGGGGTAAAATTTTCAGACCTGGCTCCTGAGAGGGAAGAGACCTGCATTTAGATTGCCTGGTACGTGTGGCCTGCTTTCCAGTAGTGATGCCTCAAATTCCATTTTAAAATCTTGTCTTAATGTCTGTAAGTGAAAACTAAATATGGTGCACTTTTGAAGTGCTGGACAAACAGCGGCGCATCAGCTCAGTCAGTTGGCTGCAGCCCCTCTACAGCCTTTGTGGAATAGAACCTGTTGAAGCGAGTCACTTAGAAACAGATGGTAGAGGCTGTGATCTCTACTTACTAATGGCTGTGCTCCTTCTTCTTTCGTTTGATGTTGCTCTTATTCAATTAGGGAAAGAATCTTAATTAGGGGCTTCCTACAGTTTCCTCTTTTCCAAGTGAAAATTGGCAATTTGTCTCCCAGTAGTGCTACTAAACTCTTGAATGCATTTCTTGCAGGTTCTTAGTGTAGTCAAACCAGTGAATGCTTCAGATTAACAGTCTCATCATGGATAGAGAGTGCCATGCTACTGTTCCCTTGTGATTAGCCACGAAGAACCATAATTCCCATGGCAGCAGAGTTTTCAATAGCGTTGAACACAGAAGGAATGATCCCTATCAACACAATTGCTTCTCTTTAGGATTTTTAGAAATAGATACTTTCAAAGGGTTAAATTAAATGGATAATTTTTAAAAGCCCAATTCTTCCGCAAAGTGCAGTTGTTATGAGAGCAGAGGGTGTTTAATTGTCATATCACACAATGGAGCTTTCTGAAGGAAACACTGTTGGATGTGGTGACAGTTCTGACCTGACCATCAGCCTGTATTATCATAACTGACACTCACATATAAACATTGGATTTGTAATAAAAATCAAGTAATGGTTCCCATATCCAAGAGGAATGTTTGTCCTTAAGTGCACAGTAATGCATACTTACACAATTTTGTAGTTATTGTTTAGGTTTTTACAAGTATTTTTTTTTGTCATTGTCACATGTAATTTGTGGTACTTTTATTTTTTCTTTCTTTTTTCTTATTCTCCTGTTAGACTGTGAAGTAAAATTGCATTCAAGTCTTTGCTGTATTTACAACTAACATGTTTCTTATTATGGTTCATTACTCTTTATGTGCACAATGCAGAGAGCATGCTCAAAATAACTATTTGAAGCTAAACTGATAAAGCAAGCATTTGTAAATTGTCACAAATTATCTCTTGAAGATAAAAACAGTGGCCAGCAAGGCTGAGTGAGACTGAGATGACGAGGGTATATCTAGAAAGATGATGATACAGAGTAATAACATACAGGAGGAGAGATACCAAGCTGATCAGACATATTGCTATGCCTGAAGCACAGGCAAATGAAAGCATAATTGCAACTAGCATTCTGAAAGGGAATTAAAGCAGTTTAATATATGATCTGCAAATGCATAAAGTACAGCAGGGAAGAAATGGGAGGATTTAGTCAAAGCTGAGTAAAGCTGCACCCTGAACATGACTTTGTGTAATAGATACTGGTTTTAACACATACATCACATTCAACATCCTACATAAAGAACTGTAAGTAGCTTTTTGCATTTCTTGTATGCTACTGTGCATTAAAAGTACATGTTTCTCTGCATGCTATCTGTATTAGCATTTTAAACGTTAGCTTATATATAAGTTAATCTATATGATACATTTTTATCTTGCAGTTTTGAGTTAACTTTAAGTTAGGGCCATGTTCACCTGGATGGTCATATTTTTCATGTTTTGTTGCTTTTTGCTGGTGATTTCTAAGGTTGTTTGCAGTGTCCCTGAGCAAAGGTGCTAGTTACTGTGCCACGATTACAGTTTTGAAAATCTTCTGTTTTAAAAGTCTGACAGATTCACTACAGATTTATATCCATTTTCTGGGGGGGGGGAAGCTATCTAAATCCTGATTTCTAATCTAGCATGATTTTATAATTGCTTTCTTCCATGAAGCAAGAAAGGTTAAGAATAAGGTCAGATATACATGGATCTTTACTCGAATCCTTTTGTGTTCCCTGGTAGTGCTGTCTTATATGATATAGGTCTGTCTTGGTTATCTCCTGTAGGTCCCTATATTCCTTCTTCTTTTATTTCTCATAGATACTTGAAAAAGAAGTATGGCTTTTTATCCTATTGTTTCTGTGTTTCTTCTCTAGTGTCAGTTCAACTGGTGGAGATGCGTATTACCTTAAGTGAAAGAAACCCTGCCATGTCCCTGTAACTGTGTATCTTTTCCCTAGAGTTACAACAGGTTTACCTGTAGTCCAGTCCAATCCAAACAGCCTCCTCATCATGGTAGGAATCTTGGTGGCCTCTGAATTTCCAGCATCTCTTCTTTGTACAACTCCAGCACTCTCCAGCAGTGCACACTGGCAGCCCAGAAAGCCAACCGTATTCTGGGCTGCATCAAAAGAAGCGTGACCAGCTGGTCACGGGAGGTGATTCTGCCCCACTACTTCTGCACCTGTGAGACCCCACCTGGAGTACTGTGTCCAGCTCTGGAGTCCTCAACAGAGAAGGGACACAGAACTGTTGTAACAGGTCCAGCGGAGGGCCACAAAGATGATTAGAGGGATGGAGCACCTCTGCTATGAAGACAGGCTGAGGGAGCTGGGGCTGTCCAGCCTGGAGAAGAGAAGGCTCCAGGGAGACCTTACAGCAGCCTTCCAGGATCTGAAGGGAGCTCCAGGAGAGCTGGAGAGGGACTCTTTGTCAGGAAGCGTAGTGACAGGATAAGGGGTAATGGTTTTAAACTCGAATAGGGGAGATTTAGATTGGATATTAGGAAGACGTTCTTTGCTGAGAGGTTGGTGAGGCACTGGAACAGGTTGCCCAGAGAAGTTGTGGATGCCTCATCCCTGGGAGTGTTCAAGGCCTGGCTGTATGGGGCTTGGAGCAGCCTTGTCTGGTGGGAGGTGTCCCTACCCATGGCGGGGGGGTTGGAACTTGATGATCTTTGAGGTCCCTTCCAACTCTAACCATTCTATGATTCTATGAACTGGCATTCTAAAAATGAGAAACAATAGTTTTCTCTGGAAACTGTAATCTTCTTTTATTCCTCTCATTTATTTTCATCTAACAGTGAAGCAATCTCCTGAAGAATTGTTATGTTCCCAGAATAGTTTCTTGTTTTACTGAATCTGTTTTCTCATGTAAAACATTTGTCTAGGTAACAATTTCACATCTTTCCAGATCCTTCCACATTACAGCCTTTCCTTTAGTTTTGCAGCTTTTCCCCAGGCCTCCCAGGCACATTGTAATTGTATGAATTCTGTTGGCTAAGAGCATTTCCCAACCAATGCTGAAAATGTTGTGTGTTCAACTATAGGTATTTTTCATACATAGACTTACAGTCCATTTTGTTAAAAGAAGACAAAAACCAAAACCTAAAATAACCTTGTATTTCCTATACCTTTGGATAAATACATTAAATTCTTGCCAGAATAAGCAAAAGCAATAATGTTAGAACTACTGGAGTCAAGGAGAAAATGAAAACAGAAGACCAGAGAAAAGCAGAAAAAGCAGAAGGAACAGATGCTGAAAGAATGATAGCTTATTGTTGTTGTTAATGGGTTTGCACTCTAAATTCAGTTTTCCTTTTTTTTTTTTTTTTTTTTTTTTTTTTTGTCTTTTTTTTGTGTTTTTTTCTTTTTTTTTTTTTTTTTTTTTTTTTTTTTTAAATCTGGCATTTTGCTGTCTTGAAGTCTTTTAGCCATTAAATCTGGTGTCTGTCTCACAAGCAAATAAAAAAGGAATGTTTTTGAATTATAAATATTTTCTACAGAACCCAATGAAAATATGTTCTTGTCCCTCATGTCACGTCTGTCATTCTTCTTGTGATCTAGCCACCAAAGAGGTCTTAAGGGACAGTCTGTCTCTGCCATGTAGAAGTACATCTCCCTTAGCACATCCAAAAGAATAAGGAAAGAGAGAGGCTGCTGTCAGCTGCAGAGATTTTCAGAGGAATTTGCAGAAAAGGGACTGTGGATGTGGCAATATCAAGAGAGAAGTGTAAGGGTAAAACATGTCTCGAGGTGAAAAGGGATAAGAGAAAGATCATTAGAACTGCCATGCGCTCAAGCCTGTCAAAGTTCTACCAGAGAACCAGAGAAGTATTTGAGCAGTGCCAATGTTTCTAGGAATATATTGACACCAAAGCACAAAATTTGATGGGGTTCATAAAGAAATTTTTGTGACACTTTTTCCTGATAAAAGCATTTTGCAAACCACACACCATGAAACACAGGGCTACCAAGGGACTGTAGCCTCTTCCAAGTTCTCTGCAGACTTTGATGAAGATGACATTGTTGACAAAAAAAAAAAGAAAAAAAAAAAAGATTTCTGACATGCACAGGCTTTTGGTCTTTGAATGTTGTACTGAGTGACCGACCTTGTGATAAAAGGAAATTGTTCAAAACAAAATCTGTAGATGGACACTTGGCTTGATATTTGGAAGGTTACGGATAAAGCAGTTACTAGGATTAAGTGCATATGGCACTTTTCTACTTCCTTATATGATTTCAAAGTGAAGCAAAAAGACATGTTTAGAGATTTTTATAAAGCTATTTTAACCAAAAATATCAGTTTGCAGAACTTGAAACCAGAACCAAGAGAACGTGCTACAGTAATGTTCTCATCTCAGAACCCTGTAAAAAGTTTTAAGTTGTAAAAGGATCCAGTCTGTTCTATATATTTTCAAACTAGCACTTTCATTCCCCTCATCCCCACCCATCAAGTTGATGTAATTACTTTATTTTGAAATTTCAATTCGATTTAGAAATATGTTTTAAAAAAGGAAAAGTGAAATCTAAGTCAAAAAGCATATAAGAACTATTTAACAAAGCATACTGATCAACTTAAACTGATTGCATTGAAAATTTTGACATTTTACTGATATTCAGTAGGCAAACACATTTTGATATCTTTAACATTTTCATGGGCTAGGAAAAAAACTCCACCATTTTCTGCCCAATCTACAAAAGAACAGATTTTTGCAATCAATCATGCATACATTAGTTTCACTGAATGCTCCTGCAGAACAGACGCCAACAGTTAACATCCATTTTTGAATGTCATTTCTGAGCCATGCTATTCTATTTTTGGTTTTGTTAGTTCTCATGGGAGTAAGAAATCTGAAAGCAGTCTACAAAGTTAGAAGACACACTGAAATTTCTATGAGTATTCACAGATTAAAGTAAAGTCTCTAAGTCTTTACTTAAATGCTTTACAGTCCTTTCCAGTTTACTGCAGCTAGAAATTTATTTAACTCTTTAGATCGTTAGTTGAAAGAGGCAGGCAAAAAAGGTCTTATTAAATTTCTTTTACTGGGAGACCTGTGACCATGGATCTAGCATTGAAGAACACTCCAATTTAGAAAAGAAATGCATGTAGTTAAATGTATCATCTCCATGATAATGTATGTTGATAGCGGCTGTCAATGTAAATTGTATGCAGAGTATTCTACTTCAAATGTTTTTCATCAACGTATAGAATATGTACAGTAGAGTCACTGCCATGTTGGGTTTTGGTTTATTTCAGTTTAAATCTGTCAAAACCATTATTCTAAATTTTGGCTCTAAAACTTAGAGATGTTAGTATCTGTCCTGCTCAGAAGTCTGTTCGGGAAACTGAACCTAACTTTTGCTAATTTCCAACTGATCTTAGCCACGTAAAGTTAAGATAGTTTACTACAACCAAATATCAGCAAAGTGATTCTGTTCTATGTGGCCTCAGGGTAAAACCAAGACATCTTAGATTTATAGGATGCTTCTGGTTCAATTTAAACGTGACAGGTTTTTGCCAGTTTGAGAGGCTAATTCAATACAGTATTTATAAATAAAATAATTATCAGGTGACCTCTAATATTCCATTGCCTTTTCACTTTACTCCTCTTACTCACTTTCCCTCTTTTTTTACCCCCAGTTAATTAAATATTTTTATATCTTGTCACAATCCCTGGCCATGAAATCAGTAATAGTTAATATTCTTATAGAAAAATCTTTGGTACAGCACTACGCAGAAATAAATACCAGCTCTGCTCAGAACTGAAGTGTGGAGAGATGACAGCTTGGTGTTGATGTTGCTTTTGAATATGCTGATTCTGCACCTAGAGTTAGTCTGGGATACCCCGGAGATAAGTGATCTCTACTGCACATCAGAGATGTGCTCAGAGTGAACCAGCATGAAGGAAATGCACAGCTTTATGAATTTCCCTGGCCTTAGATCTACACTAAAACAACAAAATGAGAAAAAGTTTGTTCCTGGGCTTAGTCAGTGACTGACACAGTGGAGTGTTTTGCATTGTATCTTTATTAGGCCTTTTCTGCTTTCCTCTTTTGGAAGATTCTTTCATTTACAAATTTCAGAGCAGGATGACAAGGAGAGCTGGTATTGCACTTTAGCCAATGCAGCACTGAAATTCAAAGGCAAGGACACAGGAGAAGAAAGATAATCATCTTATTAGTGTAGGAGGATAAAGATTATTAGACTGCAATGATCCATTATTTAAAGAAATTCTGTCCTTTTCTGTACACTTTACTGAGGCATTTGTTTGTGCTAGAGATTAACATTGATGTTATTTTCTTTAATGCCTGTTTTTAGTGTATGCTATGCAGGTTGGCATTCAGGAAATTCAGCCAGAGGAGAAAAACAATAGTATTAATTAGGGATGTCAATCATGGGTGTTATGAAATTCAAAATTGCCAAGTTTCCAGTGCAGTTTGGTGGTAATTATAATAGACTGTGGAGACAAGCTGTTCTCTGTTCACTCTAAAGAAATGCAGTTTGATGGACTTGTTATCAAAGTACTAATGCAAATCCTGGTGAATGGAATACTGTTTCTGAGTAAGCTTTGCATTTTTTAAATATTTTTGGTTTGTTTTTGTTTTTAAGAATCTGTTGCCTCAGCTCCTTCCTGAAAAGAGGCACTTGCCTCTTTTAGTGTTGTTCATCACAAGATCTTTGTCCGCTTCATAAACTACCCTCACTTCACAAATGAGAATTCTGGCATAATACAGCAAAATTATTTTAATGGGGTTTACCTGAGATATCAACAGATCTGGACACTGGAGCTGAGTTCCACCTGAGTATTGCTTTTTTTTTTTTTCCCCAGAGAGTTAGAAATCAAAGCTGCATGCTGCTGAATTTCCAGGAATGGGTTTTGTTCAGGACTGCAGGCTGCTGTAGGGCACGTACAGTAAAATCAACATAAAGCATACCTGTGTTCAGGACGCTTGTATTTGCTCTACAAAAATTTCCTCTCTGCTGGAAAATTTATTATCTTCCACAAATTAAAAAAGTTGAAAACCACTATGAAGGAAAGATATGCTCTTCTGACACTGCTAGCAAGCTTTTCTGAAAGTGCTTGGCTATTTGCAAAGTTGAGCCCGAAAGGTATAAAAAAAAAAAAAAAAAAAGCATTTTATTAATAGCAAACTCATTTAAAATTTGTTGATGTTATTTTTAATGAAGAAAAGTCTTCACAAAGTTATGCAAATCATAAGCAGTCTGAGTTTCTCTTGCAAAAGGAAAGCATCAGGCTTGATCTATATTTGCATTTGAGTAATGCATTAAAAATCAATTAAATCCATTTGAATAATTGAGGTAAATTAGTGGTAGTGAACTGGGTTGTCCTAACCAAGGATGTCATTAACTTCAAACTAGGTAATTGTAAAATAATTAGAAACAATGTATGCATTCCATTTTGTAAACATTTTATTGAAGAATTGTTGGGAGTTGAAATAATAAGATTACATTAGAATCAAGAATTTAATTCTGGGAACATTTGGAAAATAATCTGGAGAACGATGCTATTATGGGAGAGTATTATCTTTTTCATCTTCCATGTCAGGGAAACAGAAAGAATAACATTTCTTGTTGTGTTTACAGAGTTTTATTACAGTCCTTCTTTAGGACTTCACTAAAGTCCTAAAGTACCACCTCACCTTAAGCATTTAATTCTGATACTGTTGATCTGAACAGCAAGCATTCCATTTGCCTGAAATGCAATGGCTGTGTGACACAGAATGGAACGTCTGTACTGTAGGGTATATGCTAGATGGTTTAGTAGAAATATGTGTCCCCCTACACAGAGACAGGCTTTCATAGCCGAGTGTGCAGGTGCTGGTTTTGGTACAGATTCAGAACCGCTCAAACAACAGGTTTTTGTTACAGATTTGTGTTTCCAGCATAGTTGTTAAGTTTCTGAGATTTTACTGGTAACAAGCAATTCAGAAATAATAAGATAGTTTAATGTCAAACAGGACACCAATAACTTAGATTTCTTGAGTGTATTTCTACAGGTTGTTTTTTGGGTTTTTAAAATTCCTTTAGTTTATATCTGTCTGTAAAATTTCAAATTATTAAAATGCTTAAAATTTCAAATGATTGCAATTTCTAAGGCTTCACTCAAGTAATTTGGGAAGAGTTTCTTACTGGCAGGCAACAAAAAGTAAAAATAGGAATGTGCTTGGAAATTCCAGATTTTTATTTATTTATTTTTAGCACTTTATAAGCTCACTTATAAGGGTAAGTTAAAAGTGCCAACATTTTTCAATGGAATGGAGGGACTTAAAATTTGCAAAATATTGCCATGACTGTCAGTTTTAATGTAAAAGCAGATGGACAAAAAATACTGTAATTCTAACTCCTAATACATGGGCAAAATCCCTGAAAACAGTTCCTGAGAGTTCTTTTCCTCAGATTATGGAAAAGAGTGCAGCTTATCTGAAATGTTTATTGCTGAAGTGTTTACTTTGGTATTAATGCTTAAAAGCCAATACAAATCTAATCTTTTCGTAGTCTTAGCATTTTGTGATTTGGCATAAGTGATGCCATGAGTAATGATAATTCTGCTGATCTCACAGAATTGAATATGAAATACTTTAATCAATGAATACAGTACTAAAATATTTAAAGAAAAACTGCTAGATTTTCAGGCCCTGGTTGTTTTTACAGTTTGGTGGGTTTAGATTTTCTTTATTATGTTTTTAATTTTATTATTAAATCAAGGGAAACTATTTTGTATGTGAATGGAAATATTCTGAGTATTCTTCAAAGTGAAACCATTGGAGGAAGAGGAAAGATTAAACACTGCATAGGTAGTATTGTGCTTCTGAAATAAGGAACAGCTTCAGATATACTATAGAAAACAATGAATGTGGGATTCCTCTACACTAAATTAGCATTTTGCTCGCTTTGTTCGATGGACTGAACTAAGCTGTGCTATGTAGCTAGAAAGGTGTTACTGATACAGTGTCCTTTGAGGACCAGTACACAGTATTTCAAAGTAGGTAAGGTATAAATAAATGCTAGATGACATATTAGGCAGGTTTAAACTATGATGTTCTCTTTAGACTCGCATCTTCTCTGAGTTGGTGTAGTCTGTTTCCATTGTCTAAGAATTCAGCAAAGTTAAAATTGCCGGACAAGTCCAGAAAATAATAAAAAATAGCTTTTGGGTTTAGTCAAGTTTTATAGTAGTGACACAGTCTTATGTGTGATCTGAACCTGAAGTTCTAAAACTAAAACTATGAACTAAAAGGAACTTGTGAATGCTGCCAGGTTAAGACCAAATGAAAAAAACCAACACAGTTTGCAGAAGCATATCTTACTTCATGAGGACTTTTTTTTTTTCTTTTTTTTTTTTTGTGTTCCAGAATCATAACAATGCAGCATTACATTCATAAAATACATAGCTCATCGTAAATTAGGATTCTGTTCAGGGCATTATTTATTCCAGCCTCAACATCCTACCCAAACCTTGGCTGTTCAGTTTGTAACAGGAATAAGACCAGCCATCACAGCATTTAAAGTAAATGCTGTGTTGGCATGTGCAGGCAGATAAAATGCACAATATGGGTGGAAAAATTATAAAAAGAGGAATGGTGGCAGCTGGCTATCCTAGTATTCATGGTGGACTAGCAATACAATGGTGGATCAAGTCTAAGTACTTAAAGTGAAGACAATTGGCAATTCTCAAAACACAGCTGTCTTAATCCTAGTCAAAACTATCCTTTTAGCCAAATAATAAGAAAAACAGAAAACATTGAGGGCAGAACATATAAACATAAACATGAAAATGGAACTTGAATGCCAAGCAATTTTTGTTCGTTTTGCAGTATTACAAAACAGCAAATGAAATGGTTTTGGAAGTATCACAGAGATTTCCAAGCCTGTTCAAGAGTTCCATCTGCCCTGTGAGTTATGATTAATTACACTGGCTGTAAGAATGGAGTATGGACACTTTTTCTTTCCCACTGTTTCTTAGTATACTCAACTAATAAAAATGCATGTAGGTTCTTATGACAATAAAATTGCCTTTTGTAATAGTGAAATAAGTGGATTTTACAGTAGGCTGTATAATCCTCCACTTGTGGAAATGCGATGTAAGGAAGTAATCACATAGCACTGATATTATGAAGATGAGCTCTTGGCATTTGCTGAACAGTATGGCTAAACCATCTTTTTTCAGGCTAATCTCTGAAGCAGTGTGAACAAAGTAATCAGACTGAGATGAAAAAGTTTAAGTGGATCATCGATATGACAGGAACGGTTTTAAGAACACTTCAAAAGATGGAAGAGAAGGGTATTTCTTTTATTTCATTTCTTAATCTTAGTTGATTCTGTTCTGCTTGTCTGAAAAATGACCTGTTATTTTTTGAAGAATTCCCATGTGAAACCGAAGTCATGGTGCCAATACTCTATAATCAAATGAAGTAGCCATATTTTTTGGCTAATATAAACTAGAAATGCATTTGATTCCAAAAATCTGTGGTGAAATTACAGATTTCAGTGTTGAAAGAGACTGGTTTTGCTAGAAGCAAACCATCATAATGATTCTTAGTAATAATTTGACTACTTAGTTTGAAGAAGTAGTCTTACAGCAAAGTGACATAAGCTATGCACATAACCATTACAAAAATGCTAATTGAAATTTAATACTAAAGGTATAATATGTTTTTAAAATGCACAAAACCCAGATACAGGTTTTTTCTGTTAATAGGATCAAAGATAAAGAATATATGTTTGAAAATAATTGCCTTAGTAATTTACTTCCATTTGGATCATGACAGAAAGAGGGTTGAATCAATGTCTACTAAACCTACTTCTTTTGATGTATTTTTACCCCTTGTTTATTTTATCCAATGGTAGAGATGAATGTGTCTTTCTTTAACCTTTCATGAAGATTACCTAACATGTTACTCTACACGCTGCAGTTTCTTTGTCTGAGTTACATGCAAAGGCTTGGGAAATCAGTGACTGCCTTCAGTGGGCTCTGAGTCAGATCTCGGGGTGACTCTGGCAACTCTTTGACCAGTAGGACCTTTCCATGACTGAACTTGCAGTAGGAAGTTGCTGCAAATGTGATGGCATTAAGAGAGATGAATTTAAATAGGCTCTGCTTCAAGATGATTTGACTCATCATGTGACCTTGTAGAGTCACTGTACAGGAGTAGGAACTGTATTGTCCAGGGTTTTCAGAATTACCAAAATGCATTTGGTGCCATTGATTTTCAGAGGTAGAGGAATGGAAGAATCTGGGTTTTGTCATTTTTACCTAGATTGTGCTTTCCTGCTTTGGAAGTCAAATCAGGTTTTGGAGTTTGATTTCAAGCATCACAGAAAAAAAATTTCCTTGAAGTTTTATAACTTATCTAAGAGCAACTTTTTTTGTTAAATCCTCTTTAAAGTCATGGTACTTTGTTATTATATGTTAAGCTATGTTAAAAAAAAAAATCTAAAACACCCCAAACTTTTATTTCTGTTAGCTGCTTCCCAAGCTGCTATTCTATCCCAAAAGCAAAACATCTGTTTCCCCTAATGGTGGGAATAGTCACATACTTTGGGCTCATCTACAAATGTTATGCTATGGCACAGCTGAATCCGAGAAACCAAGAACATTTCCCCCATTCCTTCCCAAACCATCTGCAAACCTTCAACTTCGTCTTTGCAGTTTGTCTCCTGGTGCAAAATCTTTGGAGAACGTCAATGTTCTGTGATACGAATAAGCCTTAGGGATTAAGAATTAGTCTTTTACAATATTTGTTACTGTATTTGAGGTTAGGCCTTCAGGTGCTAATTCCAAGATGTAACACAGCGAGGCAGGGAATAAATTCTGTGATCTGCAACTTCTCTCTGAGAATGCAATGCCTCCAGCTTTCTCACAGTGAAAGATACGATTTTGCTTGAGTGCTGTGTATATATGCTTAACTTTCTCAGTCTTGCCTGAGAACAGAGTTCCTTTGGAGGCAACCAGAGGTAGGATGATGGTGCCATTTCATCCATATATAAGCATGTGAATCATTTCAGCAGTGTGTTTAGTGCTGTATGGCTAGAATTAGTTATGGTTTTAGTAGCTTGTATGGTAAAGGGAAACCTTAACCACAATATATCAATATATATTATGAAATATATCAGGATATATGTCAAATTCTTTTGCTTAGGCTCTTGCTACCAGTACAGTTCGTGTTCTGAATTTAATATTTAACACTGAGGTGAACACTATGAAGTAATTACAGTCTCTTGGCTGTCACAGACTTTGGAAGTGCAATTTTTTGGTCTTCTGCAGAATCTCCTTATGATCAGTTACTCCACTGTAAAATACCAGTAAAGTCTGGCATTTGGTACTGTCCTATAGTTTGGATGTGTCGCAAAGCCAATTACTTTTTAATGTTGGTTTAAGTTTCTTTTTTCTCTTATAGCACAAGGCATTTGAATCTAATGATCTTACTTTTATTTCTTGTTATATTTCTAAATTAATATTTAAAAAGCACTTGTCATATACAGTAATTTATCAATCTGCAAGAAAAGTAACTTGCAATTTAGAAACAAAATAAATGCATCTTATATTAGATGGTTACTGTAATGGCAAATCCATTTTAGGAAAAAGGTGACCATGCTGAAATCTATGCAGAAAAGAGCAAAAAGAAGCAATC
This sequence comes from Pedionomus torquatus, assembly GCA_013398155.1. Taxonomy (NCBI): domain Eukaryota; kingdom Metazoa; phylum Chordata; class Aves; order Charadriiformes; family Pedionomidae; genus Pedionomus; species Pedionomus torquatus. Next base: position 119,359 of record VZRU01003865.1, on the reverse strand, counting down.
AAGGCCTGCAAAAACATGAGTAGACATAAGGAACTTAAAGTAAGTCTGTTTAGTTTGCCTTAGATGACTTGATGATGGTCTTCCAATAGCACTTCAAGATCAATTCTAATCCAGAAGACAAAAGGGGAAGAAGATCCCTGACTAAAATTTAAATTCAACAGAAAAGATGTAGATATTACATGAGAGCAGTTTAGCCTTTGTACAAGTTAATTAAGGATGCAATATGCTCTCTGTTATTTGACATTTAAATACGGATGCTTTCTGCATGGCAAAACTCTGAAGTTTTGTCATGTGTAAGTTAGTAGGTTTGCAAAGTATACAGCTCTGACTTAAATTTTATTAATTGAAACTTGACTCATATGCCAAAAAAATTTTGTGCTACAGGGAAATAAAAATTGAATTATGCAAATTTTTATTTTGTAAATTTGAGTTAAACTGATATCCTCCATTTGTCAATTCATAGGCATGATTGGTGATGCTTTCTGTACATTACTGCTCAATACATTTAATGGGGTACTCCTATCTGACTTCTAGCTGGTATAGATCCTTTTTCTCTGGTTATTTACACTCAGCCAGCCTCATCTACAGTAATATCCAGTATTTATGGAGTAACCGGAGAATCAGTAAGAACTTTTACATTAAGCCCTTCTAGTATGAAACAAAAATTCATAAAGCCTTTAAGAATAGCTTTTAAAAACACTACCTGAAATTACTATTAGTGTAATGCAATAAGCTCTGTTCATGGTAGCTTTTTTAATCAGACTTTTCTGAAAGTAGTTTATAGCAAGGTTATAGTTTATTTCACGCAGTCTGTTTCCCAGGAATACAAATATATGTGTTCAAACAAGTGTTCTTTTGCATCGTCATTTTACTCTAAAGTAACTATCATTGCTTTCCCCCTCCTGTCTTGTGATTTCACTACCTGCAGCGTGCTGTGGTCGCAATCGGTACTCTACACCTTGTCCTTACCCCTCAAAACATTACTCTTTCTCTTCCTTACTTCTCTGTTAAAGATCTTTTTTTTTGCTTGTAGCAAGTCCAACAGAGCATATCCTCTAGCTGTCTTACTGTCACCTATGTGAAGGTGTTTTAAACAAAAATTAGAAGGAAATATGATCTTGGAGATCCTGTATCAAAAATCTGTGATAGAGAGAACCTCGCAGCTTTGACGTGTGACACACCATTTTACTGGGCAGGTTAGAAGGGCCGAAAATAAATATACACCACTTCAGCCACCTGTGCTTTATATGAATGCAATACTAATCTTTAAAAAATATAAATAAATATACTAACAATATGAATGTGATGCTTCCCCTTCGAGATAGAATTACAGAGCTTGAGCGGTGGTTTGGGAACCGGACAGGGAAGGCCTGGGGGCGCCGCGCGCCTGAGATAACTGAAAAGGAGCGCATGCCGACAGGTCTCACAAGAGTTGGGAAGGGTCCCGCGGGCGGCTCAGAGGCCAGAAGCGCGAGGAGCC
>VZRU01003865.1:44297-117850 GCA_013398155.1 Pedionomus torquatus | reverse complement strand
CACCCACCACAGAGGCGGTGCCTGCGGTCCCTACAGCCAGTTCAAAGCCTGGAAAGCCACATGTGACCTGCCCACGCAGACCTTGAAGAGTTGGGTTGGGTCGGGGCTTCAACAGTCCTGACCTAGTGGAAGATGTTCCTGCCCTGACTAGATGATCTTTAAAGGTGCTTCTGTGAGCACTTTTCTCGTGTTCCTTAAGTATTTTATGTTTTGATTTTTTTTTTTAATCTCTGTGTTTGAGACCTTAGAGTGTATGTGATACTCGATGCTACATTTGAAGCAGTATGGTAGTCTCAGATGAGATGAGGTGGTGTAAGCACTAGCTTGTAAAAGTAAAAAACAAATTACATAAATGCTACAATAAAATGGAGCTTAATGAATATAAGGTCTGTGACATGATCTCTTGCATCTGTGCAGATCCACTCGTATTATTGCATGAATAGTCAAGGTTTATAAACTGGTATGGAACAGATAATGAGATCTTTCTGCACCTTGAGATGCAGCATGGTAATGTATGAGAATTGTTGTCCTTCCTTTCTGCAAAAGGTTGTGTGCAGTGGGAAGCGTCTGAAAGATGAAGAGGTGACTGGTAATGAAATCAAAAGCTGAGAAAGCGTAAGGAGGGTAACCAAAAAAAAAATAAAAATCTTGCTGTTTAAGAACAGGTTAGAAAATGTGATTGGATTAAAACTTCTCTACCCATAAGAATTTTGTTTGTCTTCCTCTGAGGTCATTAATTATCTCAGTTTATTGTCCCTTGAACATCTCTTCTTTTCCTTCCTGCAGGAGTAGGAAAAGCATACTGAAGCACAGTGGTTGCAAAAGAAAGGGAGCATAATAAAGTATATCCTTTTGATAAAAAAAGAAGTTTGTGTATTTTGCTGGGTGTACATGCATGGATATGTCTGAATGCAGCTGGTGAGATGATTCTTGCCATGTAACCAAAGGGCATGCTCAACATTCATCAAAATTTGTAAAGACTGTTAGCATCCCTGACACCTGTTTCCTCACTTCATATTTCTCTACAAAAGACAAAGGAAATAAAAGTCAGGAGATCTTGACTAACCATTACTTTCTCTTGTAGTCTGTTTTCTTTGCAACATTTTTTCCTTGAGGGCAGCCTACCTAACCCTCTTAACATGTCTTTCACTTTCATCCGACTGATTCCCCATGAACATTATATCCCATTAAGATAATTTTACCATAGGTGAGAGAAAGTAATTCAGCTCTCTGTAACTGATTAATGTAGAAGAGATTGTAAGCATATTGTTTTCATTGGAAAGAAACTCTTGAATGTTTCCATTTAACTCACTACAGTTGTTCACCAGATGATATAAAATGTTGGTGTTCTGAATATAAGTGTTTGTCACAGTGACTTTTATATAACTTATACCATAGTAGAAAGCAAAACATAGCCTGCCTCATGGAGAATTGAAATAAGGAAATGAGTTCTCATATTGCTTAAAATGCACCACTTTGCAAGTTTGTTCATGTATGGTCACATTGAGTCATATCTTGATTCACATGTTATTCTATTAGTAGAATTACGATATTGAGAATTTCTAAGAAAAGCTACCATGCAATATGCAGCCGTTCTGGCACAAAAGTAGGTAATATGTTAAATAGAATTAATTGAGACTTTTTCTGTGGAGCTTCTATCCCTGGATAAATTATGATAAAGCAAAATCTTTGTTTATCAGAAAAAAATATGTGCTGATTACAAAGTGTTAGGGTGAAGCTAAACGCAACCTAAATGAAATGTAGAGACTGAACTGTTGAAACTGAAAGATAACAGTTGTTTTAGATGGTAAGCGTGTTTTTGTGTAAGAATTCTACTTATTGTAGTTTTCAAGGTAATATTAAAAGGGTACAAAGGCTAATTTCATTTTGCATTACTCCATCCAATTAAACATGCTGTATCATATTGTGATACAATTATTCCATCACTATTTTTACTTGAAAAGACTTTTTATGAGAATGATCCATCAGTTGCCATCATGAAAGATAATGAGGACTCACTCTGAAATTACTCCCTAATTGTAAACTCAATGCCTATGAAATGCAGTTTTTGCTAACTCTTTGGCAAATTGATGTTACTATAGTTTGCTGTTGGCACATCTTGCTTTCTGTTAAATGTACCAAGCGTTTGATATATAATTATGCACTTACAGGTTTTCAGAGAATCAGAATGCAAATAGTTGTTGCAGAGTGAACTCTTATTTCAAGCTCTCTGGATTATTTTCTTAACTCAGGCACTACAGCAAACCACACTGAGAGCTATTAATGTAAATTAATTATTCCTCCTGCTGGCTTCTTTACAACTTACTCAGATGAGGAATTATTAAATGCATCATGCCTTGCAAATTTGCATGCATTAAAAGCCTTATCATTGCCTGTGCACTGCTGGCCTCCATCAGGGGTCCAAGAATTAAAAAATTATTGCTCAACCATTTTAACTTGGAAGTGCTGATCACTGTCCATATGGCTCTAAAATATAGCAGGGTAGGTCATTTTGGTTATAATCCCTTATGGTAACTGACATCCCTAAGGTTGTCCAGGGCATGTAAATCATACTGCCCTTTTATGTTAATACTTTAAAGCTATCATGAAGATGCAAATTATACAATGTTGCAGAAAACATATTTTTCTGATTAATTTTTTTTCTTTTTTAATTTCTGATTCAAACAAGTAAAGAAAGCAGATAACCATGGAAACTCAGGGAAAGGATGGAATATAGATCTGCTGGCATATATGCTGGAGAATTAAAGAAATGCATAGAGGGATCTTAATTTTATTTATTTATTTATTTGTTTGTTTGTCATTTGATTCTATATTTTACTTGGCATTTTTATCCTAACCAAAGATAAAAATTTCTGGAAAAAGGAAAACTATAGAAAGTCCAAATGCATTTTGTATGTTTCAAATTGTTTTAAATAGAGAACTCTGAGTTTGTTTCAAAAATAAAAGCGAGCCATTAATTGATAAAATGCTGACATGAGAGTTTGGTTTAAACTGTGGCAAAAAAATGTTTCAAGGTTGTTTTTCATTTTATCAAAAAAAGTTTCAAGATTTCAGAAGTTTCATGTATTTATCTAGTGCTTCAACACAAAACAGCTTTAAGAAGTTATTTTTGAGGAAATATCAATTATTATGTATATTAAGCATACTGAAACATACTTCAAGTAGGGTTAAATAGCTTTCGTTTCAATTAAAATGGTATGTATATTAGAAAAAATTGCCAAATAAGTAATAATAAAATAATAAGGGCCCTACAGTATTATTGGCCAGATCTTTTAGTTGCTGTAGAGGTTTTTGACTGTCCCAGGCAGTTGTGTCCACATAAAAACATCCCCTCATACATTAGCGCAACTGAGGGAGAAGGATTAAGGGAACTTGGGCCAAATGTTTTATGAACTCTGTGTTCATGTTTTTTCTACCCTCTACTTAAGTTTCTGTACTATGTACCTCCTTAATTCAGCTGAAAATGTGACCACACAAATGTATTAATTTTGATGTTGCTTAGGAAAACCACATCCATGGGAGTTTGAGACAGATGCTGAATTTCTGGATGACTGAAGCATCTGTCATTATTACTCAAGTCCTCTGTGTATGAGAAAGGGATTCTTGAAGGTGTCTTGGTGTTTATAAAAGGTTATAACCTCCAGGGATTGTCATAATTTTCTCATTGTTGATAATGATAGTCTCTTGCTAATATTCCATCTCGCAGAATTCAAAAAGGAAAACAAAAATTTTAAAACCATATTTCATAGTTTACTGAAGGTTAGTCAATGTAATTTTTTTCACGTTGGCAGTAGGAAACACATGGACCCCTTTCTAAGCTAGATGTTTAAATCCTTTTTGTAGGTAAAAAGTTTATATGCTTACATCTTATCTAGGTCGCAAGGGATCTTTGAAATCATCAAGTGCAGCTGTTAACCTAGCACTGCCAAGTCCACCACTAAACCATGTCCCTCAGCACTACGTCTTTTAGATACCTCCAGGGATGGTGAGTCCATCACTTCTCTGGGCAGTCTGTTCCAATGCTTGACAACCCTTTGGTGAAGAAATGTTTCCTAGTATACAAACTAAACCTCCCCTGGTGCGACTTGAGGTTATTTCATCTTGTCCTATCCCCTGTTACTTGGGAGAAGAGATGGACCCTCCTCTCCCTACATCCTCCTTTCATGGAGTTGTTGAGGGCAATAAAATCTCCCCTCAGCCTCCTTTTCTCCGGGCTAATCAACCCCAATTCCCTCAGACGCTCCTTCCAAGACCTGTCTCCAGACCCCTCACCAGCTTTGTTGCCCTTCTCTGGTCACACTCATTGTCTTTTTTGTAATGATGGGCCCAAAACTGGACACAGCACTTGAGATGGAGCCTCACCAGTGCTGAGTGCAGAGGGGTGATCACTATGGCAGTCCTGCTGGCAACACTATTCCCCTGATACAGGCCAGGATGCTGGTGGGCTGCCTTGGCCACCTGGCCATACTGCTGGCTCATACTCAGTTGGTTGTTGCCCAACATCCCCAGGTCCTTTTCCCTCTGTAGAGCCTTCCTACCCTCAAGCAGAACAACACCCCTGGCCAGCTTGGTGTTATCTTCAAATTTACTGGGTTGAACTGATCCCCTCGCCTGGATTGTGTGATCTTTTCTCTGGATTTACCCAAGCATTTCTGCCGATCTTGTTTACTCTTTTCCTTCAGTGCTGTACCTCTATTTTTTACTTCTCATCCAAGGACTCTTGAGAAAGGAAGAAGGAGGGAGGATGAAAAAACCCCAAACAACCCTTCCTCTCAAACTTCCTAACTATCCTCTTCTGCATTGCTCTGCTGATTACACTTGTCCAGTGATCAAATGCTCGGCATATCTTCACTTTCAAGACTGATAGGCAGGCATGGCTCTGTCTTGCCTATCATCTCTCATTCCGTAAGTCAGCACTGAAATTCTGACAGTACACACCTGCAAAGCCATCTCATTTTTGGGGGGGATTCATCTGCTTTGCTGAGAGCATTGAAATGTTGACAGTAGAGGAAATGCTATCATTACTGGTTATTTTTTTCTTTCCTCTGGTCTTTATATCTTTTGTCTTTTCCTTTAGAATGTTAGTAAACAGTGATCTGGGCCCACTGTGGTATTTGCATTAGTGTGATAGGTAAAATAAAGCAGCCCAAAAAAACTTCGGGCTAAAACTGGAGATCTTGTGTTATAGTAATGCAAGTAAATAATAAGACTATGCTTGGAGGTCCCTAAAGTTAAAGGAACTTGTTGACTTGTCTAAATGCTTTTTAATCTATAATTAATTAAATTGAACCCTAATGAGAAATTCAGAGATTTTGCTTCTGTTAGGTTTTGAATTGACAGAAGAATAAAAGTTGAGACCAAAAATTAAAACTGATGCTACGTTCTGGGAAAGATTCCATTTTTCACAAAGCATAACTGACAGCCATGTGTCTGGTCATCTGGGTTTTTAAATGTTTGAATCTTAGAAGATGGCAACAGTTCTCACAGCAGGGTGGCTGAACTGTGTACAGGCATACATGTGTTCATTGAATTAATCTATTTCTTTCTGCATGGTAATTATTTTGAGACAGTTTCCTTAAATTACTTATGAAGCATATATTTCACAATATGATAAGCATGCCTTGTTTCTTGCTCACTCTACCTGCTTGCTACCAGTTGGACATTACCTGGTTTTGATCTGCAACTGAATGAAGTGTTAGGAGCAGGAAGCAGCATGCCTAGTTTTAACTGAGATGGTAATACTGATGAACATTTTAGTATTAGTCAAACATGTTGGCATTGCAATAGCGGCGGTAATTCTTCCTAGGGTTTCTGCGCATTGCTTCAAGTAGTCTGTGTGGGTAGAGCTTTGTGTCTCTGGAAGAAGTTGGACTAAGTTAATGTTGAGGTTATTTCTCAGGGTGTATGTGACACAGTTGAATAGGGCATGGAGTACTTTCTCAGAGAATCAGGATTTGGTTTGTATCACTCTTAGATGAAAAGGTGAAAGTAAACCTTGTTTTTACAGTATTCATTGCAATAATACACTTCAGTGTTGCAAATCTTTGGGAATTTTGTAGAAGCTGAGTTTATATTACTCCTCTAATAATGAAACACTAAACAGTTAATAAATATATGGGAAAGCTTTCCAGTGCACTTTGTTTCCTTGATAGCAACATGTTTTGTGTCTGTAGTATAGTATGTTACTGGGTGAAGATAAATGGATTTCATAACCTCTCTCTGGGGACAAAAGTGAGACTGGAAAAGATTGGAGCTGCATGAGCTGGATATCTTAACATTACAGCTCTGAGAGGCAGAGCTCTAAAAAACCATTAAGGACATTACCTTCTTGATTGGAGATTCAGAAATTGATGCACTGCCTTTAGTCCTGTTATGTTTTCAAACCTTCATTATGTTTATATTGTCTTCCACCTGACTGTTATGAATTGCTGGTCTGAAAATAAATAATTTATCATAGTGTGTCTGGTATAAGTAAATTCATCTTCAAAACAACATTATCATTTCCTAAAGACTGGTTTTAAATCCATCATCAGAATATGAGCTCAAGTGCATTGCATTATTTTGACATATTATTCATCGAGATCATTTCCTGATGGACTTATGCTTAATATGCTGAATTATCACAAAGAAGAATGCTTGATTCATTATCAGTTTTAAGAAATACGACAACTGGTGATGACAGCTGTAAAAAAACCCAAAATTAAACTTTAGTTTTGGGAAGTAGGCTCATAAATTCCTTTTGTCTGTAAGAACAGGTGCCTAATCGCTGTTTTATAGGTATTGCTGCCATTATGAAAAGATTTCATATGGGAATAGGGAAAATTACAGTATGTTGCACTTAGCGAGATATGTCCCGTTTACCTGTTTTAAAATTAGTGGCTGGGTATATCTAGAGAAATTCAGAGAAATTGCAGTTGTCAGTTATTGCCAACCATCCTTTAAGAAACACCTAGTAGCTTTAATAGCTTTCAAAATAATTAATAGTTCACTATATATTAATCACTGGGTTACCATTTGTGGTGGGATGACCATAGCTGGCTTCCAGGTGCCCACCAAGCTGCTCTCTCCCCCTCCTCAGAAGGACAGGGGGAGAAAATAAGAAAAACTCTTGGCTTGAGATAAAAGCANGTTTTTTAATTTTTTTTTTTTTTTTTAAAAAAAAGGTAAAGCAAAGGCCACACACAGAAGGAAAGCAAAACCAAAGATTTATTCTCACATTGCCATCAGCAGGCAATGCCCAGGCACTTCTTGGGAAGCAGGGCGTCAGTACGCACAGTGGTGGTTTTCCCTGACATGGGGAAGCCCCTGGTTTCTTCTGACAGAGGCCAGCCCTGCAGCCCCCTACTGCTGAAACCTTGCCACCTACACACAGTGCAGATTATACTGGTCATGTGCTCTTGGATTAATCATAGCTAAGCAATTAGCCTGGCCTTATTCATGCCACCACTCTTAAAGACTTTAGAATACTCCTCACCACATTCAGTGTCACCTCTTCTTGTCTTTCTACACAAGTATTGCTGTCCATGAAGCTTTAATGCTTGCTCACTTGGCAAATGGCCAATTCTTTAAGTGTGATTTTCTGCAATTTTCCCATTTTTGGCTAGGGTTTTATCAAATCTCCTATTTTCTTGTCCTGTTGGCACATAAAGATCAGGGGGAGAGAGAGGGAGTCTGTGCTGGTATAGAAAAACATGTCATGAAAATGAGGAGTAGGGGTTTTTCACACAGTTGAAACTGTCTATTTGACAGTCTTCACTGAAAGTTTCTTTGGTTTTTTTTTAGATCAAAAATTGTCTTCCAACTTCTTCTGCCTATTTTTAAAATGCCCATTTTAAAACTGTTTGTTTTTAACCTCAAAAATAAAATTCAGAAATCATGCAAATTCCAGGTAATAATTTTGGGAGAAAATGTTGGCCTTATTTTTTTCCAGAGAATCTTAGATTTTTTTACTTCATATTTAACTTAAGGGGTCCAAGAGACACTAAAGTCAAAGTAGAAAACTTCAAGCCACATAGACATTTCAGATTGGAGATAGATAGGAGATGTGATCCACAGTGAACCCATGGAGAGAGCAATAATGAATATTTCACAGAAAGAGAGTACATCGAAAGTAGAAATTTAGACATCACCTGCTAAGGAGCAGAGATAAGTTGATAAAAGGCTCAAATCTTAGCTATGTGGTTTTTCTAACAGTCGTATAGTTTCAGAGAAAAGGTAAGACAGACCAGATTTGAGGGATATTGTTAGTGATGATTCCTGAAGATTTTGACTTCTTTTGCTTTGTCTCTGTTTGTCTCAAAGAAAAACACTGCTTTTAGAGCTGGTCAAACCTCTGAATTCCTATTGCATGTCTATATTTCAAAATTTGTTTTCGTTCTGAGTTGAAAATATTTTTTGATACTTAGTCTTTTTGTCTGTATTTTAACTGATGTATTTCACTGTTCCCGAGGTAGTAACAGCTGGTAACTTTCCAGCACAGTGAGTTTCCATGCTAGTGGCTCCCACTCAAGCTGCTTCATACATCGATAAAACCCTTCTGGTGATTCACATTTGAAAAGACAAGCATGTTACTGTCAGAAGAGCTAGCACAAAGGTAGACAAGGATAAACATAGAAAATGTTCTGAAGAAATCAGAGAAAATAGAAATTTTTTCCTGGTAAGAAGCTTATTTTCTTGCATCTTATGTCCGTTGCCTCTTGGCCATTTTCTGTGTGTGTTTGAGGAGAATCTAGTTCTTCCTTCTATATAAGCACAGCTGAGGTAAGACCAGCCCCCTTAATTTTCTAACTTCAGGCTGACTAAACCGCATTCTGTCAGTCTCTTCTGTCTTATGCTGTAGCCTTGTAACTATCTGGGTGGCTCTTCTCTGGACTACATGCCTAGTACATGGAAGACTGAATACAGTACTCAGTGCAATCTCCAAGAAGACAAATATTGTAGGATTGTGGCTCCTCTCACTCAGATTTTTGGTCTCTTGTGCCTACTGCAAAAGGCAGAAAGACCTTGTCCGAAGCCATAACTGTTCTTGCCCAAGGATCTGATTCTTTGGTGAAATAGATGCCAGCAATGCGATAAATCTGATAAACTGTTTTGTCATTCATCCTCATTCAAACTTCCAGATTTAGAGACCTAGGAATGGCTTGATCTTGACCCTTAGAATACCTACTTAACTAGAAATATGGGAAACTGTGATATTAGAAACCATGGTATTAAGACCCGTAACCCAAAAACCTAAAGTGTAATCGGCTTGCCCTACAAATGCTGTTTTTCTAAACTTTCATATGTGCGAGAGTCTTGTGTGGCATGTCCCTGTGCAGTACGCAGTAAAGCCTCTTCAGTTATGTGATCAAACCCACAATGATTGAGAATTAAATTTCAACAATTTAAGTAATCCTTCTGGCCTTGCAGCTCAGGGCACATCATATTAGAAATCCTATTAAGAAAAAGTGTCTGTATTTTTATGGACAGGAGGTTCAAAAAGTGCAGTTGAAGCCAAAGCTTTTAAGCTGTTAGATTCAACAGGACATGAAAAAGTGGTTAACATAATTGTGAGGAACTTGGTGCACCTACTGAGAGTTTTTATGATTTAAAAAAAAAGGATCAAGAACCTCCACAAAAGTGAGGAACAGCAAAATAGATTTTGTGAAAGTAGGAAGAACAATATTCAAAGTATTAATGTGCATGTTCTGTTGACATGTGTGCAATAAATAATCCATGCAAAGAGAATCTAATTACTGTACACAACAAATTAATTGTTACACTTCTAGCATTTTAATATATTTGTGTGAGTGATTTGCATATTTGAGCTCTGTTATGTTAATTTATATTTAAAATAGATTTCATGTCTGTCAGACATGTATACTGCAGTCAGTTTAATTGAAAAAACTCCGTAAATCACAGAACTGTCTGAGCTCCTGAAAGACCTTGGGATTTGGCTTTGAGTATTTATAAAAAAAAGAACATGTGGCACCTACTTCTAGATTTATGGGGTTAAATAGATGCTAATTGACTAATCCAGATTGTTCCATTTGAAAGCAGAGCCTTAGGGTATCAGGTGAGCTATCTAGGTATATATACAATATGTGTGTGTATATATATATATATATACACACTGTGAATATCTACATCCATATCTGTCTTGCAAAATAAGAGACAAATCTTCTTCCAAAATGTCAAGTACTGGGACATAAATTTAAAGAATGGCAAAGAGAAAATAATTGGGTTTTAATGATATTGTCAAGATTTTAGAAAACTAGGGATTTAAAAACTCAATTATGGTTGGATTTTATAAACTATTGAAAGTATTTTTAAAAAAATTACTGAAAGTAGATATCTAAGTTAGTATAGAGAATTACAGAGATAGCATTTGCGCTTAGCATTACATTGGCTTGGATAAGTATGTTAACAGTGATTGCATACACTGTCCTAAGTACTCTCACATTTGTTAAAAGGCAAATTTCAAAAAGGATAGACAATGGATAAATATCTTTCTGTTGCCCCCGTACTATGAGAGTGTTAGACATGATAATGCCTGTGAATTTTAAGAATATTTTTAAAATATTTCAGGAACAGCAACAACCTCCTCCCCCCCCCCAAAAAAAAAAATATTACTCTTGTGTAAGGTGTGCTTTAAATGGGTACACTTGAACTGCCTGCAGATAAGGGTATCTTTTGTTGGGTAGGCTAAACACTATTGAAATGCAGACAGCTAATACTTACTAAATATAAAATTACTCAGAAAATAAAATAATACCTAAAAAAACCCTAGGCTATTTTGTAGGGATGTCAAAGAAAGCATGAGTTTTTATATGAGAAGAGGGACTGTTCCTTTTGGCCATTGTGTCACTTCTGCTATTAATTCTGTCTTTTATTCATTTAGTTGTCTCCTAAATTTGCAAAGATTTGATTTCCTATAATCCCATAACTACACAAATCTTGATCAGTAAGCTTGATCCTGTTCCTGTCTTGTCTTCATAAACATAGCTACCAGAACTAAATGTTTACTAGATCTGGACTACTATCTGCATATTTATTTAATTAATTACTTTTAATATTTTGCGAGGAAAGCACGTATGAAAAATGTATGGTGCATCAACAGACAAGTTTCTGGCTTTTGGAATTGACTGTAAGAGAGAGTTTATATTACACTATGCTGTAGTCCTGATATTTCTGAAACTGACATTCTAAGCCAAAGATTGGTATTTATCTAAAAGACATGTAAGTTTATGCTAGACTATCTTTCTGTCTTAGATGGGGATACTGGTTGAATTCAATACTGTAACTAATTGCAGAAATGGTATATGTGTTATGGTAAAGGTAGATCCTATTGTATGTTTTGCTAGTAAAATGGAATCAGAGGACTGACTGTTGTAGGTTCTTTGTAGATCCCTGGGGGTTACAAATTACAACATTGCCTGACAGAAAATCTGTTATATTTGTTATGTATTCACGTCATTCATTGTCTATTCTACAGTAATATTGAAGAAGCTGTTCCAATGTGTATTGGGAAATGACAAGGAAAGACATATTTCTCTAGAGAGGCAAACTTACTCTGTTTACGTATTTTAGGGTATTAAAAAAAATCCACATACCCATCAAGTTTGGTACTGGCTTGTTTTTTGAATCTTTCTCAGCAGTCTAGTTGATCCAAAAGTGTGAGAATGACAGTATGTTCCTTAAGGTGGTAGCTCTGAAGTTGCAGGCACTAATACTGTGTTAAAGCAAAATATATGGCTAAGGAGTTTGCATACTGTCTTTTTCACACTTGAACAACAATGTGTAGAACAAGCCTGAGGGATAATAATTTTCCAGTCTCATTCCCCAAGACTGTTATCCCTTATCTTGACACACTATTAAATTAATTTAATTATCAGTATTTTGTCTTGTCATTGTTACTGATGTTTCCATTATTTGTATTTCTAAAACTTTGAGTGCCCATATATAGACACACACACCGCCTTTATATGCATGTCATCTGGATAATCTTTTCTCCTGCAAACCTGGCTAATTTTAGTCTCTGGGTGTTCTGAAGTATGATAGAATCCTCACTGAAGCCAGTAAAAATCTGTACACAAACAGCAAATAGAAGAATTTGTATTTTCAAGGGAAGGTTAGAGTGGGAAGACTTCTTAGGAAAGATCTTATTTGCCTGTGGTCACAGGTCAACCTGGGTAAGAGAAGAGAAGATTGCAGCTTCTCTTAATGTTTGGTAATTATCTGGCTCATGTTCAGAACCAATTGCAGTAATAATTGCAAAGAAATGCCTTCTTGAACTCACCTGTTTTGGGAGTATGCTGTCTTTCAAATGAGACCCTCAGAGGAAAGGCAAGCTTCTCTATTTTTTTGGTTGCAAGAAAGTGGGTTGAGTACAAAGTCTGTAGGGTTTAGTTGTGTTTCTATACGCAGGCAGTTCTGCTGGGCTTTGTTGTGGATTTGTTTGAACAGCATGACAGGAGTTTCACTTAGATTACAATTACAGTGGTCTACCTGCTTATGCAGGGAGCATCGTCAGAGGCTATGGAAGTTAAGGAACACCAAAGGCGTCCTCTGTCCCAGCCTACAAAAAGTACATCAAGTTTGTGCTTTAAATTATCTCTTTTATATTTAAGATAGTGCACTCTTTTGTGGAACATTAGAGAGAGAAGCCAAAATGGTGTTTCATGGAAGAAGACGGACCCCATTTTTAGTTACTTAAGTACCCCTCAAAAAGGTCCCCAAGATTCTTTGCCTATGCACAGGCTGCAGACTTGCTGTATGAAGCTGGTTACAACAGGAGTAAATCAAAGCCTGAGTTAATAATTCATGAAAGGTGCAGGAAATCCTTCTGCTGTTCTCAGTGGTCCCTGGGACTTGAAGCTCTGTGATTTTCTGCACAGGCTTAAAAGGGAGCCATATCACTGCTTGTATACAGTGAAAACAATAAATGCAAGTGATTAGTTATCTACTATAACAAATACAAGTGTTCGATATGCATGTACAGAAGCAATTTATATTTACAGTTGCTAAAATTCAAAGAAGTATGAAAACATAGTGGTATTTACTGGCTATAATTTTCTTATTTGGTTCATCATTCTGACAATCTTTGGTGCTGGTAACAGGATATGGCTATGCCTCTCCTATGTTTCTCTTCCAGGAGTTCTTTGGCTTCTTATTTTCTGTTTTAAAAACTGGTGTAAACATGTTAAGTCAAGCTGACCTTTCTGGCCTTGTGTGGGGTGAAGTGTTGGGGAAGAGGTGATCAGTTCTTTCTGCTGAGACTAACCAGACAATGAGTCTCTTAGGCAACACAACAGCAGTATATGCCAGGGATGGATTTGGGATTTCATCACTGGAAAATGGATGGTGCTGGCAGTTTAGCTACTACTGTTCTGTTTGTAGACAAATCACCATATATATACCTGGAGACTGATTTTAACGTAGCACAGTGTAGAGCTACTTTGTGTGTATTTGCATCCAGGGTAGCATCAACTATAATAAAGAGGTGGTGACCTGTGCTTCAGTGCAGTACTATATAAACTTGTTGAAATATTGCATGTGTACTTGGGAAACTTGCTAATGCTGCTGTGATTTTACTAGCTGGGTTATGCGTGGCAGATTGGTAGTCCAAGGATAAGCTGGAATATGGGAAACCCTGTACTACATACATATATATATATATATGTATATATATATATACACAGACACATAAACTTTTTGAACCTGAAAGTGGTCAAAATCTGGGTGGTAGAAAGAATCTCAGTTCTTGGAGATATTCTAAACTTGTTGGCACCATTTCTGAGCAATCTTCTCTGACTAGACCAACTCAAAGTAGGTTGACTGGGTGACTTCCTGGGGTCCCTTCCAAGCTACATCATTAGGTGTATAAGCCCATGAGATCTGATGAAATCCATCCATGGTTTCTGAGGGAGCTGGTATACCAAGTTGACAAGCTGCTTTCCATCATATTTAAGAAATCATGGCAATCTGGTGAAATTCCTGCCAATTGGAAAAAGGGCAACATAATCCCAATATTCAAAAAATGGAAAAAAGAGGACCCAGGAAACTCTAGGCCAGTCAGTTTCACCTCTGTGCCTGGCAAGATCATGGAACAGATCCTCCTGGAATCTCTGCTAAGGCACATGGAAAATAAGGAGGTGATTTGAAACAGCCAACATGGTTTCACCAAGGGCAAATCTTGCCTGACAAATTTGATGGCCTTCTACAATACTATTACAAACTTGGTGGACAAAGGCAGAACAATGGACGTCATCTACCTGGATTTAAGCAAAGCATTTGACACTGTCCCGCATGACA
Organism: Pedionomus torquatus; assembly: GCA_013398155.1. Classification (NCBI taxonomy): domain Eukaryota; kingdom Metazoa; phylum Chordata; class Aves; order Charadriiformes; family Pedionomidae; genus Pedionomus; species Pedionomus torquatus. The sequence continues at coordinate 103,537 of VZRU01003865.1, read as the reverse complement.
TCCTAGTCTCAAAACTGGAAAGTCATGGGTTCAATGGATGGACGAGTTGGTGGATAAGGAACTGGCTGGATGGCTGCACTCCAAGGGTTGTGGTCAGTGGCTCAGTGTCCAAGTGGCAGATGATTGATGAGTGGTGTCCCTCAAGAGTCAGTACTGGGACCAGTGCTATTTAACATCTTTGTCGGAGACATGGACAGTGGGATAGAATGCACCCTCAGAAAGTTTGCCACACCAAGCTCGGTGGCACAGTCAACATGCTGGAGGGAAGGGATGCCATTCAGAAGGACCTGGACAGGCTGGAGAGGTGGGCTAGCGCAGGGGGCAAGCCAAGGGCAGGGTCCTGCACCTGGGACGTGGCAATCCCAGGCACAAATACAGGTTGGGCAGAGAATGGCTGGAGAGTAGCCCTGAGGAGAAGGACTTGGGAGCGCTTGTGGATCAGAAGTTCAACATGAGCCATTGGTGTGCGCTGGCAGCCCAGAAAGCCAACTGTACTCTGGGCTGCATCAAAAGAAGCATGGTCATGGGAGGTGATTCTGTCCCTCTACTCTGCACTCCTGAGACCCCACCTGGAGTACTGTGCTCTGGAGTTCTCAACTTAGAACTGTTGGAATGGGTCCAGCAGAGGGCTACGAAGATGATTAGAGGGATGGAGTACCTCTGCCATGAGGACAGGCTGAGGGAACTGGGGCTGTTCAGCCTGGAGAAGAGAAGGCTCCAGGGAGACCTTACAGCATCCTTCCTGTATCTGAAGGGACCTACAGGAGAGCCGGAGAGGGACTCTTTGTTGGGAAGTGTAGTGATAGGACAAGGGGAAATGATTTTAAACTGGAAGAGGGGAGATTTAGACTGGGTATTAGGAAGAAGTTCTTTGCTGTGAGGGTGGTGAGGCACTGGAACAGGTTGCCCAGGGAAGCAGTGGCTGCCCCATCCCTGGGAGTGTTCAAGGCCAGGCTGTATGGGACTTTGGGCAACCTGGTCTGGTGGGAGGCGTCCCTGCCCACGGCAGGGGGGTTGGAACTGGATGATCTTTAAGGCCCCTTCCAACTCTATAACCATTCTTTGATTATGTGATTCTTTGAATTGTAGTTGAAAATAAGTCTAAACATGAAAGAGTGGAATAGTGTGGAAATGGGAAGCCAGCCATTTCAATCTGCTCTCTTTTTCTGAAGCTAGAAGATGAATGAGGCAGACTGGGAAAATGGTGTGTTACTTGTCCACTAGACAGCTTTGGGAAACCAGGTCTCCTTAGTTTCTCTTTTAAAAGGCTAATTTGACAGTAGCATCTCTCAGGTCTGGTACCAAGGTGTTTCAGATTTATTTTTCTTTTTCTTTCAACTTACAGAGACGGTGAATAACTCATCTTACAAACATAGCAGGACATGTATGCCCTGAGATTTCCTTCAGTCTTGATGGTCTACAGATCTGTAGCACAGGTAGTAGTTCTGATGGATACACTGTGCATTAATATGTAAGGGAACTGCATTGAGCATCCTAAAGGATCTGATCACAAAGTTTCTCAGAGATGACTGAGAATTATATTTTCTTAAAATGATATTTTATAGGCAATTATATTTTATATATATTTTAATAAGGCATTTATATTTTCTTAAAAATTAATTTCTCATTATTTTTATGGAGAGAACACCTTATACCAAATTCTTAGCTCCCCCACCATCTCTAATGTCCTGATTTAACACCATTTTTAGAATAGGATTCAGTGGCAAATCTTATTGTTTAAACGGCTCGTTTTATTTTCATTAAGTAGTCATGTATTAGAGTCATGCTTTCTTAGGAGAGGCATTATGTTCCTTCGTGTCCTGCTAGGATGAGGTTTCTTAAGAGTTTTTTTTTTACAGTTCACCTTCTCTTTTGTGTGGTTTCTGAGAGTATTCACATATAATTATTTGTTTGGTCATTTGATCAAAATGGGTCTGCACAAATGAGTTTGTTGGGTTTTTTATAAGAGAAGCAGTATCTTTAAAACACCTTAAAAATGTTTGCTTTCCTGTGTTATTTCATTTCTTTCTTATGTATGTATGCATTTATACACAAACAGTTAACAATAAAAAGTTTACAATACTGGCTTTTCAATACATTCACAGATGCCAGTAATTTTTTCTAGACTTTTGCTGTTTATCAGAGAAAACATTGCCACTCTTGCGAAAACAGAAACTTATGCCACCTCGAAAGAAGTAAAAATGTCAAGGGGACCATAAAAGGAAAATAACACAGTTTGTTTTGAAAATTGTTCCATGACAACTTCTGTAATCATTTTGACAGAACTTCTGTGAACTGAACCTTTGTACTTCTTCAACTGAATGAGCTCTGAAGGCACAATGCATCACTGGAAATATAAATTAAACAGACCTTTTTTTTTATTCTCAGGAAGAAGCTCTGCACTCTGTGCCTCTAGAGTAAAGATGTTCTCTGAAACAAACAGGGAATTTTTGTGTGTGATTTATTATAATGTGTACCGCTTCCTTGACTTTTTATCCTTTGAGCTGCTCTGGCAGCAAAACAGATATAGCTCCTTTGCATACTGATAAATGTCGGTGATTGTAATTATTCAGTGGTTACAGTAGTATTCCTTTGAGATGAATCATTGCTACATTATTTACTTTTCTTTGCTTAAATTATTTTGAACCTTTAGTTCAACTATAAAACAAGCCTGGTGTTGTGATGCATATTACCCTGATATTATTTTCCATCTGTAACGCAAGTTTTGAAGTATCTGTTCAGGATCTGATTCTCTGGAGCCAAACATCACTTCACAATGTTTTGATAAGAAAATTTATATACCTGGTGTAAAAAAGGTATTTATCCACTTGGATGTCCTCTTCAATGGCTTGAGTAGAAGTCAAAAATCATCCCCTTTACAATAGACCTAGATCCGTGTTAGAACTTGTCATGAGTACCAAAAGTAACTTGTTAAAGAGTTTAAGTTGTTTCATCAGTTAGAAAAGTGAAATGAAATTTACCCTGCTCAAACCGATAATTCTTTTATGATCCCTTTTCATGCAGTTCAGGACTTTCTAGAAGCCAAGCTGATAAAGTGGGCTTAATAGAAAGCTTTGCTCCCACAGCTGATGTGTGGATTGTTAGCCTATAGCTCCACCTGGGTCACAGTGAGCAGCAGTTGTTGCAGAGCAAGGACTCACATAGGCAGGTTGTCCCAGCTGCATGGACATGAACATGGAAAGATTTTTGCAGTGTTAGCAATACTCTTTTTTTTGTGTGTGCCATAAAGGGAAAGCTTGCTTTTTGCTCCAGTTTGGGAGCTTGATCCTGCCTGACGTTGAATATCCCAGCTCAGGTTGGTGCTTTGCTTCAGGAGCAGTTTTAGCATTGTATCTATCAACAACTCCATTGAATTCATTGTGCATGTGCTAAAGTGCACCTCATTCCATTGGACTCAAGTCTGTACGACAGTCCAGGAAACCACACAAGTTCAGAAATGTGGTTTGTTTCCATGTGAGTGGTAAAGACTTCAATGCATGCAGACATATGTCTTAAATAATTGTCCCAGGTACTGGAACAGGCTGCCCAAGGAGGGTGTGGAGTCCCCTTCTCTGGAGGTTTTCAAGACCTGCTTGGATGTCATCCTGAGTGCTGTGCTCTGGGCAATCCTGCTTTAGCAGGGGATTTGGACTAGATGATCTCAAGAGGTCCCTTCCAACTCTGACAATTCTGTGAGGGTGTCCTTTACCCAAACAAGTACTGAATATTGTCTTTTCGCCTAAACTGTCAATGCATGCGTTTGCAATTTCTGTCTCTCACCTCTGCACAGCCTGAAGATGCTGGCTTTCATGTTCCTCCTGCAGCATAAAACATATCTTTTTATTTCTCTGGTGTTTTGCTGAGATTGTTAATAAGATTAGAGAGAGAGATTAATGCATTAGAAGGATGGTTTAAAATGTAGTTTTCGTAGAATTTCTTCATTAAAGATGTACTTTCCCAAGGATTTTGTTTATACTACCATTTTGACTAAAATAATTTGCAAGAAGAGACAGTTTTTAATATTTAAAACTTGCATTGTTTTAATTTTCCCTGGAGTTTTCCTTAAAAGTGAAACAAAGCTGTGAATTCATTTTTTCATTTTGGAACATTAATAGTCTCATCAACTTAAATTAGCTACTTTTTAGATACTTGTGCTTTTCCAATAAGGGATTGTATTTCTGGTATTATAACTCTTTCTTTTCGGTTGATTAAGATATGAGAAATGGTGAGGGCAAAGTTGAAATTATTCCACATAAAAAATCTGCCTGATAAGTGTCATCTATGATATTAGGAACTGCTTTTCCCAGTAAGTGAGAATGGAGTGACAATATTTTATCCTTCTTTTCTCAATATGACAACTGTGTTACTGCTGAAAGACAAGTAGGCTTCTAAATGTGATTATCTTACCACTGTTCATGGCACAGAAATAAAATAATTGGATATAAAGCATAATTTTGAGAAGCTTCAGGATGTTATCTTTTAAACAATGATCTTGCACTTGATTCTTATATTTTATCAAAATACATATTAATAAAAATCTATTAAGCTAATGGCACGTCAAGGGTAGAAGCAGGTATTGGGCAAGGGATTTTTGGAAACTATAGGAAAGTGGAAGGAAAGTCCAACTTCTTAACTCTCCCACTCTACACACTAGGCAGCATGAGAAGGAATGGTAACTTCTATCTTAGTGCCCCTGTGGAAGTGCCATTGTTGCCTAATGCGTGAGTTTTGGACAGAGTTTGTTCCAGCCAGGTTAATTCTTGTGTTATCTTACTTCTTAGCTGTGATGGTCTGTTTACTCTTGCTAGAGGGAAGCACTGCATGCACTTGTGGATTTTTTCATATGATTTCTGATAAGATATATGACATTGATTTTGTATGATGGAAGACAAATTATGTGTAATATTTATCATTTTGGTTTTGATAAGCATCCCATGTTTTACTATATCTGTGATCCTTTTGATGGTGTTTACTGAGTTTATTTGACAAAGCCAAAAATAGAATTGATTACAGAATGGGTTTCAGCTCAGCTGAAATTAATGTCTTTGAATAAATGATACCACTTACGTTCTCAAACCAGGTACAGAAGTAATAAGAAAAGAGAGCTAAGTAAGTAAACACTATGATTTGAGGAAGAAACAACTGTCATAAAGGAAAACTTCCATTTATATTCTTTAGCTGAAATCATGATCAAAGCAGTTCATTGATTTATTAATGGTATGTAATTAACTGGCAGTCAGTGAACTATACATTCAGGACCAATCAGCCCTACCATAGATAAACTACAATACTTGGCACTTGTGAAATATTAATATTTACCTTCAAATTTCTGAACGCTCTTCTATAACTAAAGCCTAAATTTTTCTAATCCTCTTTATGTGCTTGCCCTGTTTTGCAGTTCTCGTCATGGGGTGCAACACCCCACCTCCCTTGGCCTCAGGTGGAGGTTTTGATGCTGTTGGGGTAACTTCTGGCAAAAGGCCAAGCTGATGACCAGCATGTCACCCTCTTTCTTTCCCCTTTGCTTCAAATTTTCCTGCTCCTTGAGTATGTCTTTTCAAGCTGACTTCTTGTCCTGGTTTGGGGTAAAATGAACCAATTTTCTGTTTTACAGTTTTGCTTTCTTAGCTAGGCCTCTCCTAGCTAGCTGGGCTCTGAAATTAACAGCACATTGTGCGGAGCTGTTCCATCTCACAGTGATAGGACCTGTNGGCGTTCCTGGCTCCGGATCTGAAGCCCAGCTCCTGTCGGTTGCCGGGTCCGGTTTGGGACTTTTCCTGAGGCCTGCTGGTGACGTGGTCGTCGTCCTGGGAGCTTGATACGGTTTTGTGTGTACTGTATACTCCCTTTTTCTTTTTTTTTCCCCTATATTTCCTGTTTATTGTGCTGCTTATATTTTCATTAAAGTAGTTTAGCTTGTTCTAAACTCTTGAATCTCTTTAACTCCTTCCTCTCCTCTCTTTACCCAAAGTGGGGGGAAAGGGAGGAGGGTAGGGGGCATCTGTCGCTCAGGGTTTGGTGGGTTTGGCTGAAACCACGACACTTCTTTTTTTCCCTTTTATTAGTAATTCCCTCCAATAAGGAATTCAGTGTGGAAAAATGGTCATTGGCCATTACCCATTTAGGGGCACATACTTTCACAGTTTTGGGTGTTCAGGCTCTTGTTTCTTTTCCACTATTGTGCAGCCATGTGCCAAGAGAGGGAACCGTGTGCATTCCCCCACTGGAACCAAGTTCTCTCAAGGAAACTAGAAGAAAGATAGCTCAGGTTCAGATGCAGAAATGCGTAGAGGTTAGTGCAAATTGGTTTTACACCCTGCCCTTGAACTGCTGTGTTCATCTTTAATTTTCACTTTACAAAAGAAGTAAATTTACAAAAGAAGTAAATTAAATTTTCACTTTACTTGATCTGACATCTGCAGAAGTCTGTTCTGTGTTAACTGCATAGATAGGCTACAGTTTACACTTTTTATTGAAGATTAAATTTCTTTTAATGAAGATAAATTCATTCAAGTCATTGGCAGGGTGAGAACAGCATTCAGCTGAGAAGTCAGATCTATTCCATCCACATCTGTTTCATCTGCTTTTAGTGCTCTACTTTCTGTGTACTGTACTCATGAATAGACCCTGAAAAATAAACAATTGCTGATCATGCTGCTGGCTCTGATAACGTAACTCGTAATGTTGCCCTAACTACTTACATTATAAAACTGTCAGGTCTGGAACATTTGGTCTCTCACGGCAGCTCTCCAATTAATCTTTTCTTTTTTTATTAGAGATCTTGTTATGTGATTGCCTTTTGGGGAGGAATGAGAGGGCTTTATGTTATCATTGGTTTTTTTAAATCTTTCACTGAGAAATAAAGCAAGAAGACTTCAGAGTTAACAGGAATGTTATATTAGCTACCTTTTTTTAAATTATTTTTTTTTATTGCAGCATATGAAAGAATGCCTTCCACATTCTTGTTGGGTAGCTTCCAAGGGAAAAATCATAGAACAGCCTAGGTTGGAAAGGATCTTGAAAGATTATCTGGTCCAACCTTCTGTGGGAAAGAGAGCCTACATGAGATTATCTAGCAGCCTGTCTAGTCATGTTTTGAAAGCATCCAATGATGGGGACTCTATTATATCTGTGGGGAAGCTGTTCCAGGGATTGGTTGTTCTCACTGTTAAAAAATTCTTTCTTCTATCAAGGTGAAACCTCTTCTGGTGCAACTTGCACCCATTGCTCCTTGTCTTCTCCATGTCGCTGCTTGTGAAGACGAAGCCTCTGTCCTCTCTGTAGCTGCCTAACAAATACTGGAATACTGTGATGAAGTGATGAGCTTTCTCTTCTCCCCTGGGAGAAAAGACAACTCCTTCATTCTTTCCTCATCAAGCAGGTTCTCCGGCTCTTTGTTCATCTTTGTGGCCCTCCCTTGCACCCTCTCCAGTCTGTCTGCATCCTTCTTGAATTGTGGGACCAGAACTCTTGGTGCAGCCTGACAAGTGCTGTGTAGATTGGTGTGAGCACATCACTATCTCTGCTAGCAGTACCCCTGTGGCTTCAGCCCAGGATCTATTTTCGCCTTTGTTGCTTCAGTGATGTACTGCTGATTCCTGGTCAGCTTGGTGTCCACCAGGACCAGCAGGTCCCTCTCAGCAAGGTTGCTCTCCAGCCACACAGATTCAAGGCTGTACTGTGCTCTTTGGTTATTTTATACCAGTTGCAGGACTTAGCTTTTGTCCTCATTAAACATGCAGTTCTTGCTAGCCCACTCTTCTAGCCTGTCCAGATCTGTTTGTAAGATGGCTCTCCCTTCTGATGTATCCACCTCATTGCCCAGTTTACTTTCATCGAGCAAACTTGGTGAGAGTACATTTATAAAGATGTTGAACAGGCATGGGACCCAGTATTGATCTTTGAGGGGACTCTACTCATGACAGACTGCAAGCCTGAGTAAAAATTACCAATCACCATCCTCTGAATCTAGCCTATGAGCCAATTTCCTACCCATTTCATAGAAACCAATCCAGTCTGTACCTTGCCAGTTTGTCAGGAGAAGGCCGTGGGAAACTGTCAAGCGCTCTGCTGAAGTCCAGATAAAAACTACTTTCCCTATATTGACAGAAAATGTTATTTTGTTGTAGAAGGTGATCAGGTTAGTCTGGCATGGTTTGCCTTTGGTAAATCCATGCTGGCTTTTTCCAATCCCCTGCTTCATTTGGTTTGTAATAGCTTCTAGGAGAATTCATTCAATTACTATCCCAGGGATTGAAGTAAGGTTAACGGTCCTGTAGTTTCCTGTGTCTTCCATTGGGCCCTCCTTGTAGATGGATGTGATATTCGCCCTTTTCCAAAGATCAGGGATATCCCCCGATCTCCATGACTTTTCAAAGATGATACAGTGGGCTCCCAACAACATCACCCAATTCTCTTAATGCCCTGGAGTAGATTGTGTCTGGGCCCATAGATTTATGTGACCTGAGATTTACTTGCTGTGTTAAAAATGTTAAAGAGGAAGCATGTCCTTATTTTGGTGTCAGTAAAATTACTATGGAAAGACAGTAAAAGCTAGAAGAAAAATTTATTAAATACGTTATTGCTTTGATTTTCATAACACGCTTGCTGACAGATTTTTTAACCAATGGGATTATGCATTACAACAAAAACCATTTAATGTCTAGGATGGCTTATAAGAAATTCTGCTTTTCGGGCAGCAGTTTTGTGGTTGTTCCCACAAATGTGAAGTTTACAAGAAAAAAAAAAAAAAAAAGGCAAAATGACACCATCCCTGGATCAATACAGCAAACGGTGAATCATTATTCTGCTTGTTCCATGGCAGGAATGGAGTACTCCATCATGCTGTTTTGCAATACACATCTACCTGAAATTCTGTGCTGCTTTTCCTTTGCTTTAAACTTTCTATATGTACTGTCCTCAGGGTGTCAGCAGAATGAATGCAATAGATAAGTACAGATAATGATAATATTTTGCTTTTGAACTCTTCTCTTACCAATTCTAAATACAGTAATTAGTAATTGTAAACATAGTAATGACATGAAATTAAGTTGTTTACACCAAGAGGTACCATTTGTGAAGTGATACTATGAATTTCATCCTCAGGCAATGCTTGGGACCTGTACGTTACAGACTGTGTCCGTGCAGGCAGAGCTGCACTGCTACATGCTCATTGTCTTTGATCAGTGCATTCTCCCACACTTCAAACTGTTTATAAACACCTCTAGGTAATGAATAGTAGTTACTAGGATTCATTTGCTCAAACTTATTTAAAAAAAAAAAAAAAAAAAGTTATACATATATGAACCCCCTGTCCCTCTTGCAAAAGACTCCAAAATTCAGAACCACTGTCAAGCTGTCCTCCACAGCTGGGGGAATTCGATCAAGAGCTCTTCGTTTTCTTTACTTTCAGTGTCTTTGCCTTCAATGTGTGCCTAAAACTGTGCTGAGAATAACCCAGCCTCTCATTCGGTGTTGCCCAGGCCTTGCCACACAGAGATTTCGGTGCTGGTGAAGACCGGATTCTCCAGCAGAATGGGGATTGTGGGAGCCAAGAAGGTTAGAGAGCCCTACTCTGCTCATAAAATCAGAGAGCAGTTCCTCACTTGACGTTTTGTGAACGAGGTCAATTCCCTGCCATTCCGCAGGTCTTTCCTTTTCCTCCTCTTTCAGGAGGAAAGACATACTCAGGGCAAAATAATAATCCAGGAACCAGTGAAAACATGGAAGGGTGTCCTCAGTGCCCTTTGCATCTCCCCTTTTACCACCCATGTGAGTCACAGCCCCATGATGAAAATAGAAAAAGAATTGGTTCAAATCAACCCAAAATAAGGTTTTTTTCTTCATAGTTTTTATGGACAACATAAAAGGTCTGAAAGATATACTTTGTCTCAAATGAAGAATTCTGTTTGATAGCTTTCTTTTCTGTCCCCTGAAGAAAGCAAATACTTCCGTGATTAAAGCAAAGCAAATACAGGTCTAGGTCCTTAAAGTGGCTATTGCTGCTGTCCATTTTAACCAAAATTGCTCCTGTGAAATCTAGGGTGTGTAAGAGGTTCTGGTACTTTCCTGTACCTGAGGGACCAGTACTTTCTTGTACCTGAGGGAGCGTGTCCATGGCAAAGTGTCCTGGTCACAATGATCAGATGTAGTGTAAAGGAAAGGTCTCCTTCTGTCTCTGTTGCCAGTGCTCTTTTACTTTTTATAAAATAGAAATTGTTTAAATGTCTGCTTAATTCGAATTAGAGATTTGAACCAAGGTTTGTTATTTCCATGATGTTTCTCTTTTTTTTTTTTCCTATGTAATGGAAAAAAATGGGGTTTTTACTGAAAAAAAAGGGATTTTTACTGAAAAAAAATAGTGCTAGAAAGTCATTGTGCTTTATTCCAGGTAAGCCCCCAAAATAGGAAATTAACCTTCTCTATCTAGTTCAGTGATTTTTAAGCTATTTGATACAGACTCTGATATAATCCAATTTTGCCAGGATCTGGTCTGTAAGCATAATGCCTGTGTATCTTGTTATCAAATAGAAGTTCAAGACTGATCCATTCTTTTTCACTCTGAAAGTCTTGATATTTTTAAGAATAGCTTGCAGGAAAAAAAAAAAAAAAGTTTAAAATATTGCCAGTCTTACAGAATTACAGTACTAGAGTTTTTCTTGTTGTATAAATATAGAGCATATAAAAGATGACAACGATAAAAATGCTGCTATATGTTGTGGATTCAAGAATCTAGCTGCTATATACTGTCTTTCTGTTCAGTGCAGCTCTAATGTTTTAATTCACCGTGTTTGTAACTCCTGTTTCCTTTGTAAATTACCATAAACCTGAAAAGGTGGCTTTTTTTTAAAGTTTAATATAACTAATATTAACTTATTTCAAAGTGTAATATAATTATGAATACACCATAACTTGTGGATGATTAAACTGCAAATTGTCGGTGTCCACTGGACAACTAGATATATTAAATTTGTTCATCTTCATATACACTGTATATTATCCAGGATTGTGCAAAGATGTGCTTGTTCTGCTTGAGGTACATTCCATAGTATTTATGGTTTATCAGATATACAGAATATCTTCTCCAAGGGTACACTCATATATCATTTGAACTTCAGCAGTTATTATACTGTTTTAATGGAAAAATGTTATAAATGAGTGAGTTTTATTCTCTCTGCAGCATTTATATTTTTTGAACATGACTTTCTCAGTGCTGTTATATTTTCTTCTATGAGAACATGAACTTCTTGTTTATTACTCACTGATTTTATAAAGATATCTCATTTTCTCCTTGGAGAGCTATAGAGTATAATATATATATATATAATATAATCTATATAGAGAGAGTAAAAAAGGTCAAAAAGCAGAAGCTAAGTAATCAGAGTGTAGTTTCATGGGAGTTTTGTGGAATAAATGTGAGACCTGTTAAAAAACTTAGGTCCAAGTAATCAAGACAAACACTTTACCTCTTCTTTGACATTGTAATTGAATGACGAATATAATTTGTACAGAAATTCTTAAAAATGGTGTTTTGATTTACAGCTCTAAACTAAGTGCTGTCAAGTTTAATCCTCATGGAAAATACCTGTGGTTGTTATGAACTTAGACTGTGAGCTCATTAAATAAAACGACTAACTCTACTTATGTTGGAAACAGATGGAAGATCCCCATGAAACTGATGTTTTGGTATTTGTTGATACAGCAGAGAGCTGATTTCCCGTAACTCCATGCTGAACTCCTCTCTCTGATACTGACCCCAGCTGAGGTTTAATGCTGAAGGTGCCAGGCTTATCTCGCTATTTTGAGGTGATTCATTTGTATCCGCTTCCTTTTCTATATACCATTCTATTTGTGATTCCCAACCAAGTCCCAAGAGCCCTGAGTAAGGCAATAATCCTCAGGTGTTCATATTGTAGATATTTTTTTACCTACAGAATTTTCTTACGCATTTTGCCTACCTTCTGGGACACAACATTCCAAGTAGTGCTGGCCTTGTTTCTCTCCTGTCACAGGTTAAAGAGGTGAGGATATATTTGAAGTCTTCTCTAGAGAACTTAATATTTGCTTTATCTTTTGTTTATCTTTTATATAATTGCATTGGATAATATTGCAAAGTCGTATAAAATTAAAATTAAGTTTGAAATAGGGTTTGTTAATTACAGTATTTAACTGTCGTGGTTATTGTTTCCTAGGAGATTAATGAGGTGAATTATTGTAACATAATTAAACTACTGTATATCTAATCTCTTACATACCCTTGTGGTTTACTGTTATTCAAGTATCACTTGAAGGTTAATTTCACTTAGCTGGTATATAGTTGACTTTGGCAATACAGTTTGTATCAAAATATGTTTTTAATTATATTTGAAAGTCATTAGGCAACAGCTCTGCCAAAATTATCACTGTAAGCTTTTTACTGAAGGTAAGGATGTAATAAACAGTAAAATCAGCAGACTCACATATATACCCAAACTAAATATTCAAATAAAACCAAAAGTTACCATGTGCTGCGACTTGGATGGTAATGGCATCTGCTGAAGGTTAAGCCTGCTCTTCTGATTGTGCGCTCTGATAAATGGCAATTATTGAATGAATCAAAGTTGCATGGTGTAAGAATTTCCTTAACAGGAAAGTTATATGTTTGAAGTTGCAAATCCAGTAATCCAGTATCTCCCCTAAAATGTTTTTCACTGAAGCCTTTTACTATCAGCTAATGAATTCCTCATTTCACAGTCAGAGGCTGTGCCTCTGGCCATTCAAATCAGCTAACTGGTTGTTTTCTCTGGTACTTTGGCAGGAAATCCTATTGTCTTGCCACATAACAAAATGAAACATACAATATCTTCATAGGACAAGATAAAACTACAAATTCATCAAATCATACCTTTTCTCCCAGAGAAACATATTAGTTTATATACCTTCATTTATTTTTTTTAATCCCCAATACCAGTCATCCTCCTCCTGCTGCAAACTCAGCTTCATTCACTATTCCACAGTTATTCTCGTGCTGGATTTATACAAAGGGTGGATAACTCTGTGTATTATACTACAATAGGAAAGCTGTCTTTTTTTATTATTATTATTCGTTCCAGTCGCAGCCAGTTTTTTACTTTTTTTTTTTTTTTTGCTTTCTCTTCAGTAATCCTAAGAAATTATCTTCTCTGTAACTCTTTTTAATTTCCTCTAAGCTATGGTGCTAAAGATTTGAATCTATTATTTTCTCTCTCATTTCTCTCTCATCTCATCCCTGCATAATTTGAATAAAAATAAAATTCTCTCCCCAAAATTGTAGTATAGAATCAAACCCAGTATGAGACCTTTCAAAAATGAATATCATGTAATTTAGTAATTATAATTTTCATCCAAAGTATAGAAGTTAAAGTATTAGTAGTTACAGTTTTGAGTTTAGAGGTTGGCTCATTTCTGGACAGAATTCAGAGATCTTTGATGTCCACAAAACACATCATTCTTGAGCGTTTCATCTAAGTCATAATTTATTTTTAGAGGCTTATCAACCAGTACGGGACCAGGGAAACTGCTCAATAACTTTCATTACTCAAAATGGCTATGATTGTCTTAAATGCCATTCCATTCTGCATTTCTAGAATAATTTCCACTTCTTTTCTGTATACTTTTCATGGTAAATTCCCCACAATGTGTTTGCTTTTTCTCTGTAATCAGTCAGCAGGTGATTTCTTGTGTTACATACAATAATGCCTTGTTTTTCCCACTTACACGTATTCTCTGTGCTCACTTTCAAGTTTTTTTGGAATTGCTTTAGGTGCCTGCTCTCACTGTGCTTTAGAGTGGAGTACTTGAACTATGAATAGGACTATAAACCTAAATTATCCAGATCATTCTGAAATGGTTTTTGTTGCCTTTGGAAATTGTGTGCCATCAGCAATTGTAATAATTCTGAACATAACATTTCCAAGGTCAGAACTCTAGAAAATAGTCTAAACTTGTCTGTTGTAAAGCTCCCAGCAGCTCCAGTTCTCAGTGCTCAACAGCTGGCCTGTTTCTTTCCGATACGTATCTTTGAATCTGCTTGAATTTGTTTTGTCCGTTCTTCTCAAAAACATGCTTGCCATGTTTTCAAATCAGTCTGCTTCATGGCACAGTATCAAATGCTTTTCTGAATTCCAGATAAGTTGTCAGTTACATTGCCATTGTCTCCAGGCAGGTAACATACTCAAAGAATTCAAATAAATTTGTCTGTCGTGACCTCCTTTTTCTATGTATTTAGCCTGCTATCATGACTTTCAAGTCCTGCATTTCTAAATCTGGTTTAATAATTTTCTGTCTTTTGCATAATTGAGACCAGGATAAGAAGCTTGGGCTTTCTTAGGGTCTTGGAACCTTTTAAAGTAAAATGAATTACGTTAACTGCTACTCTTCCACTTCCTTCCTTCCTTAGTAAGCCATCACAAATCCTGCCAAGGGCTTTCCTTTTTCTCTAACTACTTTGCTACATATTTCTTGGTTGCAGTTCATCTAGACCTGGAGCTTTGTCAATGTTTAATAGTTACAGTTGTCTCATTAAGGTATTAGCTCTGGTAGACCAGAAGCCTTCTTTCTCTAGGTTTCCAGTTTTCAGGAGCGTGTTTGCTACTCCTGTCAGATTCTCTCTTCTTTATGTATTTGTTACAAGTGGTCTATAAAGATATGTGTAATCTGTTTCTTTATTTTTAAGATTGCTTTGCTTGAAGATATTTGCCACTATCATTTCTCTCAGACCACAAGGGATGAACAAATACCAGAACTGGTACTACCATGGAACTGTGGAAGGCTCAATCATTTTCACTTTTCTAGGAAAACTATGAACTGCATAATAATGATAGGTGTAAACTTGAAAGATGAAATTATATGCTTGGAGACTGAGTGTGGTGATAAGTGAGAGATATTTTATTTTAAATGGCAATAATTTATGTCAAATTCTGCAAGGTGAGTGTGTTTTGCCTATGACAGTAACAGGTGATTGATTTCCCTGTCTTTGTTTCGACACATGAGTTTTCCTGCTCTTGTTGTTTTCTCACCCATATGGTGGAGTGCTGGGGAACTGACAGAACAGTGGGGCAGGTGCTTGGCTGCCAGCTGGGGCCAGCCCACCACAACTATTGCTCTCAAAGTGTTAAGTGGCAGGGGAGTGGAAGTAATTGTGTTGGTTATACTCTATGGATCATGGATCGCTTTGCTTGCAATTCATACAGAGAGATGCAGTTCTGTGTTATCAAATCCATCTATAGGTAAGGAGTTTGTTTTTTTGCAGTATGTGCTCCTTAGCCAGTCTCAGGTATCCATCTCTTGGTTATATCTCTTGGCTCTGGGGAGACCTTATAGCAGCCTTCCAGGATCTGAAGGGAGCCTACAGGAGAGATGGGGAGGGACTCTTTGTCGGGTTAATGGTTTTAAACTGGAAGAGGTGAGATTTAGATTGGATGTTAGGAAGAAATTCTTTGCTGTGAGGGTGGTGAGGCACTGGAACAGGTTGCCCAGAAAAGCTATGGATACCCCATCCCTGGAAGTATTTAAGGCCAGGCTGGATGGGGCTTTGAGCAACCTGGTCTGGTGGGAGATGTCCCTGCCCATGGCAGAGGCATTGGAACTGGATGATCTTTAAGGTCCCTTCCAACTCTAGCCATTCTATGATTCTATGAAAAAGAACCAGCTAAAGTGCTTGTTTTACAGGTGCAGCCACACTGGGAAACATAGCTTTAGAGTTTCTGAGTGTTAAATGTGTGATCAGCCATTTAAAATGTTGACACAAATGCTGTGTTTACATAGTGTCTTTTGTTCTTCATGAATCTTGTAGAACTTTTCAAACTTGACTGCACAAAAGCAAGCTAAACTGTTATTTTAAAAACTACTTTAACCTGAGCTATTTCAGCTCAGGATGGTGTTTGTCCTTTTGAGTTCTTTTACAGCGTACTAGCAGATTAAAACACTTTCCTTCTTACAGAGGTGAGAAAGAAGACTTCCTCAGTGGGCATGATAGTCTTCAATTAAGCACTTAGGGGGTGTGTATCCAAAAGACAGTTCTTGCAGAGTTCCCTGGAAGCGTCTGGCAATCAGTATCGCAAGCAGGACAGTGAACTGCTGATCTTTCATCCATAAGACTTTGCTCTGACTGTGTTATTTCATCCATAAGACTTTGCTCTGTAACACTGTGCCACCTCCTGTATTAAACTGGTGGTGATAAATTGTAGCAAAATGAGCTTTACAATTGTTAAAGTATTATATTAACAGTTTCTAGCAAATACAGTAGTTTCACAAAGTGGAGCAGTGTATCAGGAAGAGCTGTAGAGTCTTATATTCATAGGCTTTTTGCAACAGTGTTGTTTTCTAGTGCCTGATTTCTTTAGTTAATGCTAAGGATTTGCACTTTTTTTGGAAACATGGACATAGATTGCATTAACATCATCTATAAATATTATAAAGCGAATAAAACTTAGTGACAGAAAGTCAATGGAATTTGAGGCTAACAAAATTTTCAGGTAGAAGCTAGGATCTCATAAAATAAAAATGACAGAAGAGAAGGGGCCTGACTTCACTGAAACAGCCTGTTCTGTACACAAGTCAGCTGAGACTGGAAATACATGGAAAAGTGCTTTCTGTGGGAATAGCAGCGACAACCAAACTATATGGTGAAACGGGGCTGCCCTGGACAGGGGGCAGGAGGCTGCCTACATGATTTGTAAATGCAGAGATTCAGGAATAAGGTACTATTGTAACAGGGCATTAGAGCATTCTTGGAGTCTTCAGTTGCAGTGTTAAGGTATTTGCATATAGTCACGTACCAAGATGGATATATGAGATTTCAGTGCATCCAGCAGTGTTTGCACAGGGGCAGAGATTTCAGTGCCAGGCTGGGACCTCCCTTTAGAGCTGAATGATCAGGTGAGAGCAATTCAAGAGGGGTCAGAGCAGGAGGGATGAGGCTTAGGGCAGGTACATGGCTGAATAATTCTATTGATGTTACATCTAACTTGTGTTAGATCATTGCTTGTGGGTGTTGAATTAATAACAGTACTTGAGGCACAATTTACTAATGTTCCTAAGAAATGAAAAAAAGGTTTCCACTTCTGACTGTCTTTGCACTTATTCCAGAGTCTCAGGTAACCTGTAGTTCATGAGATGAACAAAGGCTATAGTAGGCAAAAAAACAGGGGCAAAGCTTTTAGCTCAATCACACTTGCTTTATTCTCAGTATTTTCAAAAGGCTCTCTCAGTTTTGTACCATACAGGTAGTTCTGGAATCAGGGCTTTCCAGGTGAAGGATGTTTTAGGGCAGGAAGGCAAGACCAATAGCTAATTAGATAGAAAAGTATGGCAGGGTCACTTTTCAGACACTGCCTCTTCATTTTCCTTTTGATTTTCTCAAAGCATAGCTACCGAGCACTGTAAGTGAAGGTATCATCTCTGTTTTTCAATATAACAATAGTGATAGCATCTGTAAACATTTCAGAGTAAAAATGCTTATATAGATAAGAAACACTTAAAATATTAGTCTTTAAAAGTATTCTAAATTAACCATTACATTTTAAAGAAATACATCTTGCCCCTTAGAATAAAAAGTAATATATTCATCTCATCAGACACAGGTATTTTTCCTTATTTTTAACATTTGTTGTATAATTGACATTCCTGTTTGCTATTGATCTGCTTCTTAAATTTTGACAAGTAATTCTGCTTATAATTGTGACCATGGTTTTGTAAAAATAGGCACCTGCTGTGTGTAGGATAACAGTACAATTCAACATGCACTGTGGGAAGAACTGATTTTCTGCTCGTTTTATCAAGCAATGTCTGAATTATAAGTGGAGTTGTAATAACAGGAGTGCCCTCCTGTTAAAATTTAAAATTATGGTGGATGTAGATAAATGGGAGTAGAGGTTCTTACTTGTGTAACAAGAAGAAAACCCCAAATAGATGTGATTTTCTTTTTTTTTTATGAATCCAGAGAAGGAAGTACTAAAATTAATTTGAAAAAAAAAAGTGTTTGTTTTACTAGATTTTCTGTAATGTCAGTCAGTTAGACTGAAATCTCTGTAGCATCTCTGTGCAAATATAATGGTCGCTTTTCACCTGTGAAATTTGCACTTTGGAGGAAAGGAAAGAAATACATGGCAGTTATTCATCTAGTTAGCAAATGACTGTAGCTTTAGTAATTCTGTATGCAGACAGTACACCATACTTCTTCCTAAAATGAAGACTAGATCACAGGTTTCTCGATCTAACATTTAGCAGGGCTCTTGCAGGTTGGGACCAGAAAGAATAGCACTTATTTTTGTAGTTCTTGAGGTTGACATCCGTGGTGGGCAGATGGCTATACACTGTTAAATCCATCTTCTGTATTGTACGTTGTAAGCTTGGGGCTGAGAACAGGAGTAGGGATGGGGTAAGGCTGTTCACTTTCTCCAACAAATAAAACCGTGTCATCCCTTGTGGGGGACTTGGTGGAGTCACAGAGTTGCAAATTGCAGTTGACTGATGAAGACAGAGAACTTGGAGAGAGCAAAGAGGGAGAATCCTCCCCCTTCCTTTGTCTCTTGGAGAAAAGAACAAAGGAAGGCTTTTCTCTGCCATTTTATTTTGGGGCAATTTGAGAACCTTTGGCTGTGTCCAGTAGCTGGAGCAGAGCCTCAGCAAGGTTAGCCTGAGGAAAAAAGATTGCCTTAGCCAGATTGCTTCAGGGCTTTTTTACAGAGGCTTGTGGCCGATGAATTGGAATCCTTCCTGATGCCAGAGGAACTGATAGTCTGGTGGAAATGTGTAACATAGGACCCAAGGCACAGCATATGCTACAGAAGAGAAAAACTTTCTGGGGTGGAGTTTGCAGCCCCACTGTTGGGAGAGCAAAGGTTTTGCAATACCAAGGAGCACTCGGGAGGAAGAAGACAAGGTAACAGGTTTTCCAGTAGATGTCAAAATGAACAAAATCACAACTTTAGTTGTTGCATATTTACTGTTTATCTGGTTTAGACCTAGGCAAATTAGCAGCAGCCATCTCGGTTTTGTTTCTTGCAGATTATTCTCCTGTGACTTTTAATTAAAACTTCCCTTAGGCACAGAGGAACCATTGGTGACTTTTTTTTTTTTTTTCTGGACTGTCTCAGCTTTAATTACCTTTTAGGATTTTAAATAAGCCTTATGTTTCTACCAGATCGTGTTTATTATAGAAGGAATTGGCAAAGGGATCAGCAGGAATATTTACTATAAAATCAAAACTTCACATAAAACATATTTTAAAGGTAGTCAAGTAGACTTTCTACCCCCCTCCCCCACCCAGAAAAAACCCAACCAACCAACCCAAACCACGCTGTGGCTGGGTTTAATACTGTTTCATGTATTTTGAACTGAATAACTTGTGTTGAATCTCCCATTCCTGCAGTATTCAATTTTTCCTGGGAATATGATTACATTGAAATGAGACTCCATCAGAGAAATAAGATACTGGATGGGCAGTAGACCAAGGCAAATTTCTGAGCAGTTTGCATAAATGTTTTTCCAACCATAATAGCAGCTTCAGAGCCTGAGCAAAAGAGCTAACCTGTCAGATTGCAATTTCTGTTCATTGCTTCTTGGAAAACCTTGTTTGCCAGAGAATCATCAGGTTTGTTTTATGTTTACCTGCAAATAAATTTGATATATAAAGAGCTCAAGTGTGTATAATGTCATTCCAGCTGGAGGGAGGAAAGTTTTTTAGCCACTAATAGGTAAGTATATGTAGGTCACAATGTATTCATACACTATTTGGGCATCTTGATGCCAGCAGAAAGCATCACCAATGTTAGCTAATGTTGTAAGCTTCCCAGGACATGCCAGCAGTGGAGCAGGATGCCGTTGGGCTAGAATGTATAGAATAACATGGATAAGGTAGTCCTAGTAATTTGCTGTCATTGGCTAGAGTAGTGCTGGCAGGTCTGTTAAAAACATCAGCTTGTGGTAGGCCTTAGAGTAAGGATAAACCAGTAATGCTCAGAAGAAGAAACATTTTTGAAAATCATCTTTCAGCTTTGTGCTATCCAGAGCAATGAACCCCTTTATGTACAGTGCTGTTCTGCAGATTCAACTGCAGTTGGATATGTTCTGCTGAAGAGCTAGGTCACAACCAAAGGATATTTCATTTATGTGTTTAGTGCATAGTGTATATGTACATATACACTAAAGTAATTTGTGTGTGTAGTCATATATTTCCAGTAGGCACATTTCAGACTTACCCCAGCTCATCAGTATGTGCTACGTGGCTGAAGATGCTCTTTCCTTTACTGCTTCCAGTACTTTACTAAATGAATTAATGATATTCTTGTAGTTGTTGTTAATCAGGTGATAATATTAATGTTGCTGCTGGCTTCAGTCTAATGATCTTTTTGAATATCGTTGAATGTCTGTCAGCTTGGTGTATGTTTCAGACAAACAGTAAATAAGGTTAAGAAAAAATTAGCTTTCATGTATTTTTAGGCAGAACGTATTTTCCCCAAATCCTGAAGTAACAGGCTTAGATACATCTTTCTTTTCAGGTAATTTAGCCATTGATGAACAGCAAAGGCAAATCATATTTCTGTACTCAAAAATGGACTTGAATTTTAAGTTATATCTTTGTACTTCTATGTAATGGATATTCCTCTACACAAATTGTTTTTCTGCAGATTAATATTCTGTGCATTTGATTGAGAGTCTGCATATAGGCTGTGTGCATTAGAGCTATCTAGTATAAAAAAAGAAAAAGAAGTGAAAGAATGGAAGAACTTTTAAAGCGAATGACATGAAGTTAGATGGTGTGCTCCTATTTCCCTTTCTAACAATGTAAGAAGCCAAGGACATTCATCAAGAAGAAAAGCTGTAATTAATTAAGAGAAATACTATGCAATGCATAATTAACATGTGTTACAGCTTAATGCCAATAAAATAGTAATATTTGCAAAAGGGTTTGAACTTTATGTGGACAATAAAATATTGACAGTTACATCAGAGTTTTAAAAAAAATGTTTTCTAAAAGAAACTCTCTTGCTTAAAAGCATATACTAACTATCTTTAGGAAAAGACATCCCCTACTAGCAGCCTGTTCCATAATAATTCAGTGGGCTTCAAGCAGTTGAATACTTCATAAAACAATCTGGCATTCAGTTACTGAGAACTCTCATTGTGTTCTGTATATTCTTTTCTCATTGTGTTAAGCAGTTTCTTCCTTTGTAATTAATGAACTGCTTAAATTAATAAAAGTGATCTCTGCATTTGGTCACTGGTTTATAAGGAATTGGGTATCAACCCTGGTCTGACCAGTATCATTCCCTCTCTCCCATTGGCTGCTTTACTGGTGTGTGCTCATCTCACAGCACGTTTTGATTAGGAGACCTCTATGTGGTGCTATTAGGATTCTATGATTATCCACGAGACACGACATCCTGTGATCCCTGTGTTACTCATGCCAGACAACATGTAGGGATGTCAGTCATAAATTTGTATATAGTCTACAGAAAATCTTGAAGAGTGAGGCTCAGTTTTCTTTTTTTATTTCATTACTAGTTGCTTAAAGGAAAATCATCACATGAAAAATCACATTTCTGTCAGAAAATTTTGGACTTGTTATTTCTGCAAATAACCTTAAGATTAATGAAACTGAAAGCAACAATCTTGTACTTGTTAGTGCTAGAAATAACCTTAAGATTGATGAAAATGAAGGGAGCTAGTCAGTGCAAAAAGGCTTTTTTTCCCCTATTTTTTCTTCATTTTGGTCAGACTGCGCAACTGGTGGTACTTTCTGTAGCTTTTTCTATGTTAAAGGCGAAACGCACAGAAAAGGCTTTTAAGAATATTCACAGGTGAACAGACTGAAACCCTTGTGTCTTTCTGTACTGCTCTTTCAAGGGAATTTTAGGACATAATTTTCTAACTAACCATTCTTCTTTGATGCATCGAGATAAATGGTCAATAATTTTAAAGAGTATTACTGTTAAAGGTTCTAATAGGAGCTGTGGGCCATCTCAGAAATCTGTGCTGTAGTAATCGGAAGGAATCGGTGTCAGAAAATTGATTTGCTTGGAAGTAGTTTATTTCAATTTGAATATTTTGAAATTGTGCTCAGTACCTAAGGTAGCGTGCCTGAAGCAAGATGATCCTGTTACCATGGTTTCAGGCTGAGATTTGGGTTACTATGGTGTCAGCTTTTGCTTCTTGCTGTGCGGGAAAGTATTATGTGACCTGGGCAAGGTCACCTAGACTTAAATCCTCAAAGAGACTAAGCTGGAGCAACAAAAATTAGTCACTGCGGTGAAGGTCTTTTATGCACCTGCTGCCTGAAGGAGAGACTTGAGTCCTACATGTGCTTTCTTACAACATACAACGCATTTGATTCCTGTCTGGAGAAGTTACTGCTCTCCTCTGAGAGGAGATGGGGCCTGGCCCATTATTGCAAATCACAGTCCCTTTTTGTCCAACTTGTATTAATATCTAGGAAGAGGAGTCACATATAATCACAATATGGTGATTATATCCTCTTCTGGAGATGGGCATCAAAACTGAAGTCCCTGTTTTCATTTAAAATGAGACACTCACATTAGACTTTATTCCATCATTTAGTAATATTTTTAAGGACGTGCATGATGAGGCTTAGTGTTTCTGCTCTTGCTGAGAACCGCATGCATGGCTGTAAGAGGGAGTGCCCATGAACACCTTTGGTTTCTAGAGAAGAGACCCAGCTGGATTTGGATAAGCAAGGGGGAAAGTAACGGAGAGACCACTTGTGGGGTTCGCACTTCACAGAGAGGAAGGCTGGAGCTGCTGATGCTGTTCCAAAGACTATGTGGAGATTTTATACTCAACAGTCAGTGGGCCGATTACACAAACAGGCTTTGGAGCAAGAGCTGTTATAATGAAAATCAAAATGTGTTTTGACACTTTGTTTTATAGAACCTTATGTCTGTCTTGATTAGGTATTAGGAAGAAAGTCTTTACTGTAAGGATGGTGAGACAGGTTGCCCATAGAACCTGTGGATGTGGCATCCCTGGAGAGGTTCAAGACCAGGCTGGATGGGGCTTTGAGCAACCTGGTCTGGTGGGAGGTGTCCCTGCCCAGAGCAGGGGGATTTGAACTAAATTATCTTCAAGGTCCCTTCTAACTCTAACCATTCTCTGAGTCTATGATTGATTAATTTCCAAGTAGTTTAAAGCGCTGGCCCACTAAAGAGGTGAAGTCGAGCTGAGGGGCTCAAACTGGGAACAGGTATCACAGTTGCTGGAACTGGATTAAGGTGAGCTAGAAAACCCCTCCGAACATCTTTTTGACATATGTAGGAAACATAGATAGTGGATGAAGACAAGAGTTAGATTTGGGATAGACCGCAATTTGTTCAGCAGAAAAGAAAAAAAACCCAATGTGCAACTCTTCTCCATGCTCAGAGAAACTTAACAGCAAAAATGTAGACAGTAACTGTTTTTTTATTATTTGGTTGATTAGTTGTTAGGGGTTTTATTTTTATGTTTAGGTTTGTTTTTTCCTTTAGGTAGGGCTTTTAAGTTTGTGTCCTGAGATGTAATTGTGTCCTTAAGTATGTAATTTCCATTTAAGTCTTATTCCAGGTTCTTAAATCCTATTGCAGTTTTTGCCTTTTGTGTTTTGAATTTGCTTTCCTATCTGTAATCTAGAAATACAGTTAAATCAGAGGGCTGCTGCAATGGTGATATCACAGGATTTTGATGGTATGATGCAGACTTATTATCATATCTATTGATTGCACATGGAGTAGTGCCTATTTATCTATTTCATCACAGTGAAGCAGCTCTTCACTATTGAGTGTACAGTTCTAAGTGTTATTCTAAAGTAATAACATTATCTCTCCAGCTTGTACCTGGAGGGGAATTATGTTAAGTAGCAGCATAATATAATTACTTCAGTGAAAACCTGTAGCCCTAACAAAAAAAACCCAACCTATGGTTTTATACACATATGGACACATATAATAATCAGATACACAACAGTGATTTTAATTATTATAAATCAATTTGAATGGCAATGATTTGAATGGCACTTTGAAATAAAGTACTTCACTCCTGAATGAAATTGTGTTACTTGGAAACATACACATTTGTAATATTCCTAGTTATGACTGCTTGTATGAAACAAATGTTTCAGGACGTGTAAGCAAGTCGGGGGGCACCATCTGTAGCTTTACTTGGAAATTGTTACATGTCATGCATAGCGTAGTATTAGACCAAACTGTTATTTATGGAAGAAACCCAGAAACTTTAAATGCCCACGCTTTTAAGTGAAATATTCCAGGCTTGATGGCATTTACGACAGGTAAACGTACAAGCAGCATCTCACTCATTTTCAGATTAACACTTAGGCATGAGATTAAACTACTGTAATATCAGGGTAAATTGTATTACGAATACCGGTCTTTCCTAGGTAAGATATTTACTTCTGTACTTTGCTAATCATATGGTCTTTCATACAGCTGCTTCAGAAGGAAGAGTATTTTTTTTTATTTGCAAGCAGTGTCAATAATATCCAGGACTGGGTTCTTAGCAAATAGATTTTTGTAGAATCCTCTAGTTGGATTTTTTGGGGGGAGTCGGGGCTTTGGATTTTTTTGTGTATAAAGAATTAAAATTTGGAAAGATGGCTAGGGCCCTTGTAAAGCCGAAACTGTAGTTTAAAGAGAATTTTGTAACTGTATTGTCCCATCTGGCAAGCAATTTTGAAAAGATCCTGTTCTGAACAAAGCTGACTTTATTATGCTGAGTTTTGAAGTTTTGGATTGTATAATTAAAATTAATCACACAGCTAAAAGAATTTTTTAGGTAACTTAAATCAGTAATTTGTAAATCATCTCTGCTTTTGCAGGAAGGAAAGCGAAGGAATTCTTCCTTCGGTTCACTATTACACAGGGCTTTGCACAAGCACTGCATAACTTGGGGAATCACCAGAAAAGTGAAAAGGATATTGTGATATAATGTTCTGTCAGCTGCCAGGTCAGTTCCTGAGGTCACTCATGTCTGCAAAGGATTCATGATCATTCCTTATAGCTTTGCTTGGCTAAGGGCTATTCATTGTGGCTCAGCTGGCTACCAGAATTAACCACATTTCAACAGCAACATTACCAAGAACCTAAAAGAAATTAAAAACTCTGAAGAATCAGGTTACTAACTGCTGATTAAGGGCAGAAGGGAACTCTTCAAACAATTTGGCTTAACTGGTAAAAACCTCCTGAAGTGTTCTACCTTGAAAGCAGATTATCAGAAACTCTTAGAGGTGGAACTGATCAGATGGGTTGTTCATTTGGGAATGGACTTTTATGAGTGCTGTGTTCTGCAGGACAGAACATTTGCTCCCAGACACAGGACGTACACACCCACCTGAGTGGGTTTGCAGACTCAGAATAGGGCTGCATACTGCCCTGTTGTGTGTATTCCAGTAGGGAAATTTGAACTATGTGTATACAGACCTGTCAGTATACTGGTCAGCTGGTGTGAAATGAGAATTAACCCCTGCAGGCCTTACTTTTACTTTAGTTTTTGTTTGGTCTTTGGTATCAGTTTTACCATGTAGTATTGTGGAGGGAATAGATGTATGGTATTGTAGACCTGCCATGAGCATCTCCACGCTTCAGAAAAAAAACAACTAAGTGGGATTTCAGTATATCCCACTCGGGCTGCCTCTAACTTTTGGACTGATCTAGGCAGCTGGAAGTGCTTTCAATCAATTTCGAGTGTGGTTTCAATCATACCTCTCTTCTTTTACTGTTTGGTGGTTTTCTTTAATCACTGATTATTTTTCTAGTTCCTGAACTATTTTCTAGTTCCTTGTCTTTCTTTAAAAAACATTATTTAATAAATAATAATTTATAATAAACACATAATTTAATAAAACACAGTATTCTCTCCTTTACTTAATTTTTATTGTGCATTCTTATCTGCTGCTTGCTCTGTTTTGTGGCTTGTGTCATCTTCACTTGTTAGGCTGTTTTACTAAGAACCAAATACCATTGTCCAGAAGGAAGATAACTTGTTGAGGGATCAGGAAATCTATTCTCATGGATGCCTATTTAGATTGCGAGCTCTATTGTGAAAGGGATCTCTCATAAAACATGCTGCACCAGACACAGTTGGTCTGAAGTGAGAGCTTTCTGTAATTATTCATTTGTTATGTTTTTTCAAGATGGAAACCCAAAATACGAGGCACAAAACTTTACATTTATTTCTGAGGAATATTGAAGGGGTGGGGAGACGGGTATGATACTGCTAGAACTGATTGCTTATTAGAAGTCATGGAGATGTAACAGATTTCAGTTTTTTTCTACAGAAAGTGTGGCTTCTAACCTTCTAAAAATACAGGTGAAATAAGCTCGTTTGGTCAAAATGCCAAGTCGGCACATCTTCTGCTCAGGGCACCCCACAGGGTCATGTGTGAGTGTCTCAGTGTCAGTGGTGTGTTCCCCTTTTCTCCTGTGCTCAGAGGACACTGTTGGGTTGTCTTGTTGTGCACAACATGCGCGCATGCAGACAGTGTGTAGGGGGTGCAGATACTGGTGATTCTTGTAGCTGGTAGGGCAGAGGATACGAGATGTAACCTTGCCTTGCATACATACTCTGAAAGCGTGAGTCCCTTACGTGTTTCTCCTTGAATGACTACTCCAGTGATTCTTTCAGTAGAAGTTAATTGAAGGAAATGGTCTTATCCTGATGTTAACATATGTCGTATGTTAGTCACATCTGTAGAAAGCCAGATTAAAATTTGAGCAGCATTTACAGTGTAGCAGTAGCTTGTTCTAGAGCTAAAAAATAACTCTTGATTAGCCTAAAGAGAATATGTAAATAGACCTTTTTAAATCAATGTTGAAAAGAAATCAGAAAGCAAATAATTGTGTTCTGGCAGTGATATACTTTTAGTACATAAAACTGAATTCACCAAGAACACTTAAAGAATAAAATGGGAATAATAGTATTCATCTGTGAGTAACTTTAAAAACCATTTCTTAGCTGTAATTAACTAACTAATTAGACTAAAATTTGTTGACTTACTATCACAGATAATCCTGGGTGTTTTGTACACTTTGATAATAACGCTGTACTATTAAGCAGTGACATTCCTCATAGGTGTACTGTTAGCCTCCTCACAAAGGATAAAAGACCAAAAATCACTTGGGAAACTAGTTTGTTGGAAGCCATTTCAAACAAGAGTAATTTTTGAAAAGTTTTGCACTGGTAAAGGAAATGATTTAGAATATCTTGCACATAAGAAAAGATTATCTGAGTTATTGTAATGAACTGATGCATATTTCATGGCAACATGGATAAACTGACAAGCATATTTGTGGCATGTATCCCCAGTAGTATCCAAACCAAAACCATAAGCTGTCTCAGTTGGAAACTTTTACTCTAAGGCTCTTTAATGCTGTCATAAATTGGACAGGGGCCCTGTGACAGTGCTCCTTCAGGCTAAGGTGGCATTTCCTTGCCCTCTGTTTTCAGTCTGCATTGCATTTTGATAGCTGCAGCCCTCTCTCCTCTCAAGACTTTCCATTTGGTAAATTATCTCAACATGAATGGTTCCTGGTTTTCCTTTGTGCGTTTGCATTTCAGTCATAGGTGTGTCTATTCCAGTAGCCTCCTTACGCAACTACCATGTGGCTTGTTGGTGCTAAGATACTTCTGGAAGCTGTCAGGACTTTAAGCGATCATAATACTGGTTTTCCATTCAAAATGGACTACTTTTTCGTTCTATGTTGGTTTTGCTTTAGTTGTGCCTCCCACACCTTGTCAGAATTTTCTCTCAATTACTTTATTTGTGCATTTCTTCTGTAGCTGAATCAGGTACAGCTTAATACACTACCTGTCACCTGGCTCATGTGTCATGATCCATTATGCCCACGCTCGAGTATAGTAGGCTTACTTTTCTTCTACAGCCTTTAGCAATCCCCCCTTTTGACTGCTGCTGGATGTGACACAACATCTAAGGAGTATTATTAGGAATTTAGAAAATAGTGTTGTGTATTGTTTTTTTCCTGAATTATTTTCTGAGAAGTGTGAAACTGAGAGCTCTGGACACAAGATCTTGAAACTATCTTTGTGTGCACTGTAAGTTTTTTGACTTCTGACCAGGAGGGCATTCTAGTTTGTGACAAAACTGTAAATAGCACTTACTGTGGTCATGTGCCTTGGTCACATGCCCTCTTAAAATTTTGATTATCAAACTGCCACTTAGGAATTTCTATTTCTGCTGCTTAGGAATTTATATTTCAGACACTGCTGAAACCAGCAGTCCAAGAGTGTCTATGTATAGACACTCTCTTGAAGTGACAAAATTTTATACTGTGAGTACATTTTAAGACAACAATAACAAAAAATCACAAATCAGTGGGAGCACTATTTAGTTCAGTCTAATAGATGAATAACACTGTGGATAATTTTAACGCTTCTATATTTAGGGAAACAAGGCCTTGTAGTACGTTGGTTACAGCAAAACTTGATCCATGTGAAGTACCAGATGGTGTTCTATAAATGCAGATCTTAAGGCAAGCATCCGAAGAACTCTTACACTATGTGAGTACCAGAGAATTACAATAACTGCCATCAAATAGGTCACTTTATGTATAATCGATTTTCAATCTGTAGCATAACTGATGAAAAAGATATTACCTTTTGCTAATCAGAATAATAGGGAAAGCATGATTTATGTTGCTGCTTTACCTGGAAAGGTTTCCCATAATGAAAACCCAGCCCCTCCCTGAGACTCTTTGTAGGTGAACTCTGTTCACAGGTACTTAGATTTGGGCAATCTGTAAGGCTGTAAGATCTCACAGCTCAAAGCTTGGTTTTGTGCTGCCATTGTTTGGACAAAATAAATGCTTCAGCATGAGGCCAGATGAAAACTCATCACACAGAATGAGCTGATATAGACACAACGGATACATGCTCATCTGTGTCAGTTCTGTCATTTTCTGGAACTTTAACAGTGTCAGTTACAGATATAACTTACTGAAAACTGTGGGTAGTTTTACTTTTTAATGCTTTGTTAATGTCCTTTCTTTTGACTACAACAGTTGTACGGTTTTCCTGAAGGAAATTAATTGATCTAGCTAAATTGACACCTGCTTATTCATATAGAACAAGGCTCTTTGTTCCCCAGGGACTCCTGCCAAGAGTTTGATATGATTAACGGCATTAAAGAATTGCTTTTTCAAATCTACTAGTTTCCTTTTTTGAAGGAAATGGGCAGTGTGGTGACTTGACCCCTTTCCTTTGTGAAAGGCAGGCCCGTGTGGGAAGGGGCCAGGGGAAGTGAACTGTGCCAAAGGCGGGCACGTGTGGAATACTCGAAAAATTTAGAGAGAAACTAGGAATCAGGTAAAGACTCTGAAACAAAGCTAATTTCTGCTGTTCTCTTCATGCAAATATGTGATCAGTTCCTTGTTTAGATCTTTTAGTAAATCTGCTGGTGAATGCTTTATGGCAGCAACTGCAAGAGTATTGTAGTAACTCTTATTTGTAAAACCATAATTAGGGACTGATTTTTACTCTTTATTAAAAAAATCTTTGCTGTGACACAGGGGAGGCAAAAATAATTATCTTCTAGCTAAAGTTTCTTTGCTAATCATCCTATCATGTATGAATACATAATAATAGTATAATATTATAATGCTTAATATGCTATATTATATTATGCTATATGTAATGCTTAATAATGCTATAATAATTATATTATAATGCTTTGGGAACAAATAAGCATTCTCCATGTGAAAAATCTTTTTCAAGTCCTTAGAGAGACTCTTAGTGGCTGAATGACAAGATATATGTAGATTTTGACAAAAATTAAAGATATGCATGCATGCAGTTCTACACACCTGTTCTTAGGTTTGCCAACTACACCATTAGCCAACAGCAGCAAAAAATACGATGACATCCAAATGCAGATAAATAAAAAATTAGAAATATCTCCTGTGTGTGCTGTATCTAGACCAGACCTTAAAACTTTCTCCCAAAATGCTTGGGACACGACCATAGAATGTGTTTAAAATCCTTTTTCTTTTTTTTTTTTTTTCCCTTTTTTTGAGAATAGCTTTTGAAGTAGAGTAAGTTTAGTTCTGTAACAGAAGTTATGGCCAACTGTTTCACTGTTCTGTTGTAATGGTTTGGGCTGAGATGCAGTTAATTGTTTTCATAGCAGTTGTGTGCTGATGTGTTTTGAATTTGTTACCAAAACAATGTTGTTAACACAAGGATGTTCTATTTCTTGTTGAACAGTGCTTACACAGCCTCAAGGTCGTTCCTGTTTCTCAGGCTACCCTGCCAAGGAGTGGGCTGGGGCCTTTACTTAGTAAAGTGTCTTTAGCTTGAGCCACGAGTTTATTTAATTTCTGTTGATAGGATTCTTCCCCCTCTCACACCAGGGGAATGAGTGAGCAGCTGGGTGGTACTTCGCTGTCTTCTGGAGTTGACCTACAACACCAGCTAATCTAAAAGCTCTAGCAGAAAATTTTAGCACCTAGCTTTACATCAAGATAAGATGCATCAGCTTGGTTCATGACAGCACATGGTTCAAATGCATCACTATAATGAGTATCCATCTAAACTGACTGCTTCTTTCTGCCACACATAAACATAGATGGCAACAATTTATTGCCTTACAATTGCAGGAAAATCTCCCTGATTATTCGTTTGACAGTGGTGCTGATGTTCTTTTCTCTATCTCATTTACTCTGGGTAAAGCCACAGTTCCTATCTGTTGTTATGTATGGCAAAACTTCATAGTAGTTTGAATAGATTTTATTTTTCATGTCTATCTGTTTTTAAGGGGTTAGTTTTAGTGGGCCTTTTTTTTTTTTTTTTTTTTAAATGTGTGTTTGTGTTTTTGCTGTTTTGGGGGGTTGAGGTTTTTTTTTGGTTTTCAGAGGGGTTTTTTTGCTTATTTATTTGGGGTTTTTTACTGTCCTGGAACAGAAGATCTTGTCTTCACTCCCAAGTGGCTGTATCTGGTATAAAGTTTTCTTGATAACATGCATTTTAAAAAAAATAAAAATGGTTCTCATGTATTTAAATAGCTTTATGCATATAAGAATAGTGGTTTATACCTCATCCATTTTGTCTGACAAAGACCGTTTCTGTCTCCCTCCCTGGGTCTGTTTCATCTTGCTTAACTTTTTATGTGAAGCGTATGTGTGTGGAAGTATTAATATGTCCAAGAAAACAAAATCCAATGCAAATGTGAACAAAATGAAATTAATTAGGTTACTGAAATCACAGAATAATCCCATAGTGTCACCTTGTCCCCTCTTTTGTCTACATCGTGTAGACAGAATAGCAAGGCCACAATTGGGTTGTAATTTTATATCCGCTTGAGCTTTCCTGAAGCACAGGGGAAAGGTTTTCCAAAGATCTTGCAGTGTTGGTTTTGAATTCATATGGCAAACGAATGACTGTAAGCTGCACTCTTCTATAATGAATACATCCCGTGCAGAGGTCAGTGGTGTCTGATGGAAGAGGGAGGTCACACCAGTTTGCTAAGATATGAGCAGCAAAGGAGCAAACAAATGGTGGATCTTTCTCTCAGGTTTTCCACATAGCCATTTCCCCAGAGCAAGCGTGTAATGTTAATATTCATACAATTCACTGAACAACAATTACAATGTGGAAGACAAGGAAATACATAATGTGAAAACTACCAAATACAAGTTTCTCAGTTGCATAAGTCCTGAAGAAGTGTTGTGAATGCCTTCCTTTTCCTGCAAGGGATAGAAAAGAAGTAAGAAAAGGCATAAGAAATTATGACTGACGTGGAAAATGAGTATGTAGTGTTTCACATGTACTGTAGTCTTTCTGTTGCAATCAGGTTGCAGAAAGCAGGCGGTAGGAGATGTGAATATGAGAATCAAGTATATGCAGTGCAAATAACAGTAATTTGAAGTCAATATCTGCACACTTTTTTCAATAAGTCCACAGCTTGCTTTTGCTAGAGAGTATTTGTTAGAAAGTTCAAGCTTGTTCCTTCCTACACCTTTTTTTTGGATCCTCTACCTTATTGTCTTCATGCATTTGTAACTGGTACTTTCACCCATCCTGAATATCGCCAGTGATATTGTGAGACTGTCCCTGTGATAAGTTGATTGCAAGTCTCTGTGTCTCAATGATTACTATTTTAGGGGTAGAAACAACCAAATCAGAATTTTAAAAAGCACTTTGCATTTGTTAAATTCTGCTTTCCTACTTTTCCTAAGACTAAAGTTAAATCAGTCCTGAATATCTCATCCTAAGGATCTGAAATTAAGATATTGTAATCCATTCAGTTCCAGGGATTCTTCAAAACTGTCTGCATAATTCCCATAAAAAAACATGCTGGAGAACAGAAATTATATTTCATGCTTAGAAATTTTTCAAATAACCTCCATCACATGAAAGGCTTGTTTAACGGTGGTACTGATGCCATACTGATGGCTTGCAAGTATTTGTTCAGAAAGTCCTGCATTTTCCTTTCCTCCATCAAGTGTACATATAATTGTGTAGTCTCCTAATTCATATAGTGGCCTCTATCCTCTTGAACGTGACCTGAGTTGTAGAACCCATTGTTGATGCAAATGCACACTGGTGACCTTGGACATATTTGGCAGACAATCTATCAGCTCTTGCAGATTCAACAGGATTACTATTCCCTGGAGTTTATCTCCTTTTAGGAGACTTCTACACATAGTTTCCCAGTGCTATTCTCTGGCAACTGTTTCTCTGACCACATTCATGGGTAGCTATAGAGTAGACTTGCACAGAAGGTACTTTTGTGACACTGTGAGGTAAGCACAGTCCACTCCACCCTCCTGACTGTGATTTCTGCACTGCAGGAACACTCTTTATCATGATCTTTGAAACCCTGCACCTGGCAACAGCCCACAGTGCTGTGTCAGGTCCTGGAGTTTTCATTCACAGCTATTTATTTAGCTGGCAACATCTAGACTACTTCCATTCTTTATGCACTCAGTTCTCCATATATGTTAAACACAAGTGTAACTGATAATCAAGTCATGGACAGTTTAATCTTGTTAGTCCCTGATTTTGTTTTATACATAATGAAGGGAAAGGCAGGGATTGGGTTTACAATTTGTCCTGCTGGATGTATTCCCTGATATCTTTTTCCAACCTTATGTCTCCTTGCACAAAATAAATGTAATGCACGGACTCCGATTGATCCAGTCTTCACAGTTCTCCATTCACGCAAATTACAGCAACATTGCTCAATCTTCGAGCTCAGCTTTTCTATCTCAGGGGCTTCAGTGAATTCTTAGGATATCTAACTGCTGCAATTTAGAGAAAACCCGACGGTTACATTTAAAGTGACTGTATTATATATATGAAAACAAACACACACACGCACATACCCAGTAACTTCTCCCTACCCACCCCAGTGCTCCAGCCTGAAGTGTGTACTGGGATTCCTGTTATTTGCCCAACCAGTATTTGTTTCTGACCAAGGTCCGTTTTCTTTATTTATGGGTTTTTTTCCTTTTCCGTTGATATTCCTGGATGGGTAGGTTTTATTGATGTCAACTTCAGTGACTGTCAAGGAGCGGTCTCATAATTTCCAGCTGCCCCTATTTTAAGAAAATAAATCGAGGACAGAAAGGTTTTTAAGACAGTGAATTAATGGAATTGTAGCCTGATCATTCATTATATCAAGCACTACTTTTGACCTACATGGGGTAAATGCTGTCTATTGTTCTGCATGTCTATGAATTCCTTGTTTTTAATTTTTCCTTTCACAATATGAAAATACATTTTTCCTGTGAACAGTTCTTCTCAAACAGAATGAGATGAGCTGTGTGAGGCAAGGGAGAAAGCAGGAAGCATTACCAACCACTGATGCTACAGTTGCAGCTATTTCCCTTTCATAACAGGCATGGCTTCAGTAACAATGGTCATTGATATCAGTATTTCCTTGATCCTTAATATCAATTAGATTTTTTTCAAGTCAACGAAAAAATCATCTAGATTGTCCTCATTAAACTTGGTGTAATTTCTGGCCAAGGAGTCATATATGTATGTTAAATGAGTAAAACATTGTGTAAAATATAAAAGCAGTTTTCAGTGATTTATAACCTGTAGTTTTATATGATTTTTTTAATCATTTAAGAGTATGTAAAAACATATTTTATACACAATCTTTTATCTTACCTTTATTTTTATATTTCTTCATAGCAATTTATTGCAATAGATATATCACCATTACTATAGACATTTATAGCGCCATTAAAATTCAATGCCACCATAAATTCGTGCTCCTTAAAGTGTTGACATTTGTAACATCTTCCACAAGGACATATTTTATACTGAAAGTGAGACTTAGAGAAGAAACTTTCGTTAGATTTAAGATGTGGACACAGAAATAAGCGTGTTTTATCTGCTTTCAATAAATTCAGTAACTTGGGTGAGACAAACAGTCTTACACCCCACTTTTGGGATTCATTTGCTCAGGCCACTTCAAATAAGTTCAAAGTAAAGCACAATATTAAAAAAAACTACTAGAACACAATTATTTACTGACTAACACATAAAATATAGACAGTGTAGAATGAGCTATTAAAGTACAAGTTAACATTCTGAGTCTTCCAAAGGCAACTGAAGAGTCTTTCATGTCCCAACAGGCCATGGAGGAGAAGAGAAGGAGAAGAGAGGAGAAGCTGGTCTCCAGAGCTCTCTAGGGTAGACAGACAGACAGACAGTGCTGCTGAGCTGCTCTCACACAAGGTCAGTCACAGCTGATGGCGCTGACAGCTCAACCTCATTGCCCAGCTGCTCCTGATGATCTAAACTGGATTGACTGGCCATGTTTTGTTTCTTTTCTCCCAACACTTTGGGATCTTACACTTTTCTGTGTTCAGGTTTTTCCACGTGAATCCTCGCCTCTGTCTTAACAGTCCTGTCTCTCTCTGTAACCCTTACTTTCCTTACCTCCCCACTGACGTTCTTGCAGCTCTTTCTCAGAAGTCTCACAGAAGTTTAGGCAGCTGATCGGGGTAGAGCTGGGCTGTACATTCATGATGCACCGTCTGCTGACCTGCCTGTGGTGGGAAGAAGCATACAGCAGAGAATGCAGAGATGGGTACAGCTGATGAGTTTTGGTTTATGTGTTGGCAAGTCCCTTAACATTTAAAGAGAGCATCTGTTGTTCGTTTCAGTGGGCAGCCCAGCTCTAACCATGACAAATTTACATTTCATAGGGTGGGAGTATAAAATTTAACTAGAAAAGTTGAAAAATTACAATTCTGAAGCCTGAATGTTTAAGGTTATTTAAAGATCATTTAGTCATTAGTTTTTTCCATATTGATTGATGTGCAGTTGCTAGTTATTTGTAAACAGCAGCTTTTATCTACGGGATGGACTTACAGAGCCATCTTATGGTCCTAACCCAGAAAAGCTGTCAGAGTACAGCATCAAAATAACTCCTGTTTACAAATGCACAATTTATTTTCTTTTTAGTCATGTGTCTGTTTCTTATTAGAACTCAGCTAAACTACTTTTTGGAACTTGACAATTTGCTTTAGTTTCTCTGTGAATTCTGCTCAAGTTACACAGAAACAGGCATTTAGGAAAATTCTCCCAGTAGACCCTCTAAACAAGGAATGCACAGACATAATGTGATTTATTGTGTTAGGTTGTCCCTCCTTTCTAAACTGGGAACCTTATGTTTATGGTTTTTGTGCTGCTTTGTGAGGCGGTGAACAGAAGCCAAGTTACGGTTTTTTACTCTTCTCCAACCAGAATAGGATCCCATCCGTAGGGTGGTAGGTATTACATGCTTTCCAAAGTGAAAAGGCTACTGATGTGGTCCATGTCTGCATGAAGGTGACCCACACCCAGAATTCTTCGTGAAGACTTTAACTGGATGGAATACTTCCTCAAACATTTTGCCATCGTTTCTGAGAGTACTGAAGTCCACTTTAACTCTGAAAGAAAACAGCATAAAATCACCACTGAAACAAAAGTGGCTTCCCTCCTCCCCATCATTGCGGAATCAGGCAGGAATCTCTCTCTGTCACAATGGTTTCTTTATTCAAGGAAAAAAAAAGACTGCTGAGTAAGTATCAGCATGGAGCTGAATGTAATGTGCAAGTGGATAGCAAGTTGATTTTTTGTTGTTGTTGCTAATGTTATTCTATATAAATTCAGAATTGAAAATATGTTTTGACAGTTCAAAGTATCTTTGATAATGGTCAGAATTACCATTAACCTTTACCTTGTATCACCCTAGATTCCACATGGGTGTCTCATTTTGGCATGGGAGTGAGTAGCAGAGAGTAGCAGTATAGGACAGATTACAAAGTAATTACAGAAGAGCTTCCTGCTTGGAAATCCCAGCCCTTCTAAAGGAGGGCGTGGGTTTAAATACCATCAAAATCATCCCTCATGGCTCCACAACAAGGAAAAGCACTGTGGTTTTAGATGATGTCTGGAACTTTGTGAACCTTCTGCCAGTACTGGCTGCTGTATCAGTTAACCCTGGAGGTGGCTTGCTTTCTGACCTGAGCTGTTCCGCATTTGAAGGTTCACTAGAATCTAGCATAAATGCAGACTTAATATGGACCAGAGAGAATCCAAGCATGACAGTTAAGGAGAACAATAATCCTGTAGGGATTACAGTTGTTGACCAGGAGAGTTACCAAGGAATCATTGGCTTTCATGAGCAATCATGAGATCTGATGGAAATCCCAGAAATGTTTTTATTTTCAGACTGTTTGTAGTTAAATGGCAGATGTAACCAAATCCAAAATGCATTTTTATATATAGACAAGGCGTAACATTTATTTTTATAAAATAATGAGGGGTGTGCAAGTGTCAGTAACTTATATTTACATATTTTCTCTTCCAACCCAAACCATTCTATGATTTTCAAGAGCTTCACAAGTAACAGCTAAGAAAAATGCAATGTGTTACAGAGTTTCCTGTGTAGTAACAAGTAGTCAGCCAGGTTTAGCGATCATCTTTCATTAGATTTCTGTATGTCTGTGCAGAAAACGGTGTATATCTGTGCAGAAAATTGATAGTGACTGAAATGTAAGTCACAAAACTGAAACAAAGGGAAAGATTGAAAAGGTAGAATATTCACTAATACAGTCATAATCAGGTTTTATCTTTATTTCATACTATAGCTTATGAGATGAACAGCTCTGAAAATAGAGTGCTCAGTGTGGTGACAAAGCATACTACAAATGTACTATAAAACTACTTTAATATTTCAGAGTCAGAAATCTGGTATCGCATTTGTCACCATATAGGTCAACTGTATTTATTTTTTTAACAGGCACACAGCTACACAACTGGAAGCTTCATAGGCTAAAGAGAAAGGAAGATCAGGCAAGTGCTCCTGGAAAAATCAAAAATAAAGCTGGATTTCAAGAAAGAGGGGTTTTTTTTTGGCCACAAGATGAGTAACTAATATACCTGTGTCCCAGCAGAGTTCACAGAGGTGCTGCTGTACTCAAAGCTCTCCACAGAATCAAAATTAAGGGTCTTAGAGGGCTTTTGGCCATTAATGATGCCACAGGACTTTCCATATGAAGTGGCTTGTTAGCACTATGGTTCTAGCTCCTGTAATTACTCTCAGCCAACTTAAATTACCCTTCAGTTTCAATTGTAGTGAGAAATTCTGGGAGCAAATTCTGATGAGGTTAACCAGGAGCAGGTTATGGGATCACACGTGATAATAGCTGCATCAGGAACAAAACTTTGCTAATGGAGGTTTTCTAGTCTGCCAGGAAAAAGTTTCACAAAAGCTGCTGACAGGAAGTTGAAACAGTTGTCCATTTGGGGGAAAAAAGGTGTAAACTTTCCAGTTGTAAATGTGATTAGTCATTTGGGAGAATTTTCCAAAAAAGGCTATGGAAAATTCTTTATTGGTCGGAATGTTAAAATCAGATTTGCTTATTTTTTAAAGTCTATTGTGGACACTTTTTAAAGGATAATTCTAATAGATTTTGGGCAGTAGTTGTTACACAGAAGATAAAGCTTGTACAACAGTATTTTTGTTTCCTTGTTTTCTGGTAGTGGTAGCATTCCCTGGTGCTCTTGCATCTTGCTCTGGGTGTGGTGTTGGGCCAGTGGAGACGCCTTTTTCAGCTCAGGCGTTGTGGATGCAAGTGGGGAGTGAAACAATCCATTTCTCATTGGCAGGAGCTGGGGGGTCCTGTAGATTTGCCAATGGCCTCTCCTGCTTTCTGCTGTAACAACGATAAATGTCTTGTTTAGAAATACTTTCTCATCATGGTCTACTGATTTTATATCATGTGACTTTAAATCACTTTGAACATAATTCACAATATTAGAATGAATAAACCTATCATTTTATTTCCATATTGCATATAGAACATCTAGTCAGTATTTATAGATATGTAATATTAATCCCACTCATGAGGAGATGCCTTTACAATTTAGTAATGCCATCACCTTGCTTGAGTTACAAGCTCTTCACTTCTTTCAAGATTGAAAAATCCGTGTCTCAGGAATGTTCAGCATGGCTCTTTGTGAATTTATTACTTAATTTGAAAAGTTTGAACAAGAACAGTATTTTTCAGCAATTATTATTTTATGAAGACTTTGACTATTTCTGTGAAAATGAGATTGATTTGGCAGAAATAACCTGGTGCTTTTGAATCTAAAAGGTTTTGAAAATCTTTCAAAGTCAGAGAAACTGTAGATTTGGCTTTAATGAAAGGGAGAGAAGGAAGTGGTGTTCAAAATGTGTGTCTTGGGTTGCATTTGCTTTGCCTTTACCATAACTCCGCTTGTGATGGGCATTGCCTGCAATGATCCCTGCTGCTTTTCAGCTTCGTGCCTCTGGCTGGAGTTCAGTGTTGGACACTGAGATGGGAACCCCCACTTAACAAATATTAAACCAGATTGGCCTACATCTGCTTCTCCTAGTGAACTACTTATAAAAGAGCAAAAGGCTTTCAAATTCAGAAAAGCCAAGTTATGCTAGAATGGCAATTTTTAAACAGCAAAGTATCCAAGAGACTAGGTAAAGCAGAATGGGAAGCAATTACTGTATGCATTCTCTCCTTACATCTAGTCAAAACCAACTTCTTATCAACAAACTTCAGTGTCTCTTGGCTCATAAGATTAGGCTTTTGGTTTCTTTTTGCTTATATCATCCTGAGACCCGATTGTTTGATTGTTTCCTGAGGGAAGAAGCGTTCACAGCATTTGCTCTCCTTTACAGTTTCCACCAGATCCAGTCACTTACTTTTAGAGGAACATATTACACAAACCAAGAACAAACCCTTCGTTGTCTCTGGCAGGAGTAGACTCAATAAATGATTACATTAGTAATTACAAAAACAAAAATTCCCTTTCCCTGTCTGTTAGGTGTCACAGGGAAGTGACACCTCTGTCATTCCTTTGCTCTCAGCAGCCTGTGATTCTAGCAGTAGATTATTTCCCTTCTTCCCTCAGCCCTCTTTTCTGTGCCCCATGTTTCCCACAAAGTTTGGGATCACTCAGTTCTTGCACTCTGCACTGACCTTTCCATAGGACTGAATTGCCAAGTAGTTCCCGGTATCCTTGGAGTAGGGCCCTGCCATCGGTTCTGGGCCTTGTGGGGTGGGTGTCTCTTAGGGAAAGTGAAAAATCCCTGCACCTGGCAATGGACCAAGAGTCCCCAGAGATGGGCAGGATAGCTTTTGCCAAGGTTGCTTTCTGCTGGGTAGAGACTTAAGTAGATCGTTGTTCTTTCTGCTGACTGAATGCTTCTAGAAGCATAATGCTGCATCTCACTGGAATTGTTTTAACTGACGAGGTCTTCATGGAAAATACAGTGGTGTTTTGGGAGCAGTTATTGGAGCTTAGTTAGAATTCAAATGAAGATTCCTAAAACACACACTCAGAGGAGTTTCAAAAAAATTATTATTTTAAAATCATTTAAGGTTGGATTTAAGGATTAGCTGAAAAGGGGAGTTGGGAATCATGTTTATATAAACAAATGGAAATTGCTTTCTACATACTAATTGCAATTACACATTTCTGTTTTCACATTTTGTTAATACCAAACTGTTTGTTATCACAGCTAATAAGAAATAAATCATAATTGTTTTTAGCTACTCTACATAATGAACAAAAACATGATTGCTGTCGACAGTTGCACCAGGAATTACACTTTTGCCTAATAAACAGAAGATTTCTACTATTTGTAGTTGAGAGGAAAACTCTGTTACGTGCCATTGAAGAACGTCCCAATTAAATTGCAGAGATTTTAAGCTTTGCTATACCTGTAGCACACAATTAGTGGAAAAATCTGAACTGCAAAAACTATTTAGGCTCAACAGTTTCTGTAATCTCAATTAAAAAATAATGCTGAAAATAATAAAACATTATTAATAATATTCAAGATTAAAACTCTACAGATGTTCCAAAATGCTTACCACGGGTTGCATATCTACTGACGGATTTAAGTATCACATTTACCCAAAAAATCACTCTTTGAATACTCCTGGATTTTGATAACTGCATTATCTGAGGTCATTTCATATATCCGAGCACTTTAACAGGCGTAATGAATGAAGCTGCGGTCTCGTGTTGCGCATTGTTTAATTGTGTGAAAGAGTTACATGAAAAATGCCAGAGTGCATTTTATGGTGGCCTTCTGCATAGTACAAAATACCTTTGCAGTAAAACCTTTCAATGCATTTTCAGATATATTTCCGCCGTAGTAGCACACGCTGTAATACAACGTGAGCTTTGTTTATTTCAAAAGTGAGCCCAGAGCACTTGCATAGAAAGTAGGAAATAGGCGTTAGCTGGAAATGTATCTAAAATTCCTTCTGCAGTACGGCAGTGATGTCTGATCTGCAGCAATATCAAAGTTATCTTGCACTTTTCCTGGAGGTAACTTGCTTATTTACCTTCTTTGTGAGCAGGGATACAAGGACTTCTGGAACTGGACATGAAAGCTAATGCAATCATTTAATTTGCTTAACAATTCTCGTATGCTATTTTTTTTTTAGCTTGTTTTTTTTCATTGTCTACTTTTCCTTCTCTCAGCTTTAAGGTGTATCTTTATCTAGTTCCCAACTGACAGTGCAAATGCCGGCAAAGACACTCCTATTGGTGTTTTTGCAGTTAAGAAAAGTAACACTGCTGTAATACTCCAAAACTCAGCACTTTTCTTTTGCCTCTCATAAAAGAGCATCATCATGAAATTCCAGACTTTGAAGATACTTTAAAAGGATTGAGACTGTGCAGCACTCTGAAATTAATTGGTGTTTTCCATTGTGGTGAATCAGAGCTGCTGTAATAGTTGCCGTCTTGTACTGTTTGTACCATGAGTATGCTGAGAATAATTTTGGTTGCATAATAACTGATAATTCTTCCCCTGGTGAATTCCTTACCACATTTTACCATAATTTCTGGTTATTTCTGGTAGTTTTTATTTCTTTGAGATCCTTCTTCAGTAACCATTGATATAAACTAAACTTCAGCTGAACACTATGATAATGGTATAATTTTTCCCAGGCTGCCAGTTCTATTTAATTTTTTACTTTGTTAGTGTAGGATGGGTGGCAAGAACTGTGGCATTTACAGTGAGTCAAATACAAAGACAAAATTCAAGTTGGTCCCACAGTGACAGTGTGGTGTGGCTGGGGGCGAGGGCTGTGCCTGCCTCTGTGCTGGGTGATCTGTAGCCCTTAGTTCCTCAGCTTTGGAGGGGGTGAGAGCATGGAAGGGTTTGAGAGGTGGGACTGACGTGGGGCATTCCCAGTAAAGCAAATGCAAGCAGACTGACTGCTCCAGAGCCTCTCCTGGTGGAAATAGTTGCCCCAGGCAGCTCCCGCAGTGCAAACACCAGCTTCTTGTGGTGATGAACTCCCTGGGTGCAGAAGCTGACAGTCCCAGAGACTCTTGACCTGGCCAGAAGTTCTGCTGCAGAGGTGACCAAAGTGAGATGCTTGTTAAAGAGTCAATGCAAACTGATCCTGCAGATGCAGAAGAGGTGAAGTGGGATGGACGTCTGTACATAATTAGGACAGCTGAATGGTTTGCAAATAGTTAAAGATCAGAAATGTGTCGTGCGTTTCCTGGAGCAGTCACATAGAATCATGAACCCAGCAGCACAGAAGAACTCAGCAGGACAATGCTTTGTAGGGTCTTGCCAGGTCCACCTGGAGATGTGATTGCAGCACACTTGCAGTGGAGGCTTCTTTCATGATAAGGGCAGACGTCAGTGGTCTTGTTCAAGAGATTTGATTCCCCAGGAAATTGTTGTCCTATGCAGAGCTCCCAACAACCAGGTTTTTCGTTATTTTTGATTGTTTTTAAACAGTCCTTGAGCGTCTGTACAACTGAAACAAAATGCTGCAATTGAGTTTGAAGCAGAAATTCCCCTCAGGGCATTCAGTCCCAGCTAAGAACCAATTTTGTTGAAAACAGAAGTGTAACAAGGCATTTGGCAACTTCTTGCCAACCTACGAAGCTGATGTGGGCAAGAGCCTGAGCTCAGTGGGGGTCTTGGGCCCCTGGGTATTAATCCCAGGAGGGGTTGATTGGAGCTGTTGAAGCCCATTGATGCCCTGAAGGTATAGAACACATTTCTCAATTTAGTCTTGTCAGTCATGTCCTTCTGACAAATGAGATCATAGCACCAGTGCAACTAGAATATCTTGTTTATTCGATGTAGCCCTGATTATTTGGAGAAGACAAAATGCTGCACCAAAACTAGCTAGTGGGTTTGAATATAAATTACAACCTATGAAGGCTTCTAAATAAATAATGCCATTAATCCAGAGCGTGCTCTTTTTTTTTTTTTTTTATTTGTTGAAAGGAATCAGAAGCAATATTGGGTTATTTATTCCTAGAATAATGTTGCTATAGTAACCATTGCACCTTATTGTTAGATATATACAGGAGTGGTAAAGTTTCTTCAGGGGGAGGCGAGAAATTTGTCCAATAATGGGGCATTTTCAATAGAAGAGGTGTTTGCTTTCCTTGAGAGGTTGTGTATAGCAAGAAATNGGGGGGGGAGGGGGCTGAAAGGAGAGGAAGGATTGTTAGATGTGCAGTGGCTTGTATTACACTAAGTTGGCTCATTTTAATCATTGTTTTACTGTGGCAGTTTTGAAGTGTGGACTGTGTGGGTAACCATGGAAACAGAAACTATACAAATTAAGGACCTAAACACAGTACTGTAAGAATCCTTCAGAATTAACTTGATTATTAGAGATAAAATGCTGCGTGAATCTCATACAGGGTAGGGGGAAACGACTGTTTCACCGTGATTCCCCAAACACAGAGTTTTCTTGAACACATGTAGAGTAGCTGCCTTGTGGTTACCGCCACCGAAAACATCCTTGGACTGCGGGGTGGTTGGTCCTTGAGGTGCTGCAAAAGCAGCATTAATGGGAAAGCAGCTGCTAGGATTGAGGAGGACAATTGTTACCTCCTCAGGCCTCCTGGGATTATTGGAGAGAAGAGAGGACAGGATACCCCCTCTCCCAGGTACCAGTCATGTTCCTAGCTTAAAGAAGGTCCTGAACAGCTATGAGGAGAGTTGAGATGAATCTACTTAGCATTAATTTTCTTTTTGGTATTCTAGCTCAATTTTCCAGGTTTGTTGATGTGTTTTCCT
This sequence comes from Pedionomus torquatus, assembly GCA_013398155.1. Classification (NCBI taxonomy): domain Eukaryota; kingdom Metazoa; phylum Chordata; class Aves; order Charadriiformes; family Pedionomidae; genus Pedionomus; species Pedionomus torquatus. The sequence goes on along the minus strand of VZRU01003865.1, from coordinate 59,940 downwards.
GCTCTGTCCTCGGTGGCTCATGTGCTAAAACTGCGTGTGCACTTGGATGTTACAATATTGAAAAGCTTTAGCACTATCTATGTTTCTGTAATTGCTGTCCATTCTAAAATTATATTTAACAGCATAGTAGCATCCAAATCCTTAAAAGACTCTATTTCATGTGCAGGTTTCTTTTAATACTGTGGTTAGTAATTTTGTCCTACAAAATTACCCCCCTTCTCCCCCTTATTTTAACAGAATTCTGAATGAAATCCAGGCAGTTTGTTAACTCTGAAAGCTGGGGGGAAACCCCCCCAAACCAAAGAAACTTACTCTGGCAGAAGCAAAAAACTAATTGTGTTGATTTTAGAATAAACAAACAAAAGCAAACCAAAGCCAACACAACAAAAAAAACCCACTCAACAATGAAAAATTTTGTAAGATAATAGTAAAAGAATAATCCTGAATTAAAAATTATGAGGTTTAGGCATTTAAAAAGTAGACTGGTACACTGAGTTTCTCAGAATGTCTCAGATTCATTAGGGGTATGGAAAAGGATTATTCAAACAATTTGGAAACAGGACATTTCAATGAAAGTTTCTGTTGTCTGTGACTGTGTCTTTTTTGTCTGGAAAAAAAAAAAACAATTCGTTAATTAATCTGTCCCTGATTATTTTTAAAGTGCAATATGTGCTAGGTAATATGCAAGCTGGTTATTACCTCGGATTCATTTTGATGTCACTCTGAATTGTTAAAGCAATTCTAATTAACTATTCAAAGGACTGAAGGAATAAATATGTGTTTTAAATTTCATAAAACACTTATGAAAATCTGCAGTGATGTTATGAGTTGTCTTAATGTACGTAAGATTAGCAGGTTTTTAGTTGGTCTGATAATAAAATGTGATAGTGAAAATGTGGGAGTGCTTTATGAACAAGACTTTAAATCTGTGTATCTCTAAACACTTTTAGTTATACTATCATGAATAATTTATTAATATTAGAGTTAGATTATCAATAGCAATAATTAAAAACACTGAAATTTAGTTATTGTATATGTTACTGTAAAACAACATGGTATATAGCACCCATGGTATTCATTGACATATCTCAGCTAATATTTGTTACAGTACAGCGGGAGGAGCAGCATTTTGTGTTCTCTGAGTCTGCAACTAATTTGCAATAGACCATCGATGATTTATAATAGCAGTATTAGACAGATGAGAAAACATCTCCTCTTTCCAGAGGACTGACTGTACAGACAGAAGGGAATAAAAAAGCTTCCCCATATTGCCATTTTATTTCTAGAGCCGCTTTACTCCAAGTAGTTGATTTTAACCGGAGTTGTATAATGTGCATTCTAATGCACGCAGACCTTTCCCTCTCCTTCATTGACGCTGCTCAGCCCTGAAGGCAACATTGCCTACAGTATGGGATAACCCACTCCCAAAATAAATATCTGCCTGTGCAAGCAGTTTAATTAATCTGACAAAGTTCTAACTAGGATAAGTATGTGGCTGGAAGATTTGGTTTGCAGAATGTCACTTAAAGTTGCCGACGATGTGCAGGTGTATTTGTCATTCTCAGCTGCAAGCGTGGCTCCTTCTTTCCATTGTCTGAGGTGCCTGTGTGCTGCAGCTGCAAAGTGCACTGCAGAAATAATGGCCATCGCACAAAAGCTTCCTGGGTGATGTCAATACCAAGGGCTTGCAGATAGTTTTTCAATTGCCTCTCATTATGACATTGCAGCTTGGAAGCTGTTGAAAGCAGCTTGCAATGGTCTGTCTGCCAGGGCAGGTTCTGTCCTCCACCTAACCCTGGCAGCAAGGCTAATAGCTGCTCAGGAGGCCAATGGATCTTCATAAAAAATGGAAATGGTTTTGCCTCTTCATTTTAATTAACATTATGTCTACATTTCTATGATAATGGATAATTAAGTGAGTTACCTTGACATTGGAATGTTCTTGGAAATAATTGACTATGCAATTTCATTAGGTTAAAGACATTTGTCTGTTTTATTTTGAATGGAAGTTTCATATAAATATTTCTCAATGTGATTTATACATAAACTAATTACTATTCTTAGAGTCAGGATTTTACAAACCACAAAATTCATTATGTGCATTTTAAAAATCTTTTTGTGATCGTACCTATAGACCATCTCATCTATTTCTTGAAAGAAATAGTCCTTTTTGTTTTTCCTGGAGCCTCTGATCATGCATTATACTCTATAAACACATCAAGGGGCAGACAAGCATTCTCCTGAAATAGTATTATTTGGGGGATAGCAAAGCAAAAAGATTTCCTCCACAAGGGTTTATTACACTTCAGAGAAAAATGTTAAGCAATCAAAAGCGTTCTTCAATAAAATCTGAAAGAATTATAAAGAGGCAATTTTTACCTATATTTCTTCACCTGAACAGTTGAGCATATGCTTTTCAAGCAAATTGCGGTATTCCCCAGCAGCATCCAACTTTCTAGATCTAGTAAGGGTTGTGTCTTGTCCTTAAATCTTCTTGCATATCTATTTATAAAGGACTGGAGGACGCATGCAGGCATGTTAGGTCCTTTTTGCTGTAATGTGCCACCAGAAAAATACTTCAGTAGCAGTTCTGTCCCTCAGCTTCTTACAGGGTCATGACCTCAATTCAAGAGAAAATGCTTATGTGGAGTTTATTTGTCCTGTGGAGATACTGTAAGCTCTACTGCAGAACTTCTGTTTTTTGAGAGGTGCCCACAGCTCACATAAATAATGATAGAATTGAAAAGTGTACTGTTTTCAATTTAATACACCTATTGAAGTATAGATTACAAATATCCCATAAAAGGGGTCATTAAGATTAAAGACAATCATTTATTCATAGTTTCTGATAGCACTGTGTACTACATGGAAGCTAACAATTGCCTTTGAAGGGGTTGTCAGTGAGATTAATCTTCAAATCTACTGACAAAGGGAATTTTTGATAACAGATTTGTAGATAATTCTTTAGAAATCTACTACATTTGTGATGTGAATTACCAACTGCATTGTGGAAACAAATTGCACATTCGTTCATTTTAAAGTGTAACAAAGTATCCTGTTCCAGCAGTGTTGCTTTGTATACCATGGGCAACGAGAGAGGCAGGTGATAAAGGGAAAAGAATAATGTTTCGAGAATAAGTACTTTAAGACAGTATTTAAATATATGATTAAATGTGATATTCTGATCTGATTGCATGTGGTATTACTGCAGGAAAAACTGTAGCAGTAATAATCAGACTCTATTTCATGGTACAAAAATATTAGATGTCTCTTGGAAACTCTGTGGTATATGGTTTAGTAACATTTTTCTGTCTGCAATAAATCTTCCTGAAGCCTAATCCTAGTTAAGGGATAGTTGGGCTACACTTTGCTGTTGATTCTATCATCTGCTGGATCCATGGGAACAAAAGGGCAATTCAAGTTTTCATAAAACAGATAAATTCATATGTTAATACTCGAGATGGACCGGTCTGTAATAATCTGTGACAGTTACATTTTTCAGTGTCTCTCAGCTAAAATCAGAACATGTCTTTATATATCTATATAGGTATTTGTTATTTTCAGTCAGCAGAGAACATTTCAAAATGGAAGTGAAAATGTCTTACACTAGGTAAGTGTTCCTTTAGAGACACATACCAGGGGTTGAAGAACCATTTTCACCTTCCAGGTGTTTCATTGTTTTGAGCCTGATGCAAAAGTCCAGGCTTATTCAATAGACAGAGGGCAAATCTACTTTTTCTTTAGAAATAAGATTTTCAGATAGAGTAAGAAGAAATTAAGAAAGTTTTTCTGGAACAGGATGGTACACCTTTCCAAGTAGCTCCGTGCAGAAAACATTCCTGTTGTATTTTTGATTTCCATACTAATTCTAGAATGGAACAAATAGAATTGAAAATACGAGTCAAAGGTTGTTGAAAAAGAGAGTTCTCCATAATAACAAGAATGACTGCCAGCTTTGTGCAAAAAAATGGTTTCTGCTGCATGACAGTAAATTCCTGAAAAAAAGCACAGTGATGCCATGGTTCTACATGGCACAGCACGCTGAAGCACTAAGTCATACGGATTCAAGGAGATGGCCATAATACATTATCTGCAAGGTACATGGTTTTTAACTTTAGACACACTTTGTGCTTTGGAGACTCAACATAACATACAGAAAATAAAGAGCTGAATAAGAAAAACTCTTGTCCTTAGTGGAAGCATAGTTTCTCAGTTACAACAAGTGAGTATTTGGGGCGTGCATGGGGCATGGACTGTGTGGCCCATGGACTAGTCTTTCAGCTGTACTGTAGTAGTTGGTTAGTAGACCTGTTGCATTATTTCAATTGCACTGTCCCAGGGTTTGGTGTGCTCATACTGCGCTCACCGATACCTGAAACTCTTTTCATTTGTAAAACCAAAGCAGATTTGAAAAATCTGTCTGCATTTACCTGAGTACAATAAATGATCCTAAGTCATCGTGTGCAAGTAGAATATGGCCTTGGTAAAGCTGTTTTCCTCAATTAAAGCCTGACAGAGTTATTTCTGTCTCAGCAGTCAACAATGATGGTAAGACTTTGTCTTCAGCAGAGCAGAACATCCCTTCTGTGCCGACTGCCCTCATTGGCCATCACCTCCGTCCCTGGTGTCAAAGTAGTTTGGCCCCAATCAAATTCTTGTTCCCGTAGTTGTTCAAGTGTGTAGTAAATGAATTGCAATAAGTTGCAGGCCCTTGCTGGGTGTGCTGCAAGCCCCTTCCGAGCCAGCTGCTGATGCTGTGGAGGAGCCCTTTTCCCTGGTGGGCTGTGGTGGCCATGGGCTGGGCTGCAGCACAGGAGGTGGTGTGCTGGGCAAAACAGGCCAGAGGGCCTGACCAGGAGAGTGCTTCCTATCGCTCCCTGAGTTTTGCTGTGTCATAGAGGTATCAGCTGTGAAGTACAGTGGTGACTAGTAGTGCTGTTAATCTGATACAAGAGCTGGGAAGGTGTTGCCACTAAAACACTTGTGAGAAACCAGATGGGCAAATAGTTTTCTGCTTTATGGTCTCCTTTGCTCTGCCCAGTTCCATCCCCCCTTGCATTGAAATAAAGAGGATTTTAGGATTCTTGAAGTCTCATAACCTTGTAGCCCCCATGAAGGGTTCCAGGTGCCTGTCTTTCTGCAGCTGGTGTGTTTGGAGAGTTCAGTCAGCCACCATCTTCTGAAATTTGTGCTTTGTGGGATTCCTCACTGGCTGAGCCTGGGGACTGCCAGTGGGTCAGTGCCTGTATGACAAGCAGCCTCAGGCTCCAAGGTGCTGCCAAGTCCAGTGATTTGTCCGCATGACTGTTATGCAGGTGACTGTGAAGCTGTCAGCTTCCCTTCTGCAAAATGAGTTTATGAGCCTTTCTGTGCCACTGAACCCTGTGGGAGAGGGGAGAGAAAAGAAGGGAGTAAACAGGTTTCCAGTCTGGGGTGACAGAATGCCCAAAATTAAAGCCTCAAATTATTTACAGAACTAGAAACCTTATTTCTGCACAGCCTGTAGTGCGCGGCGTAGAAGTATATGTCTTATGTATAAAGCCTTTGGTAATTGGGTGAGTAGTTTTTCTGGGGAGTTTGTTTTATAATGATCATAAACTTAAGATCTCCTTTAAGCTCCTTCTAGCCACCCCCATAAGACATCTTATTTCAGGCAGCAACCAGAAAAATAGAACCTATTTGCACTTGGAGCTCCACAATCATTGCACTTTGACTACAGAGGGACACGCTGAAGTGCAATTCTTATACCCTTCTGTTGTTTGTTTTTTCCCCTCACGGTCCCTTTATGAGGAAGTACTTCGGGTTTGAATTTTTTTCTCCTTTTAAATATTGAATCACACACTGACTTTAATGGGAGCAGAGATGGATTGTGCTAATTAATTAATAATTAATACTAAATAATTCCTAGCCTAACCTAAGATAAGAATATGCAGTACATCGAGGACCACCTCATATTGGTAGGTCTATTTAATAGAGAACTAAAATAAGCACAACATTTATCTCTAAAAACTATCCCCACCGTTTTTCTGCTCTCTCAGTTTTCCTTCAATCAGTGTTTCTGTTTTGTCATTAGCCCACACAACTGAAGTGGACATCAGGAACTCTGCTTAGATTTTCATGGGGGAGTCAGGCTTGCCAAGCCTAAATAAAACAGAAGATTTTTAGAAAGGTGCATCATTGAATCAGTTTGTTAATGTGCACGCTGACAGAAAGAAATAAGATTCAAGAAAAAATTGTAGCAGGGTATTTTTTCTGCTGCAATGATCTATTATATACTTTAGATACAGTATATCCTGTTTTAAAAAAAGGCTAAAAATGAAAATATGTATGGAATGCTAAGCACATTCCACTGTCAGAGAAGTTCTTTACTTATTAACATAGACACTGATACTGAAAATACTGTAATGGAACTCATGCATTATACTCTGTCATTATAAGAAGAGAAATTTTCATGCAAAAATATTTAAAGCATGTCTCACAATAGAATAAATAAGAATCAGTTTTGTAACTTCATCTTTCATGCTTTCTGTTTTGGATGCTGCAGCTAATACGATGTACACAGAGATTGCCTTTGACTCTCAGATCCATGTAAAAATATTTCTAAATATATAAATATAAATAGACTACTTCTTATTTCCTATAGAAAATATAAAATATTAACCGTTACTGGGATCTTAAAGTAAAGACATTTTAGATTTTTTGTGGATAGAAGTTTGTTGTTGAACCTTTGCGAACATCTGGATGATGTGAAACACAGAGGGTGGAAATTAATGAAGTCTGTGGGCTTTCTGGAAAGCGCTCTGGCTGTGCTCTTGCTGTCTCTCTGCATAATAGAGCCTGCACTCTTACTCCTGCTTCGCTGAAAATGTTGTTGTTGGGAGCTGACAGTCTGTTCAGAAAAGTTTATCAGAGTCCTAGAGTCCTTGTACAAAAGAAGTATATTTTTTCTTTTTTTCTTTCTATCTTTCCTTTTTTTCATAGAACACAAAGTATCTCAGTATCTCATCTAAGCAGGAAAGATTCATCAAAATCTCTAATTAAATACATGACAGCTGGTGAATTAGAACATTTTGTCTTAGCACTGCCATCCTATAATACTTCATAATCCTAGGAGTCCAAAGTATGAATTAATTATGCTCATAAGTATCCTGATACCCAACTAACGGGGAAAGATAACCAAAAGCAAGCCTGAAAGGTCTCCCAGAAAGTAGGCAGGACTGCTAATAACAGGTAGCTAGGACCAAATTATTTCCAGATTACTAGACTTTACTTTGGAGGTGCTTTGATATAGAATATGTGTATTATAAGGCTATTTGGTTAAAGAAACTGCTTTCTTTTAAAATAATGTATTAAAAAAAAAAAAAAAGGCATTTTAAAAAGCTGTGTGTTAAATATAAATTTCTAGCAGGTAGCACAATAAAATTCCATAATGCTCAGTCTTACAAAGATAAATATGATTTAAAAAATTAAAAATCATAGTTTGAGTAGTGCTATCATCTTCAAGAAATGGAAATTTAGAGACAAATTTGGGCAGATGCTCACATGTTGCAAGGTTGATTCGATTTGCTGGGGAAGAGGTTTTGGTTCTTTTTGGAACTTTAGAGGGAAAGGAACAGAACCAAAGCAGGAATTTTCATGCTGCAGAGTTCAGGGGATTTAGAATATTGTTACAGTCAATTATTCCAGGTTTAGGGCATTTCATTTTTGAACATCAATAACCAAAGACTGACTATTTCACTGAAAGTAAATACTTCCTTTAAAAATGTTTGCTCCATCAGTAATCCAGATGTGAGGCAGATATTTCTAAGGAAAATCTCGTAAGCAGCCCTAGTGCTTTGTATTAATCTTGTTCTCTGTTTCATTATTTTTTTCCTGTTAAGACTTAAGAGTATTTTTTTTCCTGAGATTTTCTAACTTCAAGTCTTCTAATTAAAATATATCTCACAAAATATGAAACCCGCATTATCAAATTTCTATTCCCATATACTTAACAAAATCAGACTTATATGATAGGTCTTATAAGTGTTTCAGCAGTCGCCTTTTGTAACCTTTCTGGTTTCCAACACGTAGCACAAAATTTTCTTTCCAATTTTCCTTTTTTCCTGTTGATTCATTGATTTTATTTGTTATTCAGAGGCTGTGCAATTACATTGAAAACTTGTATGTTCTTGGTGGCTTGGATGTCCTCTAAGTCCATGCAGAGTGAATTCTTTATGTATGAGGGTTTTTTTCTCATTTTGGTCAGCAGATGGTGAGATGTTGGTGTCACAACTGCGATTGAGGAGATGATTAATTCCAGACAAACTTGGCCTAAAATTCCCAAGAAACCACATACTCCTAAATCAACAAAGCTTCTTTGGAAGTTCATTATGTCTGTCTTTTGACGTTGCTTCATTTCAATCTGGTGAAACTATAATTCATTTACCAGAGCTAACTAAGATGGCTCATGAACTGAGTGATTACTGGTGACATTCAAGAGTCCCAGGTAAAAGTACAGTTCCTGGAATTCAAGTGTTGGGCACTTTTTGGCTTATTATTAGATGTACTCTGCATGGAACAAGAGAGGAGAAAGATGCCAAACGTTGCTAATGGTTAGGAAGATTTGAAGAAATCACCAAATTTATGAAATTATATTTGTAACAAAGACAGTGTTACTGAGAAAGAGGCCCATTCAGTGGTCTACTTGAATGGAGAAGGAAACACCGATTGCCTTTTAAGTGACCTGGTTTCTCTCTTGAAGGATTTTTCTTTTTTTCCCTAATCCATTTGCTAACCTGCCATTTTGATAAAAGAAATCATGGAAGAGGCTGCTGAGCGTGGATCAGCTTACACAAGAAAGACTTTCACCAAAAGGAGGCATTTTCATTGTTCTGGTGAGCAGAGTAATTACTTGGCATAATCCTGAGAAGTGTTTGGCAGGAGAGTCTCCATCACGTCCTCTAGTTACTGCTAGCCAGGGAGTTATTCAGATTTGTCTCTTTTTGTGGGCTTTGAAAAATGATTCTTCCTTTTTTAATTTAAAAATAGTGGAGGTGTTGGTGGGTTGTTTGGTTTTTTTGGGGGGGTTGGGTGTTTTGAAGTTTTTTTTAATTGTCTTTTTTGTTGTTTTTTACCTTGTAGTGTACTTTCTCAAAAATTCATGTCACAGTAGTATAGAATCATTCAGGTTGAAGGCATTGTGGGAAGTCCCTAGCCCAACTTCCTCATCATTTTAGCTCAGAAGGCAGCGAATGTAGTCAGGTGTGATTTATCTTTGTAAATCTGCAACTGCTGCTCCCGGGTTTGGCTTTCCTGCCACCCTCCCTGTGTGCTTGAGCAATAGGCTCATCTGTCTTCCTCCTCTGTAGCCTGTCTTTGCTTCCATCTCCAGCGTACATCCTGTTCTGTTGGAGACCTGGAGAGCAGTTACGACTTCCCTGCTTAGCCAAGTCAACATCCTGCTACATCTTTCCTTTTCCCAAATAGCAGGAAGGATTGTTGGAGAGGTGTTACTCCTGAAAGATCTGCCAGCTGGTTTGAGCTCCTCAGCCCTTCAGAAATGCCTGAGATCTTCTCTACCAATTCCCTGAACAAGGCAAATGGTATTTGCTTAAATATTTGTCCACGTGGCTTGTAATTTCTACTATTCCCATCTCCATTTGACTCCCCAGGCTCCTTATCTGGTCTGAGCTTTAGAAAAAAATATCAAACTGTCCCCTAAAAATGTTGTCGTGACACATTACAGTGTACGTAGACCCAGTGGAGAAACGTTGTTTATGGAGGAGAATGGGTGTACGATTCGCTTCCGTAAGGCACCAGATCAGTTCAGCCAGACACATTTCAATCTTGAACTTAGACCAAGTAAAATGTTCCAGTTGATTTTGATACTGAGACTTGTGCCTGAAGAGATGATGTCATAACATTTCTTCACCAATGAGCACACCAGAATAAAAAGTATACATTAAAATTCACCTAAACTCCATGTGGAATGAAGTGGGGTGAAAATGAATACTTCCCTATCAGAAATTTTGATAGGGAACTTGAAATTTCCTGTGAGTTTAACAGTTGCAGTACCAGTAGATGGCACTCAGCAATCTAGAATGTTGTTCCATGTGGGGCTTTCTATGACGAGCGCAGGTTGTGCTGTGCAGCCCTGGGTGCAACAAGTACCAGGCCCTGCTGCTCCTGCACACGACTGTGCGTCTCTAGTGGCAGCGACCGACTGAGCCCAGAGGTGGCCGACGTGATACCGTGTTATGTTGGTACATGATCAGGCAGGTAGCGAGACCTGGTTTGAGTGTTCTGAACTATTTACTGTAAAGAGAACTGCAGTATTGGTTGTAGATTAAAATATCATGAGGGTTTATTGCCTTTTGTACTGGGATGTAATAATGCTGTCCAGTGGCAAAGATTACGTCATTTAATCACTTTTCGGTTTTGATTACAGCTACCAGCAGGAGGCTCAGAGTTGCCAACTGTAATTAAAATGTTAGAAAACCCAAAACATCCAAGCACCAAAGAACAGTTCAGAGAAAATTAAGGCTGGGAAACATTTATTTTCCTGTGAACTTTTGTACTCCTTTGCTGAGCAAAGATGAAGGTTACGTGTCTTTAAACATCCACTGCCTTGAGTTGTTTGGAGCTGGGGTCAGATCATCATTTCTATCTTAGTGCGGATTTTCTCAAGAACACAGATAGCATTTCAATAATTTTTATTAATACTTACAGGACGCTTCAGTGTTGCAATTTAACACCAGAATACTTCATTCTGGTCATGTTTAAAGGAACTTAGGTGCCTTGCAAGCTAAGATAAAAATTTTGCAGTGACCTCTTTCCAGCTACCACTGGACTTTTCACACACTAAGTGCACATTTGGGAGCCAAAAGATAACACCGCTGTCTTGTACAGCTAGTAGATTTACCTCCCTGGCTTCTACCTTGGATTTGGGTTTTATCATCTTTAGAAACTGTCTGAAATGAAAAGACAGAGTTAAGAAGGGTCTAGCCCTGTAGTCTCAGGTAAAGGTCAGATATTTATAAACTTCTAAAACTCCACCATTTGCTGATTTTGGGAGGCTGTGCCAGAGGCTTGCTCATTGGGCGGTTAGAAACCTTTTATGAGGAATCCTGAACTTATTCTGGCACTGTTTATCTCCTTTTACACCGTGTTACTTAGTTCAAATAGCTTTCCTCATTCTTAGGTCTGCACTTTTCTTGGGTGTTTTTAAGGTATATCTGCTCAGTAGATATAGTCACCAAGTTTAAACTCATCGTGATCTCACGAAGAAGACCGCCTTCCCCTAATAATTCAAGATAATGATGATACTTTTTCCCCCCTGTATTGTGCCACTTAAAAATAGCACAACCCCCCAACTAACAATGTATATTTGCAATCTTTTTATATGTGTACAGTTGTTACTTCTGTCCTATGCTACATGAATCTGGAAAAAGACCTTATCTGTCTGGATAACTTCTCCTGTGTACGTCTACATCTGATTGTGCTGCCTTTTGCCAGAGTCAGTCCAGGAGCAGCTTTTCCATATACAGAAATTTCTTTGAGAATGTTTCCTAAAACAAGGCGGGTGAATTGTTCTTTGAATGTCCTTCTTTTTGGAGTATGGAGGGATCCTCAGCACTGTTGGAAGGCTTAAGTCAGCAGAAGTGAATCCCAACGTGTGTGCCTCCTGCTGTGCTGTGCTTCGTGTGGTGGTAGACCAGGAGACCACTCAGCTCCTCAGGGGGGAACACAGAGTTTTGGAGGAAATGGTTGAGCCTTGTGGGGTGAAAAAACTCTTCAAAGTTATCCATATGCCCCAATGAACTACTGAACTGTATAGCCTTAGTCGAGAAAGTACATGCACGTTGAGATTTTCTACCTGTGGTAACATTATTTATTTTTAACAATTGCAGATGAAGCAGGACTAAGGAGGCCTGGGCAGACTAAACCTGAGGATCTGTGTATTTTTTAAAGCCTGTAGTAAAGAGAAAGGAATTATTAAAAAAAAAAAAAAATTTAGATTATGATTTGCTTGATATATTCGGAACCATCAGCTTGGCAGGATCTTCATACACTTTGGTTAGCTAATCAAAGACAGATTGCAGTCAGGAGCCATATCTAAATTTATTAAGAAAATTAATAGACCATTTAAATTTTACTAGAATTAGGCTAAGACACAATAAGCATTTGCACCAGCAGATATTCATTAGCTGTAACATTGACCTGGTGCCTGCGTGTGTAATGAGAAATTGACATCTAGACTCAAATGAGACAATAGAGCTAATAATATGAGTTTGAATGATTAGGAAAAAAGAGACTAGTATTATACGTGTGTCAGATCTTATTTTTCACTGGAATCCCTTTGTGTATACTCTGGACTGCAAAGTCAAGGTTTGGAGGGTTATATTTGCCTAATCTAGGATTTGTACTTCCTCCTCTGTTCTGTAAATCTCTCTATGCTCTTGCTGTGAGTGTGACTTTTATTTATTCATATTTTTTTTATAACGTTTTTGGACAGTGATCAGTTTGGTGAATGGTGAGAAGCTAATTGTGCTTTTCCTAAATGTAGATTACCATGAAAACAAATACTTGCAAAAAATCCAGCATGTTGTTCACGGGTTTTAGCACAATTAAGTCTTCATGATAATCTCTGTCTGCCTTATGGTGATATTTTTTAAATCTAATGAAAATTATTCCCCTCTCCCCCTTTTTTTCCTTGAGGTTAGTTTTTGCTTTCAGAGAAGCTACTTTAGCAATCTTTGGCTAGGAATATATGTGTGCATTTGGGATTAGTTCACCCCAGAGAACTGTTCAGCACTTTAAAGAAGATTATATAATTGAAGTTCAATTATTTTTAAACTGTTTTTTTTCTGTCTTGGAATTGCAAGCATGATCAACAGTGAATTCTGTATAGGGCTGACTTGCAAGATACAGTAATTTTGAGTACTGGAAAACAAGATGACCTATATTTGAAAACCTGATCATTTGTGTCATTCCCAAATGTACGCAGTTCTGAATTCATATGCTGCACTTTATAAATCATTTTAGGAGTGGCATTGATGATTAGTTGTTCTAAGAATAAGGATTAACAGTGTTCTAAGTATAGTTTGTGCATTTTGTTACATGGCCAAACGAACATGCATGTAAAAAAAAGATAAATTCTTCTGCTATTTTAGATGGTATAACCAATTACAAATAAGTTGTACAACGCTGAGTAGTTTTCTGATGCTCTTGTCCAAATATATTTAATTTCTAGCACATTAGTATATTGGTCATTGGCATCAGTTTCAACTCCATTCGCATATTAACTATCTTGTGATGCAGGCGGCAACCAAAATTATTTGGCTTGGGGAGAGTGTTTAAGTTAGTTTAAGCATCAGCTTTCTGCTGCCTACAAGCCAAGGATCCTCCATGCTGCGATTCTCTTCAGTAGCTGCTTCTCTGGTGAGTTAGGATTGGGGGAGGGTTTCATTAAGGGGCATAGAGTTGAGATTCTTCATGCATCACGCAGTGCTGGTGGCAACTGTATGGAACTACTGCCAGAATTCTCATGTGAAGGGAGGCCTGGTCCTGGGGTGAGGTTAATGGAGTGGATGGCTTTCATGGTTTGGGGTAACAGGCTTTGCTCCCAGCCTTCCTGTGGATCTACTAGGAGTGTTCCTTCTCTGCACTGGTGCAGAGCTGTCCATGTCTCTGAACGTGCAAGCTATGAAGCTGAACTATTTTGGTTTTGGGCCATCTGGCTTCAATATCTCTTCTTTTCTTTGTGGAATCCAAATGAGTTTGGTCCCCTGGTAGATGCTGGATGCCAACAGGAAGCAATATTGTTGACAGGGCTGCCAGCAGCTCAGGACAGACATCTCAGAGCAAGCCAGTGTTTATCTGTCGGTTCTAATACAATATTTAGAGTTACATTAGAGTGGCAAAGCAAAACTTAGGTGAGGGAATGTCACTTCTCTCCCTGGTCCACAGCTTCCTCTCTTGCTGCTCTGCAAACACAGTTCTTATACTATATTCTCTTCACACTCTGTTGCCAATTCACGTTCTGCATTCATGACTGCCAGTTCTTAAAAGTTTGTGTCCAACTATAGCTGGTCATCTGAGCCAGCTCCATCCCACAGGCAGGCAGCTTTGCTAATAGTTCAGTCCCTTCAGGCTAAGTGAGCCTACAGCCCTGCTGGTTTTTGTCATCCGTTTGTTTCAGAAAAGACTTCAATCCCTTCAGTCCCAGAAGGTAAAAGCAGATAGTGAGTGAACTGAATCATTTTCCTGCTGTTTCAAAAACTATTAGAGATATTTCCACAGTAGCTGATGGCTGCTTTATAGTTTGTGGGAAGAGATTATTGAAGAAAGGAATAAATGTTACTTGTTTTTACTTAAGTTTTAGGCTGCTTACCCTATAGACCTCATTGCTTGTTTTCTGTTTCCTGTGATGTTCAGGCCATAAACAGTGATCACAGACAATGACCAACCTTTACTGCTGGTTCGAAGCAACAAATCTTTGAAAGCTTTAGTATTTTATCCTGAGAAGGAGCAATCATTCTTCTCATGTTTTTCCTTCCTATTGAAGGCTGAGGTAACTTTTCTTCTATTGCAGACAGAGCTGACATCTCAGGAATTTATAATTCCAGTGATTATTCCAAAACTTAAAAGTTCTGTTCCTAGTAGAGAGACACAAGCTGGGAGAACAGTGTCTGTGTAACACTGAACTGTGCCCTTCCTTTTCTGCTTCTCTCAGGCTTTGCTCGGGCCTGTGGCAGGAGGATGTGTGAAACTTGGGAAGGCAGAGATCTCTGATCTCCCTGAGCAATCATTGTGGTGCTGGAAGGATGTAAATGATGTTTTACCACCAAAGAGGGTGGTCAAAGGAGAGCATTTGAACACCTGAGCATGTATAATTTAAATGTAATAAAATCACAATATGAGTTCTAAGTAGAAAAATTAGCATCACTAATTATTGCTTGCTGATTATTGCTGTAAGCTTTTCTTCAGGTGATTTTTCTTTTTTTTTTTTTTTTTCTTTTTTGCATTATTCATGCTGCTAGTGAATTCAGGTGTCAGGATAAATACCTGACTCCACATGCACTCAAATTTCTGCCTGGCACCAACTTCAGATCTTTCTCTGTCTGTCAATTGTATGTTGCGCAGTTTGATTCTGGGCAGCTAGGAGGGAAAGGCTGGGATGCAGGTGGGCATCGAAGAGTCCTCATTATAGAGGGAACCAACCTGTTTATATTTATTAGTCTGTCACGAAAAAGTACAGTATGAAATGGCCCAAACCATCATAATTAGCATGTTGTGCAGACAGGGTGAGAGATTAGAAGACTTACATCATGTGTGCTACTCATAGTCACGCCTTTTCTGTTGCAGACAAAAGTTCTAAATAACAGAAGTACAAAAATCTCTGTCGCTGCTGCAGGAAGGCCTCAAGGTTACTGAGCGCATGTGTGACATAAATGCAGTAGAGCATTTTAATTGGATTCTTTCACCAGAACTGCTGACCTTCTGTGTAGCGCATTAATGTATTTTACTAATTATAAATGCAATTAAAAAGTACTGAAATAAAATTAGGCTGATCTATCTAATTTACATTAAGCGCTTTCAAATTATGCAGATTTTCAAAGTCTTTTTCCTTCCTTCCTTCCTTCCTTCCTTCCTTCCTTCCTTC